>CM034534.1:43795746-43821986 GCA_020002185.1 Paraescarpia echinospica | reverse complement strand
CATCAATTCATGATAAATACATAACAAGTTGAAGATGATTTCAAAAAACTGACGTGGAACATTACAACATTCCTACAGGTGTCGTAAGGATGATTCAATGTAAGCTACGTACTTACGAGTAGAGGAGGGAGATTTTAAATGAGATTGTTTCTTAAATATGTTTTGTGGTCATTCTTAAAGGGGAAATGAAATGCAGCTGTTTCGTGCTACATATTTAAATGTGTACTATATAAGTATACATTAATGGTAACAGAAACGTACTCATTTATAAGACAAACTGAAAAAACGATTTTGTTCGATGCCTAAATCGTCGCTATAGAGCACTGCGTATCGCCATCTTTGTTCCAAGCGAGTGGTTTGATTTACTCCTATCTAATCAATGTTAAATTTCGGATTTTTTTCGGTTTACTTCATTAGTAGAAATTTCTGTGCGAAAACAACGATATGGTGCCCTATTATACACGATAGGTGTTCTATTGGTAAACAAATAATTTGTATACGCGTTCGAAATAAAAAGGGGAAAATAAATGGCAACGATTTATAACCAATGAAAACGTTTTTTAAAGTCGCACATCCCGAACGAAGATTTTAGCTGCCAGAAGGGGGCGGGGCTTTCAAAGCAAAGGTCAAAATATTAGATGCGAGCGAATACCGAGACTATTTTTATTTTGTTGTCGAAGACAAAGACATCGAAGGATTTTGGTAGAGACGAGTTAAAAAAAGTTATTTTTAAAACTTCCGTATCACTTGGGGAGAAATTCGATAAGACAGATGACAGAGTTCGACTTCAGAAATTACGGTTGGTACGATTGACACACACAAAGGGCCTGTTTACCTAGTGTGCGATCCACGGTCCGATAATGTCCGGCCACGGGTTAGGTTCAGTTGTGAGAGTCGGACAGTGACAGTTAGTCTATCGACGACGAAGAAGTTATGCATGGTGTTTGTGTGGACACTGCGTCCCAATGTCGACGCACATCGAGTCGCTATGCTGTAGGGAGACAGTGCTGTAGGGAGACAGCTGCCGTACAGCACCGTATGACAGACCTTGCAGATGCCTGCATTACCGACTATGAGCGACGACTTCGAAACGGTTTGCACCAACAGGGCGGTGTTGGAACATGGTAGTCGGTCTGTTGTCATTGTATGATGTGCGTGCAGAATCGGTGATTCGACCAATAGCTAGTAGGTAAGTACTACGTAGTTCAACAGGTATCGAATAATAATTTTAGCAATAACTATTTCAAACTTAGATAGAGCAATTATACTTGTTCTCACCTCAAATGTTCAGGTTAATTCTATCTTCATAAAATACTATGTCTATAATTTTCATCAAACCATTTTTGATCATTTTCTTAATAAACTTACTTTTATTCTTGACAGGACGTGTGCATCCTTTTTATACAGTTGTTTAATTCCCTATTTAAAAGAGTTTAAGCAACTTGCTTAATTTATATAAAAATGTAAACAAATTGCACACTACCGTGCACTAATAGATGCATAATCAGGACATTGTTCAATGTATTATTGATATAACAATATTTAAGTGGAGTTTTTAATATAATAAAAATGTTATATATATTATGTGTGTGTGTTATCAAGACCACATCATGAAATGTAATCTTACAATCATAATTATTACAGCCCTTCACAAACAAATGAACCAATTCACTGAATTCATGATGCGATATTGCTAAAACACACAGTTTTGTCAGTATAATAATAATTAGAAGATAACGGTTGTTTATTATCAACTAATGCAAATAAATGAACTTTCTGAACATATCGATTGATTCGATTAGCCGCATAACGTCACTTCATGTTGTGGTCAAGGGAGAGACTTGGAAAAGGCAACAGACGATAACAATACCAGTCTGCGTTGTATCCAGAAGCGAATGGGGTTTATGAAAATTTCAGCTATGGACATTGCACTATACAGGTGAGTGTACAGTGAAAATAAAAACCCTGGACAAGTAAGATTAGATTGACCAAAAGGTAGAATGAATTACTCGGTGCCTTCTTATCCCATTTTTGGCAACAACAATGTGATCTGTAGTGTCTTGCATGTCCCTGTTCATAATTCGATTTGTAATACTGAAGCCAACATTAAATATATCAACAGTTTATTCATATGGAGAAACAATTCACAAATAAATAAGACTACATGGCAGACTGTGCCAATGCATTAGTCAAATCCACACACCAGTTTTCAATGGTTCTTTCAGTTGATTGAACTTGATTCACTTCACACTGTGACACATTTTAATCTAACTGTATTACAAGTTGGGTCTGTGTCAGTCCTGCGCACATATTGTACATCAATAACGTTTGTTGATGATATGGGCCATTATTATGATAAAATATTGTGATAAAAAAATTAATACATACAAAATATTCCATCACAGTTCCAGTTTTACATAATTGTGGGTTTCAACTTTCAACACTAGGGACATCTGTCAAGATACAGATTCAAAGCTTGTAGTACTAGTTTGAAATGTTTCTCTATTTCTGCCAGTAATGTTCAAACAATGTTATTTAAGCATATAAATCCATTGTCATTTGAAATTGGATGTCGTATCAATTTGGTGGCACTAAACCGAATTGATACGGATACAACTAGTTTTCCGTAAAGCGGGTTCTTTGCTTTGCCACAGCCTCCTCTTCTGCTGGTTTTTCGATGCCTGCATGCTCTGTTACCTCCTTACTCGATGTCGCAACTTGGAGCACCTTCACAGCTTTGGGCCACTCGTGCATCTAGCTGCAATGTCCTCTAGAATTTCTCCTCGGAAGCTGTAGTCCTTTGACGCCATCACTTTCTTCGTTACATACCCAGCATACTTTGAATACTGCAGCTGATACCGTAGCTTGTTGTCTGCTGTTTTCACCATTTCCCGCTGACTTAAGAAATGATAAATATAAAGTCAGTATAACAATAGAAATATCTGAAGAATAGCTGGTTATAGCTGTAACATGCACACAGTAAACCAAAACAGCTTGCTTGTATGCTCTCCCCCCCCCCTTTTCTCCCTCTCTTGAAATCAAACGACTAATGTCATTTTTAATCGGTTCCGAATTCTGCCATCCTTTTCAGTTTCAACTTCCAAGGAATTCCAATTCCATAATACATTCAAATATTTATTATTGAATCGTATATATATAATTTATATATAATAATGTTTATATTTTTTATTATATTATATATGCATAAGTTTATATTTTAATAAGTAATTCCAAAGCATACCTCTCTCTTGAAATCAAACGACTAATGTCATTTTTAATCGGTTCCGAATTCTGCCATCCTTTTCAGTTTCAACTTCCAAGGAATTCCAATTCCATAATACATTCAAATATTTATTATTGAATCGTATATATATAATTTATATATAATAATGTTTATATTTTTTATTATATTATATATGCATAAGTTTATATTTTAATAAGTAATTCCAAAGCATACCGTTCCAATTCCATTTATATATAATTAAACAATTCAAGTAACAGTAAAAATGTCCTCAATTATAACTATTTTATATGTTGTTTGCGTACATACTCTTGTGCAGTGAGATTGTATTTTCGAAACTGTGTTCCTAACATTGTTTTGCTGTTGAGTACAGGCAGGCATTTTCAGCCATTTCAGTTTATTTCCTAATGCAATGCTGTATTTCTAAAGTGTGCAGCTTTGTCAAACAACTGATACATTATATTGTAACATCAAATGTTAACACTATTGATATCACAAGCCTTATCTTGTATTTGATTTGTGGTCAATGGTGGCCAAGTGGAGTCGGGCTATGATGCCTTGATGGCTGAACTTGGGTGCATACTTGAGGATGAGGGCGTGTAAGCTCTCCAGTTCACCAGTATTAATGCACTTCGTAACGCACTCTATATCGTACAGTAGGCGGCAGTCCAGTATAGCCTTCTGGACAGTGAAGGCTTTTGTACCTTCAGTGGGCCATGGTGTTGTTTCACTTCTTGTTGTGTATACGTTGCATGACTGCACTACCGGTACAACTCTGCGCCTGCTGTCCATGAATGGGAAGTCCTGATGTGATGGAGGAGCGAGATCCACATCTCCTTCATCAAGCGGGGATCACAATCAACAAGCTGATGCGCAATAACACAGGTGGTTGACAATTGCGCCTATCGAAGGGACAACCTCAACTTTCTTCACAGACAACAACCTTTATTTCTTGGTAATCCTCTAACAAAAAACAAAGTCGTTTTAATGCTGGGATGTCTGTCAGTGACAAATGTGGTGATCTTCATCCCATGGTCAGTCAGGTTGCCTAAGCAGCGTGTCAAGCCCTCCACTTCCATCCAGTAACTGTTCTTGACCTCTGTGACCCGAAAAGTTTCTTGAGCAATCATGGGTTGGCTGTCAGTGTCACATGATGAAGTAAATGCCATGTAGCGTTGTGTCCTGGATTGTCATATCTTGCATCGCCTGATGCGACCACGCTCTGTCTAACTAGAGCTGACATGATGGCCTCTGAATGGCATGTCCACATGCCCTCCATCTATGGCAGTATGTGTGCCCGCTGTATGTTGCAGCACTAGCGGCGTGACAAGGCGCATAGGTTCATTAGGTTGACCAAATTGTACATAGTGAATGAATGTCCAGTCAGGAAGAGGATGCTTGGTGTCGACAAGTTACTCTCATAAATGTTACCAATCTTGGGTTGCGAGTGCCACATGAATGAGTGGCCATCAACACATTATGTGGTCACAACCACTGAAAATCTAATCACTGTGATGCTAGGCTTTGATATAAGTGGTTTATTGCAGTTTGGTTTTTTAGCAGGTGCAGAAAGGTGAAATTATGTTTTTCTCACAAATGACAAACTTTCTCACTTTCCCATTAGTGTAAGAACCGCTTGAGTCATCATCAGTGACATCGCTGTCACCTGCTACAACATTCAGAATCGCCTGAAGATGGCGATAGTGAGACTGGGACATCCGAAGGGTCGTCTACAGTGACAGAACTGCCATGGTCAGAGTCAGTTGGAGAAGGCGTGGTGGACTGCGATGGCAACTGTGCATACCCGTGGTCATGGTGAATGTTCAATGGAACAACAGTATTGCCTGTATTAACTACTGCATCAACAAAGTGTCGCACTGGCGACACGAACACCGGCTTCCTTTATGTTTTGACACTACAAGTCGATGGTGTGGCAGCACTACAAGTGACATTTGTATTACCATGAAGGACGATGTCATCTCGCGTGCTAAATCCTTCGCTGGATCCTTCGAAGCTTGTGCTCGGTATTAAGCCCTGTGGTTGTTTGGATACTTCCGTCATATATTATGAATAAAATGACACAATCTTGCAAATATTCATTAAAATTGGACACAAGTGCGATTTACAAGTGACTTTTTCAACGTTTTCTTTTTAGTTGATAAATGTGTGTTATCATTAATTGTCACGATTAGAATACATGTGCACTCAAATGTGTTTAACATTTGAACTTTATAAATACAAAATATATATTAATTAATCTTTGTGGCTTTTTCCTGTGACGTTATTTCCTTTTTTCCTTGTTAGGCTTACATTCAAAAGTCATTCAATTACATACAATGTCCTTGTTATTAAAAGCATACATTGGTGTTTGCAGTCATGCAATCTATATCAGGAAAACATACTTGGGTCCATTGTTACAAGCCAATATTTGAGACAAATAAATTAGTATTAGGCCAACATAGTGATTAACTTTAGTTGACTGATGTGAACCTACTTACCATGCCAATAACTAATTATATCAGATATGACTATAGTGTTTTGTTGTATGCTATTGATTGTATAACAAGTATGTTTAAGGATTTAAATACTTGTAATGTCACTTATATAAATGCGGTTACATTTTATAGTATTTGAGCAGTCCAACTTCAATAATATTTGTCTTGTTAACTATTTCTTTTAAATTAATACATTCCAATGGCAATGCCTACAAAACATGATTAACAGAGCTTGGTCGGGACTGTGACAAATGTTGACTAATATATGACGACCTTATTTCGCAAAACGTTGTACTGGCTACGGTAGCTGACATTTATTTTTGTAATTATTTGGAAGGTTATTTCCCCCACCAGCAACTAAGTCGATAACATAGACTCGTAGATGTAGACGTTGCGGTATTCAGGCGTAGCAACACGCCGGCATGAATTGCTGTAGACTAAATCGGCGGATTACAAGCACTCATTATTCCCAATTATATCGTAGTATTGACACATATTTGTACTTCACATTTCTTATTACATTTCAATTTCGCATACGTCATATTTGTATATATGCAGACTTTGAAATAGAACTGTGGAATTATATAGTAGTCGTAATGATACCTGACGGAACTCGTGAGTGCCGAGTCACCTTGGCAACAACAAGCTGGTTTCGGCTTGTCATTTCCTACGCGCCGCTTCACCCTCCAAATAAGGCAATAATGTCGAGCTTCCAGGTCGATTTCGCTTAATTTTACTTCATCTGTGCATAATTATATGTAAACAAATCGACTGAAGATGGACCTGTGGCTTTAACCAAGAATTATATTTTGACGTTCAATATCTTTTTATGCTCGTCACTTTCGTATTTAGTCTTGCAATCGGCGTTCGAACGTGACCACCGCAGACTTTTACCAATCTTGCCGCCAGCGAACACGTCAAATTCATCATCTAAAATTTTTTTCTGTTGGAATCCTTCTGTGGAAGTATGTGACAATTTGCTTACTAACCCTAATAGTATATCTAGTAGCAACGCATTGCATTAAATTGTTCTGTTTTTAGGTGTTTGTACACACGCTCCTGGAGAATGATGGCGGCGCCCTATGCCGATAGTAGCTACGTTTGACAAATTATTTAAAATATACCGTGGCGCTGTACTTGTCAAATCATGGTGACATGAATTGTAAATGGTATGTTCTTATGTTTGGACTGTGGTTGTTCAATCGTTTCATTCCCCCTTTAATCATAGCTTAACATGGGTTTGTTTGTTTTCATGTTTTGAATGATTGTTGATTTTAGTAAAAATAAGACTACAATCTGCCCTTATTTTAAATGTTACTTGGCAATAAACAGTCTGAATCTGAATTTGAATAAATCATATATATAATAACCGAAGCTATGTTACAGTTGTATAGTAACATTAACGATCAGATTTATGATCAGCAAATGTAACAAGGGTTTGCTTTGTAGGGTTCACCCTATGTAGTCGGGTTGCTTAAGTTTCTTATAAGTAAATTAAAGTACAAATGACAAAACAAAACAGTTTAATGGGTACCAGTTGTATTATTAGAGTGTATGAGAACGGAAGACAGGAGTGTGAAGGTGAAGAGGAATACGTCAAGTGTATTGCGTATGAAAATTTATGTTTTTTTCTTTACAGTGTTAATACACCAAACATACAAAAAAACATGTTAAACTTAAAAAGCATGAAAATTGCATGAAAACTATTTGTATGGGACAAGAAAGCTAATCTCTAACAAAATCTTCAAGCGACTTTCTTCACAACATCTCAGAAAGTATTAATACAAACCCTTAACTCCTATAATACGTTCCTTACATTTTTGTCAATGTAAACAAACATCTATATATAACATATTTAAGTATGTGGTGTCTTTTGTCAATTTATTCGGTAATATTTTATTAATAATTGTTTATGAATTTCTACATTTGATATCGTAAATGTTACCAAATGCATCCATTAAAAATACTGGTTTAGAAATATTACAAGTCGACCAAAGTGAATGAGCACTATAGTTTTTGAATGTAAGAAAAAGAGGGATCTTTCACTTGCCATTTCCCAGTTTTCAAAAGGCATATATAAGCTGTCAGCAAAGACTTTTCCTGATGAGGTCGGTATTGAGCAAGTATTTTGTCGATTTTTGTGGAGCAAGTGTTTTTAGGATGTGTGCACTCTAGATAAATCCTGCACTGGTATATAGCCAATAGCCTGAGCGACACCATCAATTTCTACTTTAATAAGAACATAATTCTTGTCTTTTACATGTTCTAGCTCTGGTTCCACAAAGACTGAAAGGACTCCCATTTTCTTGCCAAACTTACGGACTTTCTAGAGCAGCGGCTGACAGTGACCAACAGAACTGCCAGCACAACGAACGACTCTACTGTGGACATCCTCCTCCTCACACACCACGTCGGACTCAACGTCTCTGTCCGAATGATCTTGGGACAAGTTGTTAGGACCTGGTTGACATGTACTCGACAACCCAACAAAAAAGTAAAGCAATATGGTTGTGCATATCTTGTAACAATTACATCTTAGTCTTAAAGGCAAGAAATGGAGCTCCACGATTTCGATACAAAAATCCTATGAGAGACTTGTTGAAGCAGCTAAGCATGGTCGTGCTGCAGGTGGGCTCACGTCCATTACTGCAACCAGTTGCGCTTACACCATCTGGCCGTCTTCTTCCAATGCCATAAACAAATAATTCGCTATATCAAAAACGACATAATTGTTTATGTTTGTCATACGTGCACTGCAATGTGTTATCACCAATAAACAGGAATAATATGTACTGTCCTGTGTACACTGCAAACTGTTTTCACCAATTGACAATGGTAATTTGTTGTCATTCATCTACTATGTGTTATCACCAACTGACAGTGATAATATGTTGCAATAATGTCACATGTCCACAGCAATACGCTGTCACCAAATGACTGTGATAATGTACTGTTATACGTCCACTGCAATGTTTTGTCACCAACTGACATTAATAATGTGCTGCCAAACGTGCAGTGCGATGTGTTGTAACCAACTGACAGTGATAAAGTACTGTCATACGTGCATTGCAATGTGCTGTCACTAAGATACAGGAATAATGAATTGTCATATGTCCACTGTAATGTGTTGCCACCAACTGACAATGGTAACTTATTGTCATTAATCTATTAAGTTTTGTCACCAACTGACAGTGACTATTTACTGCAGTAATGTCACATGTCTACTGCAATGTGTTGTCGTTAACTGAGAGTGACAATGTACTGTCAAACATTCACTGCAAATTTTTGTCACAATTTAACAATGGTAATAATTACAATAAATTATTTATTGTCATTCATCTACTAATATGTTTTGTCACAAACTGACAGTGATAATTTAATGTGAAATGCTTTCTGGAATGTGGTACCACCAATTTCTGACCCGGGTAAGAACGAATTGGGATTTCGGCATATTATACATTAGACAAAACAATTAAAGCCTTAGATACCAGTCAGCAGTGGAGGGATGATTTACTTGTACATAGATTAATTAATGCAAGCCTTGCTTTGTTGACATATAATAAACCATATACCACCACATTAAACATTATAATAACACAAATTATTATAATATATTATTAAAACAATAAATAATAGAGAATAATAATAATATAATGTACACAACAGAATGATATATCAACACATAATATTTGTATAACTTACATGATGCAATATACAAATGAAACATGTTATATATTTGTGGGTACCACAGCCTCCTTTTTATTAAATGCCAGTAAAAAAATAAAACACTTTTTTTGTGTAGAAATCTAGATCCTAAATTTGTCATGATGTGTACGACTTGATTATTTTAAGTCATGCTTTAGGTGCCATTGTCAATCAGGGTATAGGGCTGTATTAATTGCATAAATCAACCACTGTGATTATTAAGATGATCTAAGATGTGTTGGCCATCATCCAAAACGCTTACTATTAAATCATAAGGGCATCTATCTATTTAAAAAAATACATCCAAGAATCATGCATCTTATTACTTGACCTGAAATTATCATGACTCTTGTATAACAGTTTACAGGTGTATGTTTTCTATATTATTCCATTCTCATTTACGATTATGTTTTTATACATGATGCGTACTAGTAAATGTACATGTTGAATAAATCGTTTAGTTGTTGATGCCATTATGTAAACCCGTTTCTGACTTTGTACACACTGTACTGTAGCTAGACTGTACGCCTAGTCCAGAGGTTCTCAAACTTGTTTTTGCCGTTATTGTTACAGTTTCAGGTGAGAAATTCACCATAGCACTTGAACGTTGCTGGAGTCTAAGCAGTGTCATTGTCATCAGGTGTACGTGTCAGAAGGACACGGAATGGGCCGCTTAGTACTAGCCTATATGTTTGACTCAGTGTTTCACAGAATTATCTTACAAAAACTGAGTTCTAATAGTCTTACCAATATGTCAAACATGTCAAAATAAATCTTGCGCCTCCAATTTTACGAATAAATATATAATCAAGAATTTCCATTGGAATTAAATGTTCCAAGATTTGAGCATCCGAAAATGTAAATGAGGCAGGTCAGTTGTGATTCTCAAACACGTTCTTGCCACGTTGTGAGAAGTTTAATTTTGTTTGTGATACCAGTAAATGCTAGAGTACCTCTCTGATGGCGGCAACATTGCCTTTGTACTTGTCAGCTAATCGAATTGTGTGTGGAAAAGAAATATATCATGAACAGAGTTCTTGTCCTGTCACAGTTTCATAAAACGGTGCGAATTCAGGGCATTTGTTTCCAGGGGATATCATGTTTACAAATCCCACATTTCCGCTTCAACATAGTATCCTTTGCAATAGAAATGTAAGTTTTTTTAACACTTCTCCTATACGTGGTTGGTCAAGCCTTAGGCAAAACGTACAATGAACTGATCCCCAATTAAACAAAGACAATGCCATCAGAAGAGCCCCCTGAAATTACCAAACGATCCCTGGCCCAGGGAGGGGTGACTCTCTGTTTTGAAAACTACTGGCCTAGGCTATACGATAATTATTATAGGATAATAACACCAATATTATAGTATTATAAATCCCTTATTAGCCCGGCTTGCCAAAGGCATGGGCCTACAGCATTATCTGTAATATTTGTTTTAATTTTCTAACAACTTTTATGGTTTTTTGTTTATATTAAAACAACTTCTCGTGCCACAACCATACAACTATTATTCATAGTACATACTGGTTTACCAGTATCAAAGAACAACTTGGTTAACATTGACACTAGGAAGTCTGAGTCTAGTAAGTATATCATTCGTCTTGCCTTCAAAGCATCGAGAAATGAAACGTGCGCTAAACAAGCTTTCACGTGTAAACATGGACACGTCGGAAGAGAAAGATTACCACAGTTGCTGTGAAAACAATATAAGTATAGGACATCTGGTAAATCTACGCTGCCACTGCGTACAAAGACGGAGGTTGCCATCGTATAGAGACGATAAAATGGGGATGATAACTCGCTCGCATGCATTGACTGAACGGGGCCGACTTCCGGTCGATCACTCATATGACTTGATTTTTGCGCATGTGCTGAATGAGGCTACCTCATCTGATTTCCCCCCTGTCATGGAACTCAAGGCAGAATCTGAAGATTTAGTATTTCCAATAAAAATTGTGTACACTCTTTGCATATTGCATAGGTGGATGCACAGAGCTAGGGGGTCACGAGTCTCGAGGCTTTTATAATTTGGCGAGTCACTATATCTTTTTTCAATGTGCCCCCGATAGTACCCACTAATCCTTTGGAACGTGTTCCCGTGAAGGTTAAATTAACCTGAACTTACGGAGGCACGGCGGCGACGAAAACCAACAGCAAATCATATATGTATGTAAAGATTTTCCCGTTTATATCGAAAATCAGTTGTTCTAAACGTAAAACGCAATGTGCTAGTAATACGTAATCTAGCAATCGCACGAACCACGAGCGTGTGGCAAATACTTCGGCAAAACGGCCCATATCTCATGGACTTGGCAATATGGAGAAGACGCAGACAGAATAATGATTACGTCTACCCTCGTATAAATAGCATAGCAAGACACATACCATTTAATAATTCAACACTGTGATGGTTAGGGCCTATCGATGAACAAACAACGAGTATCTGCGAGCACGCCATGATGTTGAAATACATGAAGTGGTGTAGTTTGTTTTGTAACATTTGGTAAATATTATTATCACGACTGACAATTATCTACCAAACAACATTTTGCTAATAGTGAAACTTATATTGAAGCTATTTGGGACTCGTTTTTATTGTTACACTCAGAACACTAAAAAGACATACTCTTCTGAGTGCCCCTAACTTGGTATCTTTTAAGCATTACCAATCAAACATTGACAGTTAAACAAGCTAACACATATTTGTTAGGTAAAGCGCGCCCTGACTCCCCCACCCCCGCGACACACTTCGTTACGTCGACCCGTAGATCTACACCCCAACTCCCAGAGTGGCGTAAGCTATATGGTTGACAGCAACGATGTCGCTGTTTATTGACATACTTGTCTTATCATGTGTTGCGCCTCTACGTGGCTGCACCATAGCAAGCTCTTATGCATTTGGCATTTTTTCCCAGTTTTTACTTTCTATACGGCATTGCACAGGGAGGTCAAAGCAAAGACCAATTACTGTGCTAATTAACCATCGCCCCCTCCATCGTTTACCGCGAGAAGTAACATCTGCATGCAGAATCTGATTTGACTTACGTTTGACAGCCCAACTACTGCCTCGATTGGGCTGTTGAACGTAAGCAGACTTTGTCACAGACTCCATATGTGAAAACAACATCGACATTCTGTGCCTAACAGAGACGTCGTTGTGCAATAATGGTGAGACTTTCACTTATGCGATGGTCCCTCACGGTTACAATTTTGAACATCTCCCGCAGAGCGATCGACAGGGTGGGGGAATTGGGGGTCTTTCTTAAGACCTTCCACCTTTCTCTATCCAGACCATGGCCCGCGGATTCTTTCGAAAGCCTTGTGGTGCTACGCGGGTCGAGAGTTGTGACAACGGCACGCATCTTTGTAATTTACCGACCACCAACGTCTAGTCGCAAGTCGAAGTCCTTTTGCCAATTCCTCGAAGAATTCGGCGAATTTCTTGAATGCGTTTCGCTTCGAAACACCGGAATCGTTATACTCGGTGCATTCAATGTTCGCTATGGAAACGATGACGACAAAGATGCACGTGAATTAATTGCATTGCTGAACGATGTAAACCTAAAACAACATGCGACATCGGCAACACAAGTGGCGTCACACGCGGCTAGCTGTCTATTGTGAAATTTACACTGGCTTGCCTAAGCAGAGCATCGCCACAACCAAATATGCTTATTACTGTGACGACGACCCGGATGCGCTAGCTGAGCGTTAAGACTCTTACTTCACAGATAAGATCACTGATATCAGTACAAGGCTGGTGACTGCACTTTCGCAATGCCAACTGCCCGGATTCCTTCACGACATCGACTGCCGTATTGAAGAACCATTGTGCGACTTTCAACTTGCTACAGTCAACGACATATGCGGTCTGGTTGAGAAGACATCCAGCAAATCTTCTTCCAGGATTGACATAACTTCTGGATGCATGCTTAAGTTTAACATTGACATTCTTGGACCAGTGTTAACCAGCATTGTTAACATGTCCATCGTGTCGGCATCACTACCTGTCGCTATGAAACATGCAATAGAAATACCGCTGTTAAAGAGGAATGGTTTAGATCTGGAACTGTTATCGAATTTTCATCCAATATCAAATCTGTCTTTCATATCGAAACTCGCAGAGAGATTAATTGCAATCCAAATACGACAGCACATGGATACGAACGGCATCTTCAATATTTTCCAAAGTGCGAACCATCCAATGCACACCTGTGAAATAGCCCTAGTACGCATACAGAACGACATACTGCTTTCTCTGGACAAAAAGAAGAGCGTGATACTTGTGCCGCTAAATCTCAGTGCCGCTTTTGATACTGTCGACCACCATTTACTGTTCACGCCAATTCTGTGCAGTTGATTGACAAAACATTGTGCTGGTTGAAGTCGTATATGTCACAGCAAACACATGCAGTTAAAGTTGGCAACATAATTTCAAGAAGTGACGATCTGACATATGGTGTGCCTCAAGGTAGCGTGCTCGCACCTCTTCTGTTCACGATCTACTGCGTTGGACTCAATCATGTTTTTGAATATCAACAACTGCGCTCTCATGTGTACGCTGATGATACGCAATTATATGTGGACTTTCCCCGTGACCAGCTATTTACATTGGACACCGACCGAATATCTCATTGTACCACCGATGTGAAAGCGTGCATGTATTACCGTAATCTCCTGCTTAACGAGAACATAACCGAGGCGATCGTCATATCTGCAATAAACAATCGGAAACTTTTTCACCCGACTGTTGACCAAGTCATTGGTGTATGTGGCTATGCTTTTTCGACGAAGCCGGTTATCCGCGACATCGGCGTTCTACTCGACAACACTATGTCATTGATGAATCAAGTGCGTCGTGTTTGCTAGGTGGAATATTGTCACCTACGAAGCATCGCGTTGATTAGGAAATGTCTTACCATTAATGTCTGCGGAACCATTGCGAACGCCTTAGTCATGTCACGTATTAGTTACGGCAACACGATGTTATATGGTCAATGGGAGCCGCACTTCCAAATGTTGCAGAGGGTACAGAATTCCGCAGCACGTCTCATTACTTGGACAAGGAGACAAGAACACATAACACCTGTTCTGTACCGTCTACACTGGTTGTCTATACGCCAGCGGATATAAATTCAAGCTGTTACTGCTGGTATATCGTGCAATGCACCATTTCGGCCCTGCTTACATCTCATCGCTCGTGACATTCAACACGCCGATCGCTTAGATTGGCCGAACAAGTTCTATTGACTGTTCTGAGATATAACCTTGACCATTATTGCCGTCGTCCCTTCTCGGTGGCTGGCCCGATCCTGTGGTGGTGGTGGTGGTGGGAGACGTCCACGTTCGTGCCACTGGAAGTGCGTGGGCCTTGTAACGGTCATCACCTGGTCTATGGTGACCCGCCCATGTACAGCTAACCTTATCTCACCTTTACCAGCGATGCCATAAAACATTGGTTACACAAGTCACATCAAATTATTTACGATCGGACATTCTACGGAATCGACCTCGAACCGCCAACGGACATGATTACGGACATGATATTGACCTTCGCAAACACACTCGAATAGCTACGTGGAATGTGTTGACACTCAAAACTCCAGGCACAACCTCTCTCCTCTCAAGAGAACTAAAGAAGTACAACATTAGTCTTGTTGGCCTCACATAAACTCACTGGCCTTTGATTGGCGAGCAAACAATCGATGGCTACACCTTCCTCTGGTCTAGTCTGGTCCTGACTGTCGTTCCCATGGTGTCGTCCTAGCCCTCAATCTGAAGTCATACGATGCCCTCATTAATTGGGAGCCCATTTCGTCTCGCCTCCTCAACGCTTGTCTGCATCATCGACATGGCAAGTTGACTGTCATTGTGTGCTACGCTCCATCAAATGTGGCCTCCGATGCTGATAAAGACAGATTTTATTAATCACTCTCGGACACTCTTTCAACCGTTAGCCTTCATGACGTCACTCTCATTCTCGGCGATCTCAATGCGACTGTATCCACATCGCCTGCCTCAGGGAACCTCTGGCACAGTGTTATTGGGCCCATTTCTCTCGACGAAACAAACGACAACGGTGAACGACTTCTTCAAACATGCCTCTCAAATGGTCTCGCCTGGTTCCCTCGTAAAGAGATCCACAAATACACGTGGTATAGCAACAATGGCAGGACAAAGAAGATGATTGATTGCATTATAATAAGTCGCCAGTGACTCTCGTCAATACCCAATTGCCGTACCTATCGTGGTGGTGAACTCTCCAACACGGATCATCGCCTACTGATTGCCAAGCTCAAACTCAAACTGAAAACGCCTGTCATATGCAAACCTGCACCACGGTATAAAACTAGACTTCTATGTGAGCCAAATATCAAAATGCCTATGCCATTGAGATATCTAACCGTTTTGGCGCGCTTGCTTCTCTCGACGAAACAGATCTCGAAGACAGATGGAATACTTTCAAATCAGATGTATCCCAAGCTACATAAATTACCATCGGCCATGTTAAAACTGCTCGTCAACCGTGGATCACGACCCATACACTCTCAATCATCGACGAGTGTCGTGAAGCTTGTCTCTCTGGCATCACTGACACCTACCGAAAACTGAAACAGTCTCGAAAACGCGCCCTCAAACAGGATCAAGAAACCTACTGGAATTGTAAAGCGAAATGCATCGAGAATGCTGCCATTCACAACAGTCATGCCACCATGTATCTGGAATTCAGAACTCTGGCAGCTGGTCACACAATCCACAAAAATATAAATATTGTTAAGGATAAAACCGGCTTTAATCTTACAAACAAACAAGACTGCCTCAATCGTTGGAAAGAACGCTTCGGCAATCTCCTCAAGAAGCCCCCGCCGGAACCGGATCCATGTGACAACACGTCTCATACTCCTGTTGGTGTACACCACAGTCCCCTATCTTAGAGTCTCTTGCGACCATCGAGGAAGTTACAATGGCTCTCTCCAATGGACGCACAGCTGGAATATGCAATGTCACCGCTGAAATGCTCAACTCAGGCGGACCCTCTATGATTTTGTGGCTTCAAAATATCATAAACTGTGTTTGGGTAAACGAAGAAATCCCTACTGATTGGAGACGTGGTATCATCCTGCCATTCTGGAAACACAAGGGCGACCGCCTGGTATGCAGCAATCACAGAGAAATCACATTTCTATCGATACCTGGTAAACTTTTCGCACTCATCTTGCTATATCGTTAAATTGACGTTATTATGCAACAAGAAGAGTCCAACAGGCAAGTTTCCTTCCGGGCCGTTCCACGGTTGATCAGATATTCTCTCTACGCCAGATTATCGAAAAGTTAAATGAATTTCATTAAACCATCTTGATCGCTTTTGCTGCTTTTGATAGTATTGACCGCAAGAGACTCTGGTTGCTTCTTCAAAACACTGGCCTGCCCCCAAAGTTATGCCGATTGTTAAAGCTACTGTACAGCGACAGTGAGAGTTGTATCCGCCTCGGTAATGATTCCTCAGATCTTTTCTCCATTGGCTCCGTTTACGTCAAGGCTGTGTGGTTGCCATGACCTGTTCAATCTCACCATTGACCATATCATGGTACAACTTGAGAGAAATGCCGGTTCTTCCGTCGGCAATAGACTTGGAGACACTGTCGTGACAGACCTGGAATATGCAGATGACATTGCCATCTTCTGCACATCGCGTGCTGACCTCGTCCTCAAAGAACTCTGCTCTAAAACCAGTGTTGTTGGCATTTCTATCGGCTGGGCCAAAACGAAAGCGATGGCAATATGCGCAGACATCGGTTTGCTCAACCCCATCACCATCAATGGCGAAATCATCGACTTTGTGGATGAGTCTACTTACCTGGGTTCCATCATATCTGCTGATGGCTCTGTCGACCACGAGGTCGCAGTTAGAATAGGCAAAGCAGCGGGTGCAATGAAATGACTGTCAACTGCTCTGTAGCGCAGAGGTACGAAGCTAAAAATGTCCAATGCTCTCGTCATTTCCACCCTTCTATATGCCTCTGAGACCTGGCAACTGACCATTCAACAGGCCAAGAAAATCGATGCTTTCGTCTTGAAGAGCCTCCGACGCCTCGAGAACATAAAGTGATTCAATTACATCAGCCATAACACGATCATGGAACGTACCGGTCAGAAGCATACATCAATACTCATCACCCAGCGACGCCTTCGATGGTTCGGCCATCTGCAACGTATGGCACCAAACTACCCTCCGCTCTATTATACTCAATTCCACCATCAAAACACCGGCTGGAAACGGCGCCATAGGCGCCCTCGCCGTCGATGGATCGACTGTGTTAAGCACGATTTGGATGGCCTGGGCCTCACGCTTGAGGTGGCCGAGCAGCTGGCCGTAGACCGCCCCACCTGGAAGGCGATGTTAAAGGATGTGGTGTGACATCTACGCTGGATATCCGGCAAGAGCTCTAAGTTAGTCAACTACTTGACTAACTTAGAGCTCAATAATTTAAGCACATTATTTATTTTATGTATTTAAAATGCTAGTTCATTTAACTTGTATATATATATATATATATATATATATATATATGCACTTGTAAATATATATTTATTTTTATTCAGGTTTAGCTAACTGACATTTCATGTAATTATTTGTATATGCTACGTTTAATTCATTTTCTTTTACCTTTCTGTTTAATAATTCTATTTAATATGTTTTAGGTCATTTAATGTATTTTTATTTATACTCTACGATTGTCAGCGCCTTTGTGCAGATTTGTTATCCGGACACACGGCGCTCTATAAATGCTTTATAATAATCATGATGTAGACAATTTTACGACAAGCTAACTTTTAATAAGGTCGATTGGGTTGTTGAAAACACAAATTTATTCTGGTGGGCCTATGCATTGACAATTAACCTTGTCGAGGAACCGCTTACCTACAGTAAGATACCAGAAATCAGGCAGTCCATGTCACGTCACCAACAAACGTTGTGAGGGGTCACACAGAAAGAACATATCCAAAGAAGCATTTTTATTGTGAAAATCACAGACCCGAACACCGTTCTCTACGTGTATCGCATTTGAAACATTCACAGCGGTATAAGTATCCACAAACAACAACCTTATTTAACATACTACTGTTTCCGATATGTTGTCCACACGTATGACATCTTAAACGTGATGTGCGAATGTCAACACGTTTTTTTCCTGAACCATTCTTTAAAAATGTCTGAGCCCCAAAATATGTTATATCTCAATCATTTGTTAACATTGCGAGTGTGCATGTCTGACTTAAAATTGCCACTTGTTGTGAACTGGAAGGACATGATTATTCAGATTTCCACTTACTGAAAACCGTGCACCACACGTATCACATTTGTAAGGTTTCTCTCCCGTGTGGATACGGACATGTATTTTCAAATGACCACTTTATGAGAACCGTGCTCCACACGTATCACATATGTAAGGTGTCTCCCCGGTATGGATACGGACATGCGTCTTCAAACGACCACTTTCTGAGAACTATGCACCACATATATCACATTTGTAAGGTTTCTGCTCAGTGTGGATACGGACATGCGTCTGCAGACTTTGACTTCGTGAGAATTGTGCACCACAAATATCGCATTTAAAGGGTTTTCCCCTATGGAACGATATTAGGGCCATAATTCCACAATGCTACATTGTTGATTTCTGACTTTCGATTATCCTTTTCCGCCGAGATTGTCGAATTATGACTTTCGATTATCCCTTTACGCTGTCATTGTGCAAGATTTTTGTCAAATAATTCACTAGAATGGCGTTTGGTCAAATATTTCTCTCTCCAAAAGATTTTCTCCAAAAAAATTTCTCCAAAATATTTTCTCGAAACGAAGTTCTCCAAACGAAGTTCTCCAAACGAAGTTCTCCAAACGAAGTTCTCCAAACGATTATCTGGCACAAATTGGACTCAGTGACCTAAGCTAAGCTAAGATGTGCTGCCCCCTAGCGAACTACACCAACTTGCAAATACTGAAGTATCCCTTGCAAGTCAGGCCAAAGCAATTATATAATTGCTTTGGTCAGGCCTTGCTGTCAGTCACCAACGTCACGTCGTAGTGTACAGAAAACTTATATGAAGCATTTTTCACCCACATTATGACCTGTTTTATCAATGTTGGAGTTTAAAAGAACTCAAAGATGAACGGAATACGTTAATGATATGTGTAACATATCTAATCTAGTAAAATACATTCTCTTTGCAGACGATACTAATATATTTTATGCAAATAGTAACATCAATAAACTAAACGAAACTGTATGTAACGTACTGGACCAAATGTATACGTGGTTTGCAGTAAATAAATTAACTCTGAACATATCTAAAACCAATTATATGTTAGTTGGAAATCGTATGCTAAACAAAGAAATTAATATAAAAATACGAAATTTTAATATCGAAAGAGTAAGGGTCACCAAGTTTTTGGGTGTGTTTATTGATGATCTACTAAATTGGAAAGCTCATATAAAATACGTACAATCAAAGCTTTCAAAAATTACTGCTACAATGCATAGATGCAGTCATCTACTTGATAGAAATAGTAGACGTATTCTATACAGTTCTGTCTTTTTGCCATTTTTAAATTACTGTGCAGAGATATGGGGAAACACGTACCCAACAAATACTAACTGTATTTTCTTATTACAAAAAAGAGTAATCCGCATTATATTTGGTGCAAGACGGTTGGATCATACAAACTCACTTTTCCAACAATTACATGTTCTAAAATTTCCAGATATCATACAACTGAAAACATCATTATTTATGTACAAAGCTTACTACAGCTGCTTGCCATCAAATATTCATTGTTTGTTTACTAGACGGGAAATAGCATACTCAATGCGAGCTAATCATGACTTAGAACGACAGAGAGTCTGTTCTACCATGCGATCAATGTCTCTTTGTGTAAAGGGAGTGCAATTATGGAATGCTCTACGTGATCATTTAAAAACTACTAATACTATTACTGAATTTAAGCGTAAATGCAAGAACCTTTTATTTGATAAATATCTGGTTGTGGAAATCTAAATAAAATCATACACAAATATAATCATGCCATTGAGGAAACTACAATATGTGTAAAGATGTGTACTTATCACATACTTTAAATTATGAATATGCACATATTCCATTACATGTTTTCAATTATTGTAGCTAGATGGTTAGATGAATAACAAATTCGAATAATATAATATTGATGTCTCAAAATACATGTACGTATGTATGTGAATGTGTATGTATATATATGTATGTATATATGTGTGTATATGTATGTATATGGGTGTATACATACAGGTATATAATTATATATAAATATGTCAGGGGTAAATTTATAAAAAAAAGTCAATGACTTCGTATTTACACCCTTCAAACATTGTATATTCTCATTTGTATTATATTTAAACTTGTTTGGTTGACTTGTCTTGTATATATATTGTTATCAATGTTCTGAATAAACGTTCATTCATTCAGGAATAAACGAAGTGCCAAGCAGTCTGCCAGAAAAAGCGAATTGATTATTAGGTAGGTTGGTACTGTTTGTGAGCGATAATTCATGATGTTTCGAAATCTGTCAATACTAATATTTATTCGTACTATAACGTGTACAATTAATTGACTATTATTAACGATATAGTCGAGCATCGGAACCGTGTGCCTCAGCGTTAAAGATCCGAGCATTGAACGGGCATGCGTCAGTCATCACGTGTTTGCTCTCGCTTCCGCTAAATATGGCAATAGAGCATAGCGTAGTTTTATTTGGGATCAACGTTGGCAATACGGAACATACTTTGAAAATCACATTTTATAAACTAATTATGACCAATAATATATTAAGTTGTGCAATTAATTAGTTTGGCTGACTAAAAAGTATTTTTATAATATTGAATGCTATTTGACATTTTAAAACCATGCCATGCTTGTCGTCATGCAAACTGATTATTATGTCATTTTGAACTTCTTTTGATATAGACAGAATGTATAGAACATTAGATTAAAGTTGTATTCTGACAACGTTCATCTTTTAAATACAAATTTCCAGTGAATCGTCATGCCCCATACAATACATAATTTTCATCAACCCCATACAAATTTTTGTTCACACAATATGTAATTCTAAGATCCAAATTAAAATTACGTATGCATGTCGTTTATTTTTTGGAAAAGCGTAATTTATCAAATAACATCAAATGCCAAAGTGACATATACGGTAGCAAGTATACTCAAATAGGTATATATTGACATTATTGTTTAGGTTGTATATACACCTTAAACATGGTTGTGTAACTCAGAATGCAACTTTAATCTATGACGAGTAGTTTTTAACATATGACTGATAATTAAAATATAACATTTCAAATGGAGCCTGTGACCTTAAGCCAGTGGCGTTTTAAAGATTGATTTAATATTTTCATTTGATATTTTAGAATTATTTTATTGTTAATTAAGATAGCCTAAAGTAAATATTAGATAGTCCAATTACTATTTATATGTAATGTATTTACATATCTTTAAACGGGCTAATAGGTTTATAGTGTCAGTACGTAGACACTGATGCTATTCTGCAACTGTGATTGTATTTATAGCATTACTTGACATGTTCTTTCACATATCTGTATGCACTATTTTAATAAAATCTTCTTCTGGTGTTTCTACTCTGCTGTTGTCATAACTCATCATAACTAGTATATCATTATATGTAGAACACATAATAGAGGCGTACCCAGGATTGATATATTTGTGGGTTCCCAAATGGGTATCACAGTAACGGTGGATGTTGCCTGCCATCATTCACTGTACACTGCTGTATAGTGGGGGGGTTTCTGGGCAACGAGAAAACTCCCCTAGGCACGCACCCGCATAATAACATGAAAAATAATAATAATGACTTCTTTATTTACATATATACATATTTTACAAAACTACTGTTGCCCACACATATAGGGCCTACACTAAAATAGTTCTGTATGTCCTTGCCAATACTTATGCTTTTCGTGTAATTATGATACCATATTTTTATTCCGTTGATATTTTGTTGGCAATTATGTGCATGTATATGCTGTGATTAGACTACACTGCTTTGAGCAATTGCTTTTACAAATTATTATGGCTATAGGTGTACTAAAAGTATATTTTATTTATAATAATATGCTTTATTCGCAGACTCCACACAACATACAAATGCATTATTGCGTTTATAGTTGTGATATTGGCAATAGTTACATATGGCCAGTAAGTAAAATATTGCTGCTACTTGAACCATCAATAAAAATATAATTTAGAACTACAACTGGCATGTAAATCTATATGTCAAAAGTTATATTACCAGGAACACAATAAGCAAATTACTGTAAATAAACATTTCAGTAGCACTATAATATCTGTCAAATCCTAACACCATTTGAAACATATTGTTGTAAGAGACACATTTTCTAATAGCATATATTTATGAAAATTCCATCATAAAATAGTAAACAAAGTTTTGTTTATATCATTTGAACACATAAATGTTCTTATAATCATGTTGCGTCGTGCAAATGACTGGCGGCATTACCGAGATAATTATAGTATATATTCAATGTATATGTTCTAGTTGTCTCCAGCGCTTGACAATGTTCTATTAACTGACTAGTCTGTATTATTGTGGTTACAATGTAATGATCTTATGAGGTCTCATTCTTTATATGCTGGCACTGAGGGTGGTCACTACCAGGGTGCTTGTCGTCCCCAGTGGTTCTTTTACGTCCCAAATTGAGAAGGGACCGACATTAATGTGATCACCGAGCCACGAGGGATACACAGTCCCCAATTTTGAGAGCCAGATTTTTACCACAAATATCATGCCTGCTCGGTCCAGGTTTCAAACTTAGAGCACTGGCATGCCAGGCGGATGTGCTAACCACTACAGTAGCCACACTCTCTGTATAATTTGTTTCTGCTGTTGGAATAAATAAAATGCATCCTTACCTTACCTAAAGATGGGAGGGTGTGTTTCTATATTTCATAAAAACCTTGGAGTAACATACACTATCGAGAGTGATGCGAGGGTACCAGCTCAGCCTGATTACAGTGCTTTCTTCTGTATCATGAGCAGTCTTACTCCAAACCCACTATACTTTATCTTAGTCACATATGGAACATAACTTGTGATAATATCATTGTTTTTAATTTTATAGGTTAATGAAGAGGAGCTCAGCATGAAACTGCTGCAGAATAACATGTATAGGGATCAGGGACGTACATGGTGGTATGCACCAACTACCCAAATTTACACTGGGGAGTCTAGAGGAATACTTATCCCAGTACGGAAAGAAGCTGGAGGAAAAGAGAAAGTGTCTATACAAAGAAAGGTGAATTATCTTAACATTAAACTAAAAGCACTGTAGGATTATATGGAACGATATTAGGGTCATAATTCCACAATGCTACATTGTTGATTTCTGACTTTCGATTATCCATTTACGCCGAGATTGTCGAATTCTGACTTTCGATTATCCATTTACGCTGTCATTGTGTAAGATTTTTGTCAAATAATTCACTAGATTGGCGTTTGGTCAAATATTTCTCCCAAAAATTTTCTAAAAACGATATTCTGTGAAAAAATGTACTCTATGAGCAAAGCTGTGCCATGATAACGGCCACCTACAGTCACCAAACTTCACATCATATCATCACAGCACCTATTCTACACATATTCACTTGTCACGTGATCAAACAATTACATTTACTCTCTTTTATCGATCAAAATGAACAAGATATTCACTCGTTTTTGCGTGTAATTATTAGTTAGTTAAACTCTGTGGGTGGCGCCACTTTATGGTTGACTTAAGACACAAATATTGATCACAATTCATATTTCAGTAATATTATAAAATAAAATCAATAAAGTATGCGATATTTAATTAAATAAGATTACCTTGAATTCAGTGTTGACAGCAAGTGGGGGTTTTATTACGACTATTGGTTTGTGTAAATACTGGTGCATTTTAATATTGTTTATCAGAGGCAATTCATCATAGCTATGATACAATACATATAATAATTGTTTGTGTTTTACAAACATTTTATTTTGCAAACAAAATATGATTTTATTTCCTAAAAATAATAAGTGAGCTTTATTATTAAAAAAAGTAGTTGATATGTGTGCTTGCCATACAAAATGATGCAATAACTGGATGGTTCAACAATTTTAACAGTTTTTAACATCAATAATGTAAGCAGTATGAAAGATTGTATAAAGATGAATATTTTATTGGATATAGTCTTGATCCATTCCGGTGTGCTTGCCATACAAAATGATGCAATAACTGGATGGTTCAACAGTTTTAACAGTTTTTAACATCAATAATGTAAGCAGTATGAAAGATTGTATAAAGGTAAATATTTTATTGGATATAATCTTGATCCATTCCGGTTACAATCTTAAAATGGCGTATTTAGGTGGGCATTAGGCCATGGATGCCCCCTTTCAATATGTTCTTTGTAATTATTGTGAAACCATATGATATTTTATTTATTATAAATTGTTCCTGTTGTTAATATTTGACATGTTATCAATGTTAGAGATTTTGTTATGTGGATTAAAAAATACCTATATCAAACTACTTTATTATAATATTGACATAGTACTAATGATCATGAAAACATTTGTATGAAATATTATTTGGCAGATTATTGTATTTATTGGTAAAAGATGATACTGTTAAGTTGTTTGTAAATTTCGAATTGATGTGTTACGTGACAATGTACCCTTTTTAAAGATGAATTGGTGAATGTTTGGATAACTTATACTTATGAATAAACCCTCATGTCTCAATATATTTTGCAAAGTGTTGGTCGGCTCTGTTGTTGTTGTTTCTTTTGATAGCTGCAGTCCACCATGTTTGTGTAGCTGGTCAAAGTGGATAAACCTTTCAGATGCCCCAGAGGATGGATGTCCTGGAATGGATCCATCCCGAATTTGACATCTCACCGTGCCACACTCTCTCTTGTTTCAACATTTCGCCTTCATCCACATAAAGTTTAAACTTTATATGTTATTATATTCAGAGCTTTCTATGATGGCGTGGAAGTGCTATCCTCCTGGAACTATAGACTACAACTAAATCAGACTCATATCAATCTGCAATTGCAGGCTCCCAAAAAACCTCTCTTGATATATCATACTGCACCCCCCATTTAAACCTCAAACGAAACTGGCACTTCCACGCCATCATAGAAAGCTCTGAATATAATAACATATAAAGTTTAAACTTTATGTGGATGAAGGCGAAATGTCAAAACAAGAGAGAGTGTGGCACGGTGAAATGTCAAATTCGGGATGGATCCATTCCAGGACATCCATCCTCTGGGGCATCTGAAAGGTTTATCCAGTTTGACCAGCTACACAAACATGGTGGACTGCAGCTATGAAAAGAAACAACAACAACAGAGCCGACCAACACTGCAAAATATATTGAGGCATGAGGGTTTATTCATAAGTATAAGTTATCCAAACATTCACCAATTCATCTTTAAAAAGGGTACATTGTCACGTAACACATCAATTCGAAATTTACAAACAACTTAACATTATCATGTTTTACCAATAAATACAATAATCTGCCAAATAATATTTCACACAAAGGTTTTCATGATCATTAGTACTATGTCAATATTATAATTAAGTAGTTTGATATAGGTATTTTTTAATCCACATAACAAAATCTCTAATATTGATAACATGTCAAATATTAACAACAGGAACAATTTATAATAAATAAAATATCATA
>CM034534.1:43676786-43794746 GCA_020002185.1 Paraescarpia echinospica | reverse complement strand
CGATCGTTGAACGGACGCGACTCGAGAATTCGCGGCGTACGACGGCAATCGTCAAGTGCCCGGCATCATCACTGAAAATATGGGGGACTTCCGGTGGTGAATTGATTTGAATTTGGTGCAGCAAACTTGCGAAAATATAAGGATATTTGATCAAGATAAGTGATTTTATTGAGCGTATAGCATACATAACGTAATTATATATATATATTAAGCAATATTTTGTGTTAAAAGTTAGCTTGAGGGAGTAATCTAGGGTAGATTAAAAGTAGGCGATTTGCGAGCGATAATTGGGGACGTTAATGTAATCGGAACGTTGTTTACAAAGTAGGTCACTGGCGAAGTTAGCGTACCGTGAACCACAATAAAATAGTGTTATTTGAGATAATCGGTGTAGTTAGATGAGTAAATAAAACCTGAAATAACAATCTTTTAAAGTGTATAATAGTACACAGGAAACAGTATTTGTAAAGACTACCTTGTATCTAAGCCTAACTTGAGTACATTGTCATCGACATCGTAACTAGGTAAGGCACGGTGTGTCATTGTGTGTTAACAAATATAACTAACTATAACCTAAACAATCTGTTGTAAATTGTACACAGAAAAGTATTTTAAACTACTTTGAACATAAATAAATTCTGATATGGCACCTTGCAAGCGGCAACTCGGGGCAAAACGACACCTAGTTTGCAACGACTGCCAGAGCTGGGTGGATTTTGCGTTGTCTGGCTGTCCAAAATCATGGGCAGAGACCAAATATGACGGATTCACATTTCGGTGTATGGGGTGTTTGAGGGTGGAATGTCTGATGAAGGAGGTGTGTAAGTTGACGGATATAGTGAAGGAGATGGAGGCGAGACTCAACAAAGAAATAGATGGAGCAGAGAGGGATGGCGCGGAGAGAGTTGATAATTCTACAACACAGAAGGAGCAGAGTTGTGACAGGGAGACTGAAGAAAGGAGACCGAGAGGAATGAAGGTGACCGGTGTGAAGGAACAAGACATTGAGAAAACAGAGGGACGGAGGAAAAGTGTTCGGTAGAGGAAAAGAAAACGGGCCAGTGGGGATAGATCAGCAGGTAGTCAGACTGTAGAGAACGAGGAGAGACACGACAGCTATACAGGTGGTGAAGAGGTAGATACCACAGAGGCAGTTGGTAAGATTGTGAGACAGAAGACTGATGGAAGAAGACAGAGTGTTCAGCAAAAAACAGAAAACATGACAGGCGTGAAGGTGACAGGGGAGAAAGTGACAGTAGTGAAGGAGGTAGCCGGGGAAAAGGGACGGGAGAGGAGAGAAGAAAATGTGATGGGAGGAAAGAAGAAGGGACGAAAGGAAGTGAGAGTAAATGTGCTAGAAGAGAAGATGACAGGAGGAAAGGGGACAAGAGAAAACGCGACAGGAAAGAAGGGAATGGAAGAGAATGTGACAGGAGAGAAGACGACAAGAGGAAAAGACAACAACCAGACATATGCAAACCGGAGGAGCTACTCCGAGGCAGTGATTGAGGGGGCAAGGAGAAAAGAGAGACTGTTTATGGGCGATTCAATTCTGAGAAAAACAGACAAGACTATATGCGAGGAGAAGGACGTTGTTGTATGTCTACCAGGGGCTAGGATAGAGCATGTGACCGAAAGGGTAGAGAAGGTATTGGGGCATGGCAAGGGAGGGTCTATACTAGTACACGTTGGGACAAACAATGCAGACAAGGAGGGAACAACTGGGATAGTTCAGAAGTACAGACATCTAGTGAGGAAGCTAAAGAAGACAAGAGTGGAACAGGTTATTCTCTCAGGAATTTTGCCAGTAATAGGAGGAAGGGGGGCAAGATACAGAAACAGTAAGAGGATGGCGATCAACGCACTAGTTGAGCAGATGTGTGAGGAAGAGGGCGTGGGATTCCTAGATTTATGGGGGTACTTTGTTGGGAGAGAAGATATGTACATGAGAGATGGCCTCCATCTAAGTGGAAAGGGGGCAGCAGTATTCTCAGAGAATCTGCTGCGATCTGTTGACAGTGGGACAGGTTGCATCTATTTAAACTAAATTCGCAGGGGGGACTCGCAGAGAAGCCTGAAACTGGAGGCATACATAAAGGCAGCAAAACTAATTCAGCAAAGAACAGTCTGGAAAACTGTTCTGAAGCTGGGTATAAATGTGTTTGTTTAAATGCAAGGAGTATAGTAAACAAAAGAAATGAACTAAACATTATGGTAGAAGATATTGACCCTCACATAATAGGTATAACCGAATCATGGGCAACCACCGATATATCAGATGCCGAATTGGGACTGACAGGATATGTAATGTTTAGGAAAGATAGAATAGGAAGAAGGGGAGGTGGAGTTATTTTATATATTAAAGAATCTATCCAGGCTTATGAAATAAAATTAGACAGAGAAGCAGATTGCGAAGAAGCTGTTTGGTGTAACATAGTTACAGGAAACTCAACGTTAACGGTTGGATTAGTTTATCGAAGTCCAAACATAAGCATAGAAGAGAATGAAAAAATACAAAACGCTATAAGGGAAGTGAGCAAACGGGACTGTGTTATTATGGGGGATTTTAACCATGGGCATATAAAATGGAAATCTCTACAGAGTATGGGTAGTGAGGACCACACGTTTTTAGTTTTAGTACAATATAGTTTCCTTTCTCAACATGTGCTAGAACCAACCAGGGGAGAGAATGTGTTAGACTTAGTTTTGTCCTCACAGAATGAATTAGTTGACAGTGTTAAATTATGTGAGCCTCTGGGAAGTAGTGATCACAATCAGATACATTTTACCATCAAAGTAAAATCAGAAAGAAATAATAAAAAGCAGTTCAGGAGAAATTTACACAAAGGAAGATATAAGGAAATGAGGAAATATTTAGCAAAGATAGACTGTAATAATACACTGAAGAATAAGACAGCAACAGAATGCTGGAATATCTTAAAGAATGAAATAGAGTGCATCGTAGATAAATTTGTTCCCTTCAAAAAACAAGGGAAACGGACCAGAAAGAAATACTTATCGAAAGAAGCCATTAGAAAAATTAAGTATAAACAAATGATGTGGAAGTCATATAGACATACTGGAAATGACGAAGACTACAACATTTATAAAGAAGCACTAAACCAAGCTACAGCTGAAATTAGAAATTCAAAGAGAAGCTATGAACATAAATTAACTTGTAATATAAAACATGACAGCAAGAGTTTTTATGCGTATGTTCGAAGCAAACAGAAAGTTCAGGATAAGGTCGGTCCTCTAGAAGATAGTGCTGGAAATATAATATCAGAAGGATTCTTAATGGCAGAAGACCTAAATGAGTATTTTAGTTCAGTGTTTACCAGAGAAGACACTAGTTCACTGCCAGTACCAGAGGCTAAGTTCAAGGGGGCAGAATCAGACTACTTAAGACAGTTAATTGTAACCCCAGAAATGGTAGCTAAGAAAATTAGGGCTATGAAGGAAAATAAATCACCTGGAGTGGATGGTATTCCACCCAAACTACTAGTGGAAATTGTAGAACAAATTAGCTTACCGCTTGCAACAGTTTTCAACTTGTCACTAGAAGAGGGAGTGGTTCCTTTAGAATGGAAAGAAGCAAACATTATACCGTTATTTAAAAAAGGTTCGAGAAACAAGTCAAATTATTATAGACCAGTTAGTTTAACATCGGTGATTTGTAAATTATTAGAAAGGCTAATTAAAGATCACAAGGTGGATTTTCTTGTTAAACATAACTTGATAAACCCATCTCAACATGGGTTTCTAAAAGCGAGGTCATGCTTAACAAATATGTTATGTTTTTTGAAAGATATCACTAAGTGGGTAGATGATGGATCACCAGTAGATATCATCAGAGATTACTGCTTAAACTAAAAGCCCATCGCATAGGAAATGGTATAATTAACTGGATAGAAAAATGGCTGATTGACAGAAGACAACGGGTAGTTGTTGATGGGGAGGCTTCAAACTGGAAATCAGTTTTGAGTGGGGTTCCACAGGGATCAGTACTGGGACCTATATTATTCTTAATATATATAAACGATTTGGACGATGATATAGCTAGCAAGGTGTTGAAATTTGCAGATGATACAAAAGTGTTTAGAAAGATTAAAAGTGATGGGGATAGACAGCATTTACAAGATGATCTTGACAGGTTGATCAAATGGTCTGAAAAGTGGCAAATGTTGTTCAATTTTGGGAAATGTAAATGCCTTCACACAGGACATGGGAACGAATATGTAGAATATACAATGGGGGGAACTGTACTAAGTACTACTGTAAAAGAAAAAGACTTAGGGCTGACAATTAGTGCTGACATGAAGGTTTCAGAGCAGTGTGGAATTGCAGCTTCAAAGGGAAATCAAATCCTTGGATTGATTAGGCGAAATATAGCATATAAAGAAAAAGAATTAATAATACCGCTGTACAAAACAATAGTTAGGCCTCATTTAGAATATTGTATACAAGCGTGGAGGCCATACCGCAAGAAGGACATAGATATGCTAGAAAGAGTACAGAGGAGAGCGACTAAAATGATACCAAAACTGAGGGATCTTAGTTATGAAAAACGCCTAAAAGAATGTGGTTTAACAACACTAGAGACCAGGAGACTGAGAGGAGATCAGATAGAAGTGTTTAAAATATTGAATGGTTATGAAAATATTGATAGAAATATGTTTTTTTCAGTTAAGAAAGATAGAAAGACTAGAGGACATGAAGTTACATTAGTAAAGGAGCAGTGTAGATTAGACGTAAGAAAGTTCTCATTTTCACAAAGGACTGTGAATGAATGGAACAGATTATCTGATGATTGTGTGGGTGCTAGTAGTGTGAATATGTTTAAAAATAAAATCGACACATACCTCAGAAGGGCTGGATATATGTAAATAAAAGGGTTGGACTCTCGATAAGCCAAAGGGCTTCCTTGTCCATCTGCCATCTAGAGTTAATTCTCTGGATGGCAATCTTGTTAAATCTTGTTAAAATCACCCGTGCGGCCGAGATACAGCGTTATAATTGTGTTCTGAGCTCGGAGTATATATATTCGAGATGGGACAAGCCCAGTATAAATGTTTATTTTCTGATTGAACGTATCCATTATTTGCTGTATTATAATTAGTCGTTATCTGTGGGTTTAGAAGTGAGGTATTATTACCCTTGAAGTATTCACATATATATAAATATATGTGTGTGTTGTAACATATTACTGTAATGAGAGTCCGCGAGGACTAGCTTATACTGTGTATTTATATTATGGGAGTTATTCTTAGATAACACTTGGCGCCTAGTGTATGGTCGTGTAGCGGTATAATCCACCTTAGAAAGGAAGTGGAATTTGATAATCGAAAGATTCAGTGTTATTGTTTATTATGTTCTATTAAGATTTGGTTACGGGATTTCTTTATTCTGTTTATTTTGATAATCGAGATATTTACCAAAAGGAAGATATTTTGTAATAAAGTTTATAAAATTTTCCTCGTTCTTTGTTGCTTGTTCACGATAACCGTTCTTTCTCATATGCGTTGACCTTGATATATAAGAACCCTACTAGACTGAGCCATCTAGTGTACGGAGACCTCGCTAATCCGTGACACATTTATCCCCTTATTTATGGATTTAGATATAGTTTATCAAGCTATACTGAAACTTTGTTTTTGTGAACAAATTTTGACACACTAAATATATTATTATATGCTCCATTAATCCAGCCAAAAATAATTGGTAAATGTGAAATAGAAACAATTACACTGATCACTGATGTATGGCTTAGGCAGGTGTAATCATTTACTATGCTAGACATTGCATCTTTCTTACCTCTTTGGTTTGGTGACAAAGCAAGTGGTGGTAGTGATGGTAGCCGCTTCATAGGAGGTTTCGGCAGGAAGACCTTACCTTGGAGATATCAAAAATTGAAACAAACATTAAAAACACAAACTTACGGGTTTACTAAAAAGGCATTCTTTTGAATTATTGAAGTAGCTGATTATGAATGAATATGGTAACTTGTGAAATCCTATTGCAGTGCTGACATTTAGCATTAAACGCAAGATGTTTGACAGACCAGAAATACTTCTATGTACTTACTACAAATTTCCCTTGTACTCTTCAGAATGACCTCCTGGTCGGAGCTAGACTCGTCGAGAGAATCTGGAAAAGTATAACTCTCATTATACATGTACATAAATTGTCATATAACTACTTCTTTTAGTAAGTATTACTATTCAATGCTTCACGTTAAAAAAAATCAGGCGAGCGATAAACCGCTCGCTAAATATGGCAAATAATTTAGGCGAGTGATTTATTAGTTTTGTTTTTAACCAAATGGTGGTGTTCGTTTTTCGGTCTTGTGATGCCACTGCCCAGTCATGTCAAAGCGTATTCGGGGCTAGCCGCAGCGGTATATGTTATATAAGGTTAATTTGAACAGGTTGTTCGGAACATCAAGCTTTTGGCATAACTTGAAGCATAACTTTGGCAATACTTTTAGTACTAGCCGAATATAAACAGTACATATTAAAACAAACAAATGTCTTAATCTGCTGGCTATGAGTTATACCGCAACAACTGCAATGTTGCAACTAGATAATTAGTCTAACCTCACTGTACATTCATAACCACTAGCATCTAGCTCGAAAGACCATATCTGCCCACGTAATTAGGGCCTTTAATTTAACCACATCAGGCACATGGCATGACCTCATTACCCATCGACTGCAACACCACAAGCTAAAACTATTTGTTACGCTAATTAGTTACACTAGTTGTAATTTCACACTGTATGGCCTGCACCAGTACATTACTTCACCATTGTAAACACTTTAAGGGAAATACCGGTACTCACAGGGAAGATTCGAATATATATATCCTCAGAACGGCCCGGAATATGATATTAACAAAACACGTCTGCTCTCAACCTCGCATGGCTCTCCTCTCCTCCCGACTTCCCCGCGAAACTACCCGTTCAAATTAGTGACCGCTCGGCCATCCCGTATCACTACGCCTAGATTGCAACATAATCATTCCCTTTAATTTAAAGAACTGAATCTAACCCCAAAAGCATTTCAAAGAGTTCAACTATAAATCCGACTACACATACACAAACTGCCGGGACGCCTATCGGCAGGTTTGGACATTTAATGAAAAAACTTGCACACACACCAGATGGCGTCACTAGAAACATAGCAATTAGCAGTTTACAAAATATATCATGGCCTGCCCATGACATTAATTTATACCAATGCACAGTAAAACAATCACAAATCTATATTTTGCAAAGCCCAACTTGATTTGGATACCAGAAACCATTTAAACGCCTAAAGTCACCAGGATATATATAATGACATAGTATTGGCAGATAAGTAACTGTCACAGATTTAAAAATGTAATTAACTCTAATAACATAAACTTTGAATAAATACATGTCAAAATATGTTAGCGACACGTTATTTAAAATCAAGGTTTTGTATGTCATTTATAACGATTAAACGTCAGGTCACACATCGTGAGAAATGCAATTTAGCTAGGCACAGGTTTCAAATTACTGTCACATTTGCAACTACATAGTCACAAGTTCGAGCCATACAGTTATCTGATGTTATCTTGCATTTGACCAAAGGGAACTGCAACCACTGGTCAGTTGGTTGCCCGCCCAAAAGTGTTTAGAAAGATTAAAAGTGATGGAGATAGGCAGCATTTACAAGATGATCTTGACAGGTTGATCAAATGGTCTGAAAAGTGGCAAATGCTGTTCAATTTTGGGAAATGTAAATGCCTCCACACAGGACATGGGAACGAAAACAATGGGGGGTACTGTACTAAGTACTACTATAAAAGAAAATGACTTAGGGTTAACCATTAGTGCTGATATGAAGGTTTCAGAGCAGTGCGGAATTGCAGCTTCAAAGGGAAATCAAATCCTTGTATTAATTAGGCGAAACATAACGTATAAGAAAAAAGAGGTAATAATACCGCTGTACAAAACAATAGTTAGGCCTCATTTTGAATATTGTATTCAAGCGTGGAGGCCGTATCGCAGGAAGGACATTATGTGCTAGAAAGAGTGCAGAGGAGAGCAACTAAAATGGTACCAAAACTGAGGGATCTTAGTTACGAAATACGCCTAAAAAATGCGGTTTAACAACACTAGAGACCAGGAGATTGAGAGGAGATCAGATAGAAGTGTTTAAACTATTGAAGGGTTATGAAAATATTGATAGAAATATTTTTTTCTCAGTTAAGAAAGATAGAAGGACTAGAGGACAAGAACTTACATTAGCAAAGGAGCAGTGTAGATTATATATAAGAAAGTTCTCTTTCTCACAAAGGACTGTAAATGAATGGAACAGATTATCTGCTGATTGTGTGGGTGCTTGTAGCGTGAATATGTTAAAACATAAAATCGACACATACCTCAGACGGGCTGGATACACATAGATAAAAGGGTCGGACTCTCGATAAGCCAAAGGGCTTCCTTGTCCACCTGCCACCTAGAGTTAATTCTCTGGGTGGCAATCTTGTTAAATCTTGTTAAACTGAATTTGCTGCTCTCAAATTAATTGATAGAATATTAACAAGTATGGATAGTCAGGAAATACCTATATATATTTGGACCTTTATAATATATTTGATACCGTGGACCACTCAATATTAAGAGATAAGTTGCTTAAAAGAAGTGTCCCTAGATCTATTAAAAAACAGAAAAAATAATTCGACATTGAAGAACCCCAATCTGAAATGCTTAATATCTCAACAGGCATATACCTCAATGATCAATTCTAGTCCCTTTGTTATTCTTAGTCTACATTTATGACTATGGCCAATCTAGTCTAAAATCGAACTACTGTATATTATGTATGCTGATGACACGACCCTCTCAAGTATTCTAGATTCTTTTGTACAATGTCAAAACAATGAAAATGTGGAATCTCTAATCAACAAATGTAAATAAATCAAAATATATAATTTTCAAAGCAGCTAGAAGAAATATTAATATGATAAACCCATCAAATCTACAAATATATAACACAAACATTGATAGAGTAGATAAGTTCAATTTCCTAGGCCTAAGAGCTTTAATGAATAATTAAACTGTCAAAGTCATATCGAGAAAATCTCAAATAGATGCTCCAGGACTACAAGTAGATTTAACAAGATTGCCATCCAGAAAATTAACTCTAGATGGCAGGTGAACAAGGAAGCCTTTTGGCTTATCGAGAGTCCAATACTTTTTATCTACGAGTATCCCACCCTTTTAAGGTATATGTCGTTTTTAGTGTTAAACATATTCATGCTACTAGAACCAACACATCCAATCATCAACAGTTTCCGGTCAATGTTACAACAACAACGTCTAAGGCGTCAGTCAGTCAGACAACGGTAGAACGTTTCATGGTGAACGGAATTTGCTTCCAACAAATTAGAAAAATAAGTGATTTTTAAAAACGAATGCTAAGTAACATACACACGCGCAAGCACACATATATATGTATGTAGATGTATATTATTTCAATGTTTTAGTAGCTATTCAGTACAAAACAGTCATGTACTTGTACATTTTCATCATGTTTACCCGATCTAAACATATTGGTATCATACACAAATGCAATATCATAATACCTTGCGTCTGGTGTTACCCATCGGCGAACTGAATAGTGCATGCATACATGTAAAATTGATACCAGAAATCCGTAAGATCGCAAATGAACCCGTTTGATTTTCTGCGTCCGCTGCTTTGCCGCGCATGCCCAAAAGGAGCATTTCATTAGTAAATGCAAAAATCGGTCTTTTAATATTATGGCCGTATGCCGTATATAAAGAAAACCTTGTTCAAACGCACACAAACGTAAGGAATGTTTAATACGACCTTAAGACAGTTACTTTATAGATAATCTAGGAAACGTTATAGTTCGCACGTTTGCTTATTCAGCAAAACAATTCAGATTCGGCCTATCTGAAAAGTGATGATCTGGTTATTTACAGTCTTTCTTGGTCATGATATTAACACATGGTAGATCCCATATAAACGCGTGGACAACCTATTAAACACAGACGAGTTGGTTTGATATAATACCACGAACGATCGAGATCAAAATGTTTACGTGGTACAAAGCCACTGTCTTGCATAATACATTTATTTCAATGTGTTTATGATGTTATGTTTTCAGGTGGTAATGAGGATTCAGAGGGATACGTCCAGCCTTCAACAGATTCCGCCCCACCCGAGTACAACCAGTTATATGGCATCACTCAGCCAACCACAGGAGATAATCTGTTCCATTCATTTACAGTTCTTTGTGAGAATGAGAACGTCCTTATATCTAATCTACACTGCTCCTTTACTAATGTAACATCATGTCCTCTGGTCCTTCTATCTTTCTTAACTGAGAAAAAAATATTTCTAACAATATTTTCATAACCATTCTATATTTTAAACACTTCTATCTGATCTCCTCTCAATCTCCTGGTCTTTAGTGTTGTCAGAGGACATTCTTTTAGGCGTATTTCGTAACTAAGATCCCTCAGTTTTTGTACAATTTTAGTTGCTCTCCTCTGTACTCTTTCTAGCATATCTATGTCCTTCCTGCGATATGGCCTCCACGCTTGATTACAATATTCTAAATGAGGCCTAACTATTGTTTTGAACAGCGGTATTATTACCTCTTTTTCTTTATACGTTATATGTTACCTAATTAATCCAAGGATTTGATTTCCCTTTGAAGCGGCAACACCGCATTGCTCTGAAACCTTCATATCAGCACTAATGGTTAACTCTAAGTCCTTTTCTTTTACAGTAGTACATAGTACAGAATCTCCCATTGTATATTGTACATCTTCTTTTCCATGTCCTGTGTGGAAGCATTTACATTTCCCAAAATTTAACAACATTTGTAATTTTTCAGACCATTTTATCAACCTGTCAAGATCATCTTGTAAATGCTGTCTATCTTCATCACGTCTAATCCTTCTAAGCAATATTGCATCATTTGCAAATTTCAACCCCTTGCTTGTTATATAATCGTCCAATTCGTTGAAATATATTAAGAATAATATAGATCCCTATGGTACCCCACAGTCTCCCTATCAACTACTACCCGTTGTCTTCTGTCAATTAGCCATTTCCTACCCAGTAAATTAAACCATTTCCTATGCCTTGGGCCTTTAGTTTAAGCAGTAATCTTTGATGTGGCATTTTGTCGAAAGCGTTCTAAAAATCTAAGTAGATGATAGCTACTGGTGATCCCTTGTCTACCCACTTTAACACTTAGTGATATCTTCCAAAAAACATATTTGTTAAGCATGACCTCGCTTTTAGAAACCCATGTTGAGATGGGTTTAACAAGTTATGTTTAACAAGAAATAGTCTGATTCTGCCCCCTTGAACTTAGCCTCTGGTACTGGCAGTAAACTAATATCTTCCCTGGTAAACACTGAACTAAAATACTCATTCAGGTCTTCTGCCATTAAAAATCTTTCTGATATTATAATTCCAGTACTATCTTTTAGAGGACTGACCTAATCCTGAACTTTCTGCTTGCTCCGAACATATGCATAAACACGCTTGCTGTCTTGTTTTATATTACAAGCTAATTTTTGTTCGTAGCTTCTCGAATTTCGAATTTCAGTTGTATCCTGGTTTAGTGGTTTTTTTATAAATGTTGTAGTCTTCGTTATTTGAAGTACGTCTATATGACTTCCACACCATTTGTTTCTACTTAATTTTTCTAATGGCTTCTTTCGATAAGTATTTCTTTCTGACCATTTTTTTGACGATGCACTCTATTTCAGTCTTGAAGATATTCCAGCATTATGTTGCTGTTTTATTCTTCAGTGTGTTGTTCCTGTGTATCTTTGCTAAATATTTCTTTCTTTCTGATTTTACTTTGATGGTAAAATGTATCTGGTTGTGATCACTATTTCCCAGTGGCCCACATAATTTGACATTGTCAACTAATTCATTCTGTGAGGACAAAACTATGTCTAACGCATTCCCAAACCTGGTTGGCTTTAATACGTGTTGAGAAAGGAAACTGTCTTGTACAAAACCTAAAAACATGTGGTCCTCACTTTCCGTACTCTGTAGAGATTTCCATTGTATATGCCCGTGGTTATCATCTCCCATAATAATAGAGTCCCGTTTGCTAACTTGCCTTATAGCGTTTTGTACTTTCTCACTCTTCTATACTTATGTTTGGACTGATAAACTAACCCCACCGTTAACGTTGAGTTTCCTGTAACTATGTTACACCAAACAGTTTCTTTGCAATCTGCTTCTCTTTCTAATTTATTTTATCAGCCTGGATAGATTATTTAACATATAAAATAACTCCACCTCCATTTCTTTCTATTCTAGGACAAAATCCACCCAACTGAGGCAATCATCGCACACCAAAAGTCGCTTTGCCTTGACTTGCCGCTTGCAAGGCACCATATCAGAATTTTTATAATAATAACAATAATCTAATTAGGTATTTAAAATAGTTTAGTCAACTATGTTTACACGAATCACCGTCTATGTATTCTTTATGAAGACTGTTTATTGAACACAAGTGATACACTTTACGTTTGATTGCCTTGTTTATTTCTGTTACAGTTTTTGGTTATAGTCACAGTTGACTATCTATCCTATCAGAAATGCTAACGTTACTGGTAGTGACCTAATTGAAATACAATCAATTACGGTACACTAGACTGCCTTATTTATTTAGGTTATACCGTGCCCTAGCGAATACGTGGGGCACTAGCTACATAAACTTCTTATTATTATTCTTCTTCTTCCAATACACGCCTAGCCTCAACATGCTGAGGATACAGGCGGTGCCGTGGCTTGGCAGGCGAACAGGAAATTTTTGTTTTGTTTTTAGAGTGCAATATATAAGAACACAAATTATCGTGTAAATAAACATAAATACGTGCAGAAGAACTTGTTAACGTCTAAAACATGGGGTACTGCAAAGTCTGGATGTTGCTTTTAAACGCATCCAGGCTGTTTTGATTTACAATATATTGAGGGAGGGAATTCCAAAGTCGAATGGTACTGGGAAAAAAAGAATACAAGTGGTAGTTGCATCTGGAGTGAGGGATAAGGTAAGATAAGGAATGTTGTTTTCTAGTGACTATATTTACAGGAATAAGGTATTGGTTTGCTGGTATACCCACTAGGCCATTTGCTATCTTGTACATCATACAAACAATCATAGTTCGCCCGGTTATCGCAAATGCTTAATTTTAACAACAATGCTACCTAATCAAAATGTCTAGCAGATACTGGCTTACACAAATATTATCTTATGTAAGTAGTTTTATGTTTGTTACTTGATCACCTATATATTCTACCACATAATTAAATTTGTTAAATCTTGTTTATAAACTTATCGTAGGCTAACTTACCCTATTATCACCCACTAGACTAAAGTGTTCTAAATTAATTTATCTAACTAACTTTAAGCACAACTGCTACTCAATATATGTTTACTGCTACTTTATGAATTATATTAATTCAAGAATAATTCTTATCAATCAGTAATTCCACTTGTTTATAAATTTTTCTGCACCACCAATTTCTACAATCTATCTCCGCCAAACATAGTCTCGCTTCACTAAGTACCCTAAATATACTTAAACGATTGTTACCTCTGAATATAAAGATTACGTCATACGACTATCTGATATTTTCACATATAAATTATGGTTTAACGGCCTAGGACTATAGATGTGACAGACTTATAAGTAAGTAAATATATCGCTCACACCATTGCACTGTTCCGAAGTCTTATTTTACTAAACGTAGAAAGTCTTGTAAATTTTCACGACTTAAAACTCTTCCATAAATATTCACACAGTAAACTACCAGTATCTCTGCAAAACGTACTGTTAGTTCAAAGCAACATTTTTCGCATCTTTTAAACACGCTGTCAATACAATCAGGGTACACTACGAATTAGCCAAACGAAGCATCAGGTATAGTTTGACACATACAATAAATAATGCACCAGATTTAATAAAGAACAAGATCACCACTCACAGTTTATATGCCTTTGCAACATATTCCAAGCTTTACCATCTGAATGCTCTTGTTGAGCAGTGTATAATCCAAAATGTTATTTATATAATAGGGATATGTTTGGCTGACTCTGTGCCTCTTCTTAAAATTACTTAATTTAAAAACCAGCTGTATGTACGTTTGTGTTTTTAGTAAGTATAATATATATATATATATATAAGACATAATCATATACAATTGTCTTGTAGTAAAGCACCAATTGTACTAGGGGTTGCGTTTTTTCATAACATAAATAATCAATTAAATTGCCTTTCAGAGTGGCTCTTACGACAGCGACTTTAATTAGTCTCGGTAGGAGTCTCCCGTCCCTTATATTACATATTCTTTTGTTTTCCTACCATACAATTTATATTTACCAGTTTGTCGACTCGAGTGTAAACATATTGTATGGTTTTTATTACGATTATTCTGTATTGTGTATTTGCGACAAATAAATATATCCTGTTTCTCCACAATACACTTTTTCCGGTGTTCCACACTGTTCTTTACACTCTATTGTTTATGCTTAGCCTCTTTGAAACGACGTCTGATGGTGTCACTTACTTATATATTGTTTCAGAACTCACAGATGTTTCTGATAGAACTGTCAACAATGAAGTAACAAAGCAGCAAAACCTCGCGGGCATTGACAACAACAACTGTCACGTTGTGTGCACCAACACGACATAGGACATCGAGGCACGTCACTCAATGTCAACATAAAGAAGAGAAAACATGTGACTGAATGACTCATGGCACAATATTTAGCGTTTATGCAGACACCAACTCTCTGTGACGGGGAACCATTCAGGTGTAACAATTGTAAAGGTTCGTTTGCTTTCTCAGACAGTTGAGAACACTCTGACACACGTGGAAGACATTCTTTTCCGAGGAACGGTTCGTTTATGTGTTTGTATGCAATAGTGCATTGAGGACAACAGCACGATACAAAATAATGTGTGTGTAAAAAGGTTCGAAACAAATACAGTTTAATTATGTCTGTTAATGTAAAAAAGAAACATGGTTCTTGGTTGTATTTGTTTAAATAGACAGATGCCCTTATGATTTAAAAGTAAGTGTTTTGGATGATGGCCACAACGTCTTAGATCATCTTAACAATCAAGGTGGTTGTTTTATGTAATTACTACATCCCGACACCCTGAATGATAATGGAACCTTAAGCATAACTTGAAATAATCATGCAGTACAATGCATGACAAGTTTGGGATCGACCCTTTTCACAAAAAAGTTTTTTCTGGCATGTAATAAAAAGGAGGCTATGGTATCCACAAATATACAACATGATTCATTTGTATGTGACATCATGTAAGTGAAGTTATAGAAATAATGTGTGATGATGTTTCATTCTGTGGTGTTCATTATATTATTTTGCTCTATTATATATTGTTTTAATATATATTGTAATAATGTGTGTTATTATAAAGTTTAATATATGTCAACAAAACAAGGCTCGCATTAATTCTTCTATGTACAAGTAAATCATCCGTTCACTAGTGACTGGTATCTAAGGCTTTCAATGTTTTGCCTAATGCATACTATGACGAAATCCTGATTCTTTCCTACCCGGGGTAGAAATTGGTGGCAGCACATTGCAGTATGCTGGTTGCAGTAATGGGGGTGATCCCTTTGATAGCAAGACCATGCGTAGGTTCTTCAAAAAGTCTCCCAACGGGTTTACATCCAATTCTTGGAGATTCTTTTCTTGACTTTAAGACTCGATGCAGTTGTTTCGAGATACGCACAAACATATTGCTTGACTTTTATGTTGGGTCGTCGAGTATATGTGAACCAGGTCCTAGCAACTTGTCCCATGATCATTTGGACAGAGACGACGAGTCCGACGTGGAGTGTGAGGATGTCCACAGTCGTTCGTTGTGCTGGCAGTTCTTTTGATCACTTTCAGCCGATGCTTCAGAAAGTCCGTACGTTTGGCGAGAAAATGGGAGTCCTTACGGTCTTTCTGGAACCAGAGGCAGCAAATGTAAACGACAAGAATTATATTCTTATTAAAGTAGACATTGATGGTGTCGCTCAGTCTACTGGCTATATAGGTTTGTATTAACATAGTTACAGGAAACTCAACCTTAACAGTTGGGTTAGTTTATCGAAGTCCAAACATAAGCATAGAAGAGAATGAAAAAATACAAAATGCTATAAGGAAAGTAAGCAAACGGGACTGTATTATTATGGGGGATTTTAACCACGGGCATATACAATAGAAATCTCTACAGAGTATGGGGAGTGAGGACCACAATTTTTAGTTTTAGTTCAAGATACATTCCTTTCTCAACATGTGCTAGAACCAACCAGGGGTGAGAATGTGTTAGACATAGTTTTGTCCACACAGAATGAATTAGTTGACAATGTCAAGATATGTGAGCCACTGGGGAGTAGCGATAACAATCAGATACATTTTACCATCAAAGGAAAATCAGAAAGGAATAGTAAAAAGTAGTATAGCATAAATTTCCACAAAGGAATGAGGAAATATTTAGCAAAGATAGATTGGAATAACACACTGAAAAATAGGACAGCAACAGAATGCTGGAATATATTAAAGAGTGAAATTAAGTGCATAGTCGATAAATTTGTACCCTTCAAAAAACAAGGGAAACGGTCCAAAAAGAAACACTTATCGAAAGAAGCCATTAGAAAAATTAAGTATAAACAAATGATGTGGAAGTCATATAGATATACTGGAAATGATAAAGACTACAACAGTTACAAAGAAGCACTTAACCAAGCTACAGCTGAAATAAAAAATTCAAAGAGAAGCTATGAACAACAATTAGCTAGTAATATAAAACATGACAGCAAGAGTTTTTATGCGTATGTTCGAAGCAAACAGAAAGTTCAAGATAAGGTCGGTCCTCTACAAGATAGTGCTGGAAATATAATATCAGACGGATTCTTAATGGCAGAAGACCTAAATGAGTATTTTAGTTCAGTGTTTACCATAGAATATATGAGTTCACTGCCAGTACCAGAGGCTAAGTTCAAGGGGGCAGATTCAGACTATTTAGGACAATTAATTGTAACCACGGAAATGGTAGCTAAGAAAATAAGGGCTATGAATGATAATAAATCACCTGGAGTGGATGGGATTCCGCCCAAACTACTATTGGAAATTGTAGAACATATTAGCATACCCCTTGCAACAGTTTTCAACTTGTCATTAGAAGAGGGAGTGGTTCCTTTAGAATAGAAAGAAGCAAACATTATACCGTTACTCAAAAAAGGTTCGAGAAACAAGTCAGATAACAATAGACCAGTGAGTCTAACATCAGTGATTTGCAAATTATTAGAAAGACTAATTAAAGATCACATGGTGGATTTTCTTGTTAAACAAAACTTGATAAACCCATCTCAAGATGGTTTTTTAAAGCGAGGTCATGCTTAACAAATATGTTATGTTTTTTGGAAGACATCACTAAGTGGGTAGATGAGGGATCACCAGTAGATATCATCTACTTAGATTTTCAAAAAGCTTTCGACAAAGTACCATATCAAAGATTACTGCTGAAACTAAAGGCCCATGGCATAGGAATTGGTATAATAAACTGGACAGAACAACGGCTGATTGACAGAAGACAACGTGTAGTAGTTGATGAGGAGGCTTCAAACTGGAAATCGGTATTGAGTGGGGTACCACAGGGATCAGTATTAGGACCTATATTATTGCTAATATATATCAAAGATTTGGATAATGAAATAACAAGCAAGGTGTTGAAATTTGCGGATGATACAAAAGTGTTTAGAAGGATTAAAAGTGATGGAGATAGACAGCATTTACAAGATGATCTTGACAGGTTGATCAAATTGTCTGAAAAGTGGCAAATGCTGTTCAATTTTGGGAAATGTAAATACCTCCACACAGGATATGGGAACGAAGAGGTAGAATATACAATGGGGGTACTGTACTAATACTACTGTAAAAGAAAAGGACTTAGGGTTCACCATTAGTGCTGATATGAAGGTTTCAGAGCAGTGCGGAATTGCAACTTCAAATCCTTGGATTAATTAGGCGAAACATAACTTATATGGAAAAAGAGCTAATAATACCGCTGCACAAAACAATAGTTAGGCCTCATTTAGAATATTGTATTCAAGCGTGGAGGCCATATCGCAGGAAGGACTGTGCTAGAAAGAGTGCAGAGGAGAGCAACTAAAATGATACCAAAACTGAGGGATCTTAGTTACGAAATACGCCTAAAAATGCGGTTTAACAACACTAGAGACCAGGAGATTGAGAGGAGATCAGATAGAAATGTTTAAAATAGTGAATGGTTATGAAAATATTGATAGAAATATTTTTTTTTCAGTTAAGAAAGATAGAAGGACTAGAGGACATGAAGTTACATTAGCAATGGAGCAGAGTAGATTAGATATAAGAAAGTTTTCATTTTCACAAAGGACTTTAAATGAATGGAACAGATTATCTGCTGATTGTGTGGGTGCTAGTAGCGTGAATATGTTTAAAAATAAAATCGACACATACCTCAGACGGGCGGGATACACATAGATAAAAGGGTCGGTCTCTCGATAAGCCGAAGGGCTTCCTTGTCCACCTGCCACCTAGAGTTAAGTATCTGGGTGGCAATCTTGTTAAATCTTGTTAAACTGTGGTCGTGTTATCAGCTGGCAGCGGAGACCGACTACGACACAGCGCTTTCATTGTTTCTGTGAAGCTTTGCTGGAGTCTGGTAGCAAGTGCCGCATGGGATACGTCTACCACTTTGGGTAGGGTCCTGGCAGCGTCTCGTCCAAGAAGTGTGTTTGATATTACAGATGGGCACGGCAGCAGTGGTAATAGGATGTGATGTTTTCGTCGTTATTATGAGTTCTAGTGTATTACACCGTTCATGAGTAGCGCCATTGATATGTTGCACAAAGCCAGTCGTATCAAGCAGATCGGCCAGATTCACCGCGAGGGTGCAAGTTGAATTGTTATATCTCGTGAAGAAGTCATCGCACACGATCGTCTCTGTAGGATGAGCAGCAACGATGAATAACACTTTGGAGACATCGTCCAGGAAAGTTCCAAAACACGTATTTGGCGGTCTGTACATCACGATTGTTGTGCAGTCGATGCGGGCATTGCGTAGAGTTACGGAGAGTGTTTCTGAAGCGTGCATGTCAACAGTGACTGCAGAGTTTTGCTGAACAGAACTCCAACGCCTCCACCACATAAAGCGCCACCACGCGGCTGGTGAACGAGCGTATAATTTTCTCTGCAAAGTTCAGAAACTGAAGCATTGTCTTCATCTGTCAACCAGGTTTCAGTTTCAGCAACAATGTCCAGAGAACACTCGTCAACATAATCACGTACGAACAATTATTTGTTTCGCAGAGATCTGGCATTAATAAGAGCAAATTTAGCCTTGCCCACGATTACGGCCGAGTCCCATTTTATTGTCGGTACTTCTATTAGATTGTTGTTATGACGTGTGCATGGTCGATCGGTGGGTGGTCGAAATCCGATAATTGGATCGATTGTTCTTTGTTTCCGAGCGCCGCTTCGGCAGCCGCGTCTCGTTGGTAACCGGGCAGCAATACCGACATCAACTAGCATCCTCCAAGTGTCGGCGTTCAGGCGTGACGCACAGGAATTTAAAAGCAATTGACAGACAGTGTACCTGTGCGACGGCATGGTTACGCAACAAGATCGACTGATTAGAATATCCACTGAGGTGCCTCAGTAAACGATAAACACAGTTTTTTAAAACACACACGTACGACATTCCTGTCGCTGATTAAATTGTTTGGCATGATAATGGTAGATTGCCGAACGTATGCAGTGAAGATCAGTGTCGATGTGTAATTGAAACAGACTAAAAACTGGGATGCTTTCGACAGCGACGTACACATGCAGCCGGTTAGACGCAATCACGTGGCAGATTAGTATTTGTTGAATAGAGCAGAGGCATAGTCCTGTATTCAACAAAGAAATAAGCTACACCAAAAATGCATTGCATAATAAATTACATGACGTAAAATATTTTATTACAAATAATAATTTCACTATATAAATAACGTCATGATAACAGCACGAAAATCGTGAAAATGTAGAAATAAATACTTGCCATTACTTTCTGTCTTAGCACAAGTTGTCTCCTTGACATAAATGGATGCCTCCTTCAAGTTGGGATGCCTGGCATGCATCGTTGGCCATTCACTCTCTGCACAATGAAGGTCACGATGCATTGCAAGAAACTCGATCAGTGCCTTTGTCTTGTGAGTAGTCCACGTATGGTATCGGCATCTTTTGGACTGAACAGCAATCTTGGCGAAGGCACTGTACGTCTGAGAATATGCAGTGCTGCCTGAAAATGAATCGTGAAACAAGCTACATAATGCATAAACTACTTGCGCATCATTGTACATGGGCAATATTAAATAATATAATTGTAATTATTATGCATTTATCACTTTTCTAATACAACATATTTTCTAAATATTAGTAAATACCAAAGGTAAAACTAATCATCACATGTGCTCTGTAACTATATAATAATGTTACAAAATATACAATTTATAATGTTATAAATATTAATTATGCCGGTGCATACATATATGTAACTGATGCATGGTAAAACAAAACCACTACATGATGACGAGATAGATTTTATGGCTTAAAAATAATGCACCATCATAGAATATATATAACTTACTTAGATATGAACAATCCATATATTGTTCTCCCTGGGCCAATTGAAATCCACTCGCCAAACATAAAGCATTATGTAGTTTTAAGTGTTTGTCTTATTCTCTTTACAAAATGGTGAGTATTTATAGTTTTAAATATAACTATTCTAGAGCTCATTTTAAAATCTAGTGCATTCTTGCAATAATTGGTAAAATTACATAATGTAACAATTTGATATACATGTATAACTGCTGCAAAGGTATTTTACAAAAATGAATCATTCGGTGTTTTGAAGACATTTTATTTGTATTATTACACCTTGGCTACTGTAAGCATAAACATAGCTATTTGAAATGTGTGACAAGCTTTATTATTCCTTAATACAGCATTACATGGCACAGCAGTTGATAAGCAAACATTTCAGTTTTGGTAGTTGCATGGGAATGTTTAATATTGTATTTTACTATTATTGTTTGTATATTATAGGTTTAACATGTTGTTTATTTCACAATTAATTTCCACTGTAAAGCGGTAACAAATGCTTAATTAGATTACTTTTCTGAATCACATTCCCTGTGCTTAATGCATATTATATATATACATATATATATATATATATATACATACATATATAATATTATAAATCTGTGTAACATTATATAGGCAATATGTTATACCGTATTCAATATGATTAATGTTAATAACAGTAATACATTAAAAAGAATTAACATAATATAATTTACTTGTGAATTAACTTACATTACTGTCACATTTTGGTGTAGAAGTATCCATTCTGCAGAACTACCCTAGGGCTACGGACTAGATTGGATGACATTGACAGTTACACAACTTCGATTCCGTCCGTTTACTGTTGACCCTTAGCACATATATGCATGTAAGTAAGTAAGTAAGTAAGTAAGTAAGTAAGTAAGTAAATTTAATACAGTGTAAACAGTTTACTGTAGGCCTGGCCATACGTTCACTGCTATCAATGTCAAATTGATAACTAAAAGTTCCGCTTTTTTGTTCTTTTTAAAACTTAGATTCTAAAGTTAATATAGAATGTGAGAGCGCTTTAATGGTATTTAGATATCTAACAATAGATACATATTTTGCAATTTGATTTGTTTTCGAAAATGTCTGTGTTCTCGTGTCATTCAATATTAACTAATCAGATCCTTAAAACATAACGGTTACAATGGTTCGCTCCCTTGGTTATTAATAAGTGAATACGTCTCCAGGTATCAGAAAATGATATAAATGTATAATATGCAGCAATTCAAAAAGAGCCTCAAAAATATATCGAGTGGGCGGAGCTGAACTTATCAACATTTAGTGCGCATGACCAGAGTCTGGCTACCTCTGAGCGAAAAATCTTGCCGCTAAAAATACTGCCGCACCGACCAGTAATGCGCTTGTCCGGAAGTACAGTTTTTCGCGAGGAGACGACTGGACGATGGGGCGAAAAATCCTACAGCTATAAAATAAGGCCGCACGACCTTAGATTCTGGCTGGCACCTGGTCGGGTCCTGTTGATTTGTTTGTTTTTAAGTCATTAAATAATTTGGCGACTCCTTTTTTGTGATGGTAATGTGTTTTACACTAGTAGTCTAATGATATTACGTATGTGTATACATTGATGAATGTCGCATGTGCATTGTGCACTACACAATTTAGTATGTGTATAACGTATGTATGTATATACATGTTATATAATTTACTGTATATGTGTGTGTGTGTGTGCGTGCGTGTGTGCTTGCGTGCGTGTGTGTGTGTTATTTTATACGTCTACCAGAACACATTATTATTTTTTTGTAAAATATTTTAACTAACTCTAAACAAATCTAAATTATTTTGCACCACATATGTGTTTAGGCAGTTTGTAGATTATTTGTGCTGAATACAACATACAGTGCATTAGTTGGCTAGCATGTATAAATATTTCCACATATATCCTTCTTCCAAATGTCTCAGATGAACAACATTCTAATAATTTTACAGCCATCCAATTGGAAATATTCATAATAAAGCTTGAAGACCGCGATTAGATTTCTTTAGAATAGGGCAGCATTTCTTTATACAACGAACTTCTAGTTGCGGACATGCCCATTAAGGGTCGGTTCGCCAGTATCAAAAGTAGGATTTTTCGCTACACTTCCTCTGAGGGAAAATTAAACATTGTGGTTGCCCTACGCAACCACAATGTTTAGCCCAGCGGTGGCTCAACCTTACGGAGTCTGGTTATATTAGTCGACACAAATGGTGGCGCCACGTTGCGTAGATGATCGAGGTCATGTACACGCATTTTGTAATCGTCGACTTTGCAATCGCACAGTTCGTTCTTGGACTAACACGTATAATTTAGAAGCAGTGTTGGTCAATGTACTAAAGGTATAATTCTGTCGTTAATCTGTACATGGCGACCCATCACATTACTCGAATCTGTTAGTTGAGTGAGTTGTTGGCGATACTATTTTTTTTATGTGAGCGATAAACGGGTGATTCATCCTGAGATCCAGTGGCATACTCACGTCACATGTGCGGCGTGTTTGGTTGGTAAGCAACAATTGACCCAATTGTGTTTTACTTGTACCATGATACTCAAACAGTCAAACGTAATTATGAATATAATGTTTAAAAAAACAAATCTAAAAACTGCCTGGCCTGAAACTGAGTATATATAGTAGGGAGGTCGGAAGAAATCACGCAAACGCGTTTGCATTGCCATTGGGACGCAATGCAAAATCGCCTATGTTAAAAAAATTGTAAGTCCTTTGATTTATAAAGACTAATCATATATTTTATATCAAAAGAAACATAAATATGTCTTCTTTGTGATAAAAATACCTGCTTTTGCGAATTCGTAATGCTTCATTCAGTTACTCGTGATGAAACAACGACACCCACCGAAATTTCGTTTCGTTGCGGACGCAGCCATATTTAATCTCGCGGAAGGGCGGTGTTTTTCATAAAATCACGTACTCGCATTATTGCCCGCCATGCTATGTTTGGCGATATGGTTGAAATCGCAAAATGATGCTCTTTCTTTTGGCGTGTTTCTTGTACGAATTGAAATAAAATTAAGAAAAATATGATATGTTGAACATTGGTCATATTTAGAGAGGATCTAAGGTATGAACAGCTTGCGGAAACTCTGGCAAACTACACCTGTGCTATTTAATAATGTATAAACGTAATATTAATGCAAATTTGGCGGAGATACACCTTTGCCCATTTTTGCCCCAAGCTCGAACGTAGCGGTACCCCATGTCCGGCCACGAATTTCTTGTATTATCGCTCACATACCCGGCGTACACATTATTGCAATCGTGTATTCTGAAGTTGTGTTTTAGCCATGCATTTGTTATTCATGTTTACATATGCACAGACATGCTATCAGGTATTACATGGTGGACGTTATATGAATATTTAAAGTTTATTTTCAAGTTATAATCATGCAAAATAAATAACAAATGACAACAAATATATGACAACCCCTCCATAAATTAGACATCTAATATACTTCTAATTACACTGCATTGATCTTGCTGTAACTAACTGCATGTATAAACATTGGCTTGGTGGTGGTTTTTTGGGTTGTTTTTTACTGTATCTTCCTAGAAGTATTTAATTTGTAGATGAATATATGATTTCACATTTCCTGGTGTTGGTACAGTGCAACATTTTGCTTCAGCGGTGATTGATATGCATGCTTTTTCAACATTTTATTTTCGAATGCTGCAAGCAATGAAATGCGGTGCTTTCTAAAAAAAACAAGGTGCGTCAAACAGGTTGTTGAAATCTGTTCTAAACGTCTTAGAAACGCCACAGTTTCTCGCTGGATGTAAAACACTTGGACTCATCAGCAAGCTTGTCACCTGCCCCACTGATGCATGATCGAAGACAAGAGTGTTCATATATTGGACATGAATATTCACTACCAGCAACTCGTGTCATTCTGCCAGGAGTCATCCAGAAACATCAATGAGTTAATGAGTGGGACGCACTTCCAGCCATTCCTGTTCTCTGCAAACGGATCTTTGCAGATACAACATTACATCAGATAATTCAAAGTTGCATAGCAATATATATATATTATATATATATAATGTTGTACATGCATGCTGTGTAGCGAAATGTTTATTGTTGCTTGCATTAGTTGGCTATCCTTCTCACTTTACTAATTTTACGCACACGCACACATGCGGACACACACACAAACCTACATGTAAAATATGTTTACATAATTATATGATGCAAGGCTAAAGCAGAATGTTTACATTAATGCATGCAATATCTGGCTATGTTTATACTGTCACACACATTTTATTAACTTTGCATACATGATATGCATGCACATACTCACTAACGTCCACATGATTTTGCTGGTATACCTGCCACTTCTAAAACATGTCAGATTTTTTTGATATCCACATAATGGAAACCATTAAAGCATATCCTCCAACCTGTGGGTAGCAGGCTTCCCAAGCTGGTTCAATGTGGAGTATGACAACGAGCCAGATATGTATATTGTGTAGACATACCTGTATATATATGGATGACGATTTGAAAGTGGGGGACCTGGAGACACTTTTGTAAGCTTTTCCAAAAGGTTAGTAGCTTAGTTAATTAACTTAATTTAATGTATAATTCCTTTCGTAAATGATATTTAAAGGAAATACATAAAATATCAAGTTTTAGCTAAGTTGTTTGTATTGTACAAGATCATTTTTTTCATATTTCCTTCAGATCAAAAAAACTGTCACACAAATTTATTCAATGGCCTTTACATAATTGTCTATAACTTGGCAAATTTTCATCACAGAGAGTTAAAACTGGTATGGCTGTTTATCTCTTAAATAGACCTTTCCACTGGTGTGTCACATTTGTCAATATGATGAATTATTGCATTTTCACCGACCTCCCTATATATAGTCTATCCCTAACCTGCTGCCTGAAAATGAATCGTGAAATCGGCTACATAATGCATAAACTACTTGTCGCATCATTGTACATGGGCAATATTAAATATAATTGTTATTATTATGCATTTATCACTTTTCTAATACAACATATTTTCTAAATATTAGTAAATACCAAAGGTAAAACTAATCATCACATGACAGTGTGCTCTGTAATTATATAATAACGTTACAAAATATACAATTTATAGTTTTATAAATATTAATTATGCCGGTGCATACATATGTGTAACTGATGCATGGTAAAACAAAACCACAACATGATGACGAGATAGATTTTATGGCTTAAAAATAATGCACCATCATAGAATATATATAACTTACTTAGATATGAACAATCCATATATTGTTCTCCCTGGGCCAATTGAAATCCACCCGCCAAACATAAAGCATTATGTAGTTTTAAGTGTTTGTCTTGTTCTCTTTACAAAATGGTGAGTATTTATAGTTTTAAATATAACTATTCTAGTGCTTATTTTAAAATCTAGTACATTCTTGCAATAATTGGTAAAATTTCAAAATGTAACAATTTGATATACATGTATAACTGCTGCAAAGGGATTTTACCAAAATGAATCGTTCAGTGTTTTGAAGACATTTTATTTCTATCGTTACACCTTGGCTACTGTAAGCATAAACACAGCTATTTGAAATGTGTGACAAGCTTTATTATTCCTCAATACAGATTTACATGGCACAGCAGTTGATAAGCAAACTTTTCAGTTTTGGTAGTTGCATGGGAATGTTTAATATTGTATTTTACTATTATTGTTTGTATATTATAGGTTTAACATGTTGTTTATTTCACAATTAATTTCCACTGTAAAGCGGTAACAAATGCTTAATTAGATTACTTTTCCGAATCATAGTCCCTGTGCTTAATGCATATTATATAATAAAATCTTAATAATATATACGCGAATAATCTCAACCTACTTTAAAATGGCAATGAAATATATATGCTTTATGCATATTATATACATATATATATATATATACAATTCTTGTTGAACATTCATACTCCAATGCTCCAGCATTTGAGTAGTGACTGATATATCAGACTAACGGTTTATATACCAAAGACTTTGATTTCAATATCAAACAAGTGCTCAGAAAGAATTCGTGGAGAGTATACAAACCTACCACTATGACTATTACTACTACATGTACCATAATGTCATTGCCTAAACACAAAACATATAATAAATTCTTAATAATATATAAAATGGCAATTAAATATATAAACGCGGTATATCAAATTTCAACAATATATATAATTGTTCTAATCAGCATTATCAAAAGTTATACAAACCATTATAAATCAAATGTATAATTATTTTGAGCAGCAATGTCTACGATCAACCAGACTACTCTGACCTGTTCAGTTTTATGATGTATAATGCTTGGAGATGAAACAAATCTTACTACATCTCTGTCTAATATTAATAAATCAAAATATAATTCACACTTCATAGTAAATCCCGCCACAACTTTAATAATTTATGTGGTGCTATACCATTGTTATTATTCTAAAATTTTCATTAAATAAATATATATTTTATTTCTATAGTAAAAGTGCGAGGAATAGATGAAAACGTTTTAGTAATATAACATTATTATGCACCGGAGGGATTTGGATTATTCTGCGTAGCCTCTATTATTTGTTTATTTTACTTGCATACATATATATATATATATGTAAGTATGATCATTTAAAAACTATACAGGTACTTCCATTTAACCATATTGGGATAGTGGCCACTTATTCCACTCCGCTCCACCCTCTCAATTGCAAATATATTTAATTCATCAACTGCAAACATATTTAATTCATATTTTACCAATATTGGCCCACATTTAGCCAACCAGCACTACCAACAAAACGTTCAGACATTACCTTAATGGAAATATAACAAAGTATTTAATTTTCAACTTATTAATGAAGAAACATTATCTAAAACAATTGATGATAATATTTGATGGTGTTTCCTCACTACTATTAAAGTAAACTAATCCTGTTTTGATTAAATCTTTAACTTTAATCACAAACCAAATATTAACTTTGGGTATCTTTCCTGATAAACTCAAAATAGCCAAAGTAATACCAATTTATAAAAAAGGGGATGTTACCCTATTCTGCAACTACAGACCAATATCAATCTTATCTGCATTTTCAAAAGCAATCAAAACTTATTTATAACCAGCTTGAATATTTCTTTCAAAGACAAACTGATCTACGATAACCAATATGGATTTAGAAAGGATCATTCACCTGCATTTGCCGCTCTCGAATTAACAACTATGGATTTACTCTATCCATACTTTTTAATAATCTACCTGGACAATTCAAAAGTATTTGATACCTTGGACCACTCAATATTAATAGATAAGTTGAGTTTCATGGCATAAAACGAATAGCCGTAGATCTATTTAAAAACTATTTTTTTTAAAGACATTGAAGAAACCCAGTCTGAAATGCTTAATATCTAAACAGGTGCACCTCAAGGATCAATTCTAGGTCCTTTGTTATTTTTAGTCTTGATTAATGAATTTCCCAATCTAATCAAAAATTCAACTATAGTATGTATGCTGATGACAAGACTCTCTCAAGGACTCTATTCTTTTGTACAATGTCAAAACAATGATAATGTGGAATGTGTAATCAACAAATGTAAATAAATCAAAATATGTATAATTTTTAAAGCAAGTAGAAGAAATATTAATATGATAAACCCATCAAATCTACAAATATATAACACAAACATTGATAGGGTAGATAAGTTAAATTTCCTAGGCCTAAGTGCTTTAATGAATAATTAAACAGACACAGTCATATGGAGAAAATCTCAAATAGAAGCTCCAGGACTACAGGTACCCTAACTATACTTAAACGATTGTTACCTCTGAATATAAAGATTACGTTATACAACTCTCTGATATTATCACATATAAATTATGTTAGCATGTAAATTACTTCCGGACTCGGTTACATTCATAGTTTTGAAAATATGGTAAGTTACCTTTCCGAGTCCTATGTTGCTCCGAACGGAGCTTTCGATGTCTTCACGGCGTCTTCATCAGCATTGGTCTGCGCCACTCACGGTCGTCATGTGACTATGTTTGTAACTGTCACGTGACAACACTTCCAGGAAGATCTCGGGAAGGTCGAAAAGCTCCGTTCTTAGCAACATAGGAGTCTGAAAGGTAACTTACCATATTTTCAAATCTAAATTATGGTTTAACGGCCTTGGGTGTGAGAGAATTATAAGTAAATAAATGTAACACTCACACCAATGCACTTTTCAGAAGTCTTATATTACTAAAAGTAGAACATCTTCTAAATTTTCACGAATTAAAACTATTCCATAAATATTCACACAATAAACTACCAGTATCTCTGTAAAACTTACCATTAGTTCAAAACAACAGTATCACAACTTTTACACACTTGGTCAATATAAAATCCATACAATCAGGGTACACTATGAATTAGCCAAACTATGAGCCTCAGGTATAGTTTGCCACACACAATGAATAATGCACCAGATTTAATTAAGGACAAGATCACCAATCACAGTTTATAGGTCTTGCAACATATTCCAAGCTTTACTATCTGAAAACTCTTGCTGAGCATTGTACATTCCAAAACTGTTATATATATATTTAATAGGGATATCTTTGATGCCAACTGTGCCACTTTTGTAATAAATTACTTAATTTAAAAACCAACGTTTGTGTTTTTAGTAAGTGTAACATATAATATATAAGACATAATATCATGTACATTTATCTTTTAGTAATGCACCAAGTGAACTAGGGATTGTCTTCTTTTATCAATCAAATAATCGATGAAATTGCCTTTCAGAGTGGCTCCTACGACAGCGACTATAATTATTCTCAGTAGGAGTCTCCCTTCCCTTATATTACATATTCTTTTGTTTTCCTACCATACATTTTATATTTACCACCTCGTCGACTTGAAGATAAACATATTGTATGGTTTTTATTATGATTATTCTGTGTTGTGTATTTGCGACAAATAAATATTTCCTATTTCTCCAAAATACAATTGTTCCGTTCTTCCACACTGTTCTTTATACTCTGTTGTTTATGCTTAGCCTTTTTCAAACGACGTCTGATGGTGTCACTTACTTTTATTTTGTTTCAGAACTCACAAATGTTTGTGACAGAACTGTCAACAATAAAGTATCAAAGCTGCAAAAACTCGCGGGCATTGACAACAACAACTGTCACGTTGTATGCACCAGCACGACATGGCACATCGAGGCACGTCACACAAACAAGAGAAAACATTTGACGGAACGACTCATGGCACAATATTTGACGTTTATGCAGACATCAACTCACTGTGACGGGGAACCATTCAAGTGTGACAGTTGTGCAGCAGATGTAAAGGTTCGTTTGCTTTCTGATACAGTTGAGAAACCTCTGTTTGACACACGTGGAAAACATTCTTTTCCGAGGAAAGGTTTAACACTGCACATTGAGACAGATTTTTAAATGTGACACCTGTGGAAAATGTTTTAACACTGTTGTTTTGAAACTATAATGTGCCACTTTGGTAAACACTACGACTAGTGAGAAACACTCCACATGTGATGCACACTAGTGACAACACATTTATGTGTTTGTAGCAAAAGTGCATTGAGGACAACAGCACAATACAAAATAATGTGTGTGTTAAAAGGTTCGAAACAAAACAGTTTAATTATGTCTGTGAATGTGTACACGAGTACTGTAGAGAAACCATTCAAATGTGACACATGTGGTGCACAGTTCTCAAAAATTACAAAGCTGAAGACGCATGTTCGTATACACACTGGGAAAAAAACCTTCAAATGCGATACCTGTGGAGCACAATTCTCACAAAATGGAAATCTGCAGAATCATGTCCGTATCCATACCGGGGAGAAACCTTACAAATGTGATACGTGTGGAGCACAATTCTCACAAAATGGAAATCTGCAGAAGCATGTCCGTATCCACACCGGGGAGAAACCTTACAAATGTGATACGTGTGGTGTACAGTTCTCAACAAGTTGTAATTTGAAGAAGCATTTCCGTATCCACACCGGGGAGAAACCTTACAAATGTGATACGTGTGGTGTACAGTTCTCAAGAAGTGGTAATTTGAAGAAGCATTTCCGTATCCACACCAGGGAGAAACCTTACAAATGTGATACGTGTGGAGCACAATTCTCACAAAATGGACATCTGCAGATGCATGTCCGTATCCACACTGGGGAGAAACCTTACAAATGTGATGCGTGTGGTGCACGCTTCTCAGAAAATGGTAATTTGAAGACGCATGTCCGTACCCACACCGGGGAGAAACCTTACAAATGTGATACGTGTGGTGCACACTTCTCAGGAAGTGGTAATTTGAAGACGCATGTCCGTACCCACACCGGGGAGAAACCTTACAAATGTGAAATGTGTGGTGTACAGTTCTCGAAAAGTGGTGATTTGAAGAACCATTTCCGTACCCACACCGGGGAGAAACCTTACAAATGTGATACGTGTGGAGCACAATTCTCACAAAATGGACATCTGCAGACGCATGTCCGTATCCACACCAGGGAGAAACCTTATAAATGTGATACGTGTGGAGCACAATTCTCACAAAATGGAAATCTGCAGACGCATGTCCGTATCCACACCGGGGAGAAACCTTACAAATGTGATACGTGTGGAGCACAATTCTCACAAAATGGAAATCTGCAGACGCATGTCCGTATCCACACTGGGGAGAAACCTTGCAAATGTGAAACGTGTGGTGTACAGTTCTCGAAAAGTCATCATTTCAAGAACCTTTTCCGTACCCACACCGGGGAGAAACCTTACAAATGTGATACGTGTGGAGCACAATTCTCACAAAATGGAAATCTGCAGAAGCCTGTCCGTATCCACACCGGGGAGAAACCTTACAAATGTGATACGTGTGGAGCACAATTCTCACAAAATGGAAATCTCCAGACGCATGTCCATATCCACACCGGGGAGAAACCTTACAAATGTGATACGTGTGGAGCACAATTCTCACAAAATGGAAATCTGCAGAAGCATGTCCGTATCCACACTGGGGAGAAACCTTCCAAATGTGATACGTGTGGTGCACGCTTCTCACAAAGTAGTCATTTGAAGATGCATGTCCGTACCCACACCAGGGAGAAACCTTACAAATGTGATACGTGTGGTGCACGCTTCTCAGGAAGTGGTAATTTGAAGACGCATGTCCGTACCCACACCGGGGAGAAACCTTACAAATGTGATACGTGTGGAGCACAATTCTCACGAAGTGGAAGTCTGCAGATGCATGTCCGTACCCACACCGGGGAGAAACCTTACAAATGTGAAACGTGTGGTGTACAGTTCTCGAAAAGTGGTGATTTGAAGAACCATTTCCATACCCACACCGGGGAGAAACCTTACAAATGTGATACGTGTGGAGCACAATTCTCACGAAGTGGAAGTCTGCAGACGAATGTCCGTATACACACCGGGGAGAAACCTTACAAATGTGATACGTGTGGAGCACAATTCTCACAAAATGGAAATCTCCAGACGCATGTCCGTATCCACACCGGGGAGAAACCTTACAAATGTGATACGTGTGGAGCACAATTCTCACAAAATGGAAATTTGCAGAAGCATGTCCGTATCCACACTGGGGAGAAACCTTCCAAATGTGATACGTGTGGTGCACGCTTCTCACAAAGTAGTCATTTGAAGATGCATGTCCGTACCCACACCAGGGAGAAACCTTACAAATGTGATACGTGTGGTGCACGCTTCTCAGGAAGTGGTAATTTGAAGACGCATGTCCGGACCCACACCGGGGAGAAACCTTACAAATGTGATACGTGTGGAGCACAATTCTCAGGAAGTGGAAGTCTGCAGATGCATGTCCGTACCCACACCGGGGAGAAACCTTACAAATGTGAAACGTGTGGTGTACAGTTCTCGAAAAGTGGTGATTTGAAGAACCATTTCCATACCCACACCGGGGAGAAACCTTACAAATGTGATACGTGTGGAGCACAATTCTCACGAAGTGGAAGTCTGCAGACGAATGTCCGTATCCACACCGGGGAGAAACCTTACAAATGTGATACGTGTGGTGTACAGTTCTGAAGAAGTGGTAATTTGAAGAAGCATTTCCATATCCACACCGGGGAAAAACCTTACAAATGTGATACGTGTGAAGCACAATTCTCACAAAATGGAAATCTGCAGAAGCATGTCCGTATCCACACTGGGGAGAAACCTTACAAATGTGATACGTGTGGAGCACAATTCTCACAAAGTGGAAGTCTGCAGACGCATATCCGTACCCACACCGGGGAGAAACCTTACAAATGTGATACGTGTGGTCTACAGTTCTGAAGAAGTGGTAATTTGAAGAAGCATTTCCGTATCCACACCGTGGAGAAACCTTACAAATGTGATACGTGTTGTGTACAGTTCTCAACAAGTGGTGATTTGAAGAAGCATTTCCGTACCCACACTGGTGGAGAAACCTTACAAATGTGATAAGTGTGGTGCTCGCTTCTCAGAAAGTGCTCATTTGAAGACGCATGTCCATACCCACACCCCGTAGAAACCTTACAAATGTGATACGTGTAGTGCACGCTTCTCAGAAAGTGGACATTTGAAGACGCATGTCCGTACCCACACCGGGGAGAAACCTTACAAATGTGATACGTGTGGAGCACAATTCTCACAAAATGGAAATCTGCAGAAGCATGTCCGTATCCACACCGGGGAGAAACTTTACAAATGTGATATGTGTGGAGCACAATTCTCACAAAATGGAAATCTCCATACGCATGTCCGTATCCACACCGGGGAGAAACCTTACAAATGTGATACTTGTGGAGCACAATTCTCACAAAATGGAAATCTGCAGAAGCATGTCCGTATCCACACTGGGGAGAAACCTTACAAATGTGATACGTGTGGTGCACGCTTCTCAGAAAGTAGTCATTTGAAGACGCATGTCCGCACCCACACTGGGAGAAACCTTACAAATGTGATACGTGTGGTGCACGCTTCTCAGGAAGTGGTAATTTGAAGACGCATGTCCGTACCCACACCGGGGAGAAACCTTACAAATGTGATACGTGTGGAGCACAATTCTCACGAAGTGGAAGTCTGCAGACGCATGTCCGTACCCACACCGGGGAGAAACCTTACAAATGTGAAACCTGTGGTGTACAGTTCTCGAAAAGTGGTGATTTGAAGAACCATTTCCACACCCACACCGGGGAGAAACCTTACAAATGTGATACGTGTGGAGCACAATTCTCACGAAGTTGAAGTATGCAGACGAATGTCCATATCCACACCGGGGAGAAACCTTACAAATGTGATACGTTTGGTGTACAGTTCTGAAGAAGTGGTAATTTGAAGAAGCATTTCCATATCCACACCGGGGAGAAACCTTACAAATGTGATACGTGTGAAGCACAATTCTCACAAAATGGAAATCTGCAGAAGCATGTCCGTATCCACACTGGGGAGAAACCTTACAAATGTGATACGTGTGGAGCACAATTCTCACAAAGTGGAAGTCTGCAGACGCATATCCGTATCCACACCGGGGAGAAACCTTACAAATGTGATACGTGTGGTCTACAGTTCTGAAGAAGTGGTAATTTGAAGAAGCATATCCGTATCCACACCGGGGAGAAACTAATGTGATATCGGGAGGGAGGGCACAGTTTGCATACAGTAGTGATTTGAAATCACGTGGCTGTTCTCGTTATGAACCGGAGCCGACGTGATACGTATGGCTTCCAGTTCACAACAAGTGGCAATTTTAAGTCGGACATGCGCACTCGCAATGTTAACAAACAATTGAGATATAATATGTGGGTAATTTTTAAAGAATGGTTCAGGAAAGAAACATGTTGACATTCGCATATCACATTTAAGGTGTGATACGTGTGGACATTAGATTAGAAACAGTAATATGTTAAATATGGTTGTTTATGGGTAATTGTACCGATGTGAAATGTTTCAAATGGGACACATGCACAAAACAGTGTTCGGGAATGTGATTTTCTCAATAAAAATGCTTTGGATATATGTTACTGGTTGCACGACCCTATTACAAGGTGGCTAGACGTTGAATTGTCTACAACATGATAAGTATATATATTATTACATGTCTTGTTCTGTATCATGTCGCGATGTACCTGAATCAGGTACGCGGGCATTGTACAGGGCGTGATACAGACAAGACATGTAATAACTTATTTATCACATATCAACAATAAAAAGCTTCGTAAAATTAATTAATTAATTTAATACGAATAATAACAATAAAACAATATGAGATCATATTACAAATATTGTATGATAAATTTTGGCAACAGAAGTTCTTTTAATAAAAACCAATGTTCTTATTTCGATCCAGTAACAAAATGTATGGTAACGACTCCATTGAAAGTACAGTTCTGTATAACAGGAAAGCGAGGGATGACATTTGTGGGAGAAGTCGAAAGATCCATGAATGGGTCGTTGGCAAAGTCCATGAGAACATCATCATTAATAATGTTCATCAGGTCCATTGACTGTGTGCTTGTGGCGACGAAATGTTGTGCAGGTGGTGTAGCTTCAATAGCCAGAGTTGGTGAGGGTCGGTGGTAGGAGCTGAAGTGATCGTACGGGGAGTGGTAAACGCTGGTGTCGGTTCTGAAAATATTAAGGCTTGGACTGATCTGTAATCAATTGTTGGAAATGGTTGAGATTTGTTGAACTTGTTAGCGTTGTTGATAGTGTAGATGACATATCATATTGCTGGTTGAAGGAGTTTGTGCGGTAAGTATTCTGGCTCTCTACATTCTTATTTCCAGATAATTCTGCACTTTTGTTTTGTGCATCCCTCATTCAAACAGATTCGAAACTGCTGTTCTGCGTACACTGTGATTGGTATGCCTCGCAGTCAGTCCTGGTCGTTCATACATTGATCTGCAGAGTAACCCAGTCTGTTTTTGTCCATCGGTGCCCGGTTTTTGTCGATCGGTGCCCGTTTGTACCATAAACCCGTCTCCTTCCAATCGGAGTTCAGTGCCAAATACACCCTGCTTCCGGGAACCAAAGCCTCCGTGGGTCTCCTTCTCCTACATTCCTTGTAAACCCTAACGGGACACAGGGGATCATCTGCAAGAAATTGTTATTAATATTTCAGTTATTATTAATTTTATTATAATCATTATTAATATTATTATCATCATCATTTTTATTATTATTGCTTTGAACGATACAATCGTTTCATCATTTTTTTTATCATGCTGTAACATGGAAGCATACTTTGAATGGGAGATTGAAACATCTTGGGATTATAAGCCCTCCTGTCTTTGATGTTGGTCCCCGTCCTGGTTTTGGTTGTCCTCTCAGTAAATTCAACGTACTCCCTTCTGTCTGCATATTGCCTCAACTCCAGATCTCCCCATAACATCTTCACATGTCCATCTCTGCCTCTCAGTCCCAGAAACATTGTCATTACAAACCACACGGAGTTCATCTCTGCCTCTCAGTCCCAGAAACAGTTAATCTCTGCCTCTTAGTCCCAGAAACATTGTCATTACAAACCACATGGAGTTCATCTCTGCCTCTCAGTCCCAGAAACATTGTTATTATAAACCACATGGAGTTCAGTAGCGAGAGTGGAATTTCTGAATGAAAGACACATACACCATCTTTAAAATGTTCCTTAATGGGAATAAAAACACCTATTGCTTGAATTCATGTTATATTATACCCTGATGTCTAGTTCCATGTCCACCAAGCCAAAAAAATCGAAGAAATTCCACATTTGATGCTGTGCAGCCGGACGTTTTCGAATATGCATATTTTTGCGCGCTTTTCGTGATGCCGAGATGTGACGTCACATATATGACCCATACTCGCTTACGGCCAACCCTTTCCATGTTTTCAGAGCATGTTTACAAGGATAGCTTTTGGGTCGAAACGATCGTCAAAATGAGTTATTGTGCGATATTCCGATGTAATAGAAACACTAGTCACCATAGAGGAACAAGCAGTTATTTTACGGTTCCACATGAATCCAATTTTATTCAAAACTGAATGCGAATGGGCTTACAAGTCGACTCGGTTTCTCCGAGCTTGGGTTCGTTTTCAGAAAAATTATATCGAATGCAACCAACCGGAGATAACCTACACCAATAAACATACATAGAACAAATATATTGTATCCAGTTACAGAAAGTAACGTGCATAATATCACTAGGATATCGATATATGAAGGAGGAGTTATGCAATTTATAATAAAAACTTAAATCAGTCAGTGAATTTCCGTCGATGTCGCTAGCTCTGTTGGTAGACGCGTTGCTTTCTTGTCATTTAGTTTACAATCGGGCGACGCCGGTTCAATCCAAACCATTGATTTTCTTTACACTTGTTTTGTTTATGTTTTCACCAAGTAATATAAACCAAATCATTTTGTATACTATGATTCACTGTTTGTAAATATTTGGTTATAAGTAAGTAAATATAACGTTCACATCAATGCACTCGTTAGAAGTCTTACATTACTAAAAGTAGAACGTCTTGTAACTTTTCACAAATTAAAACTATTCCATAAATATTCACGCAATAAACTACCAGTATCTCTGTAAAACTTACCATTAGTTCAAAACAACAGTATCGCAACTTTTGCACACCTGGTCAATATACAATCAGGGTACACTATGAATTAGCCAAACGGTGCCTCAGGTATTGTTTGCCACACACAAAATATAATGCACCAGATTTAATTAAGGACAATATCACAACTCACAGTTTATATGCCTTTTCAACATATTCCAAGCTTTATTATCTGAATACTCTTGCTGAGCAGTGTACAATTCAAAACTGTTATATATATATGTAAGTGGAATATTTTTGGATACCAATTGTGCCTCGTTTGTTATATATTACTTTATTTAAAAACCAGTTGTTTGTACAGTTGTGTATTTAGTAAAAAGTGTAATATATAATATACATAAGACAGTATGATAAACATTTATCTTGTAGTAATGCATCAATTGTACAAGGGATTGTTTTGTTGAGAAATCAAATAATCAATAAAGTTGCGTTTCAGGGTGGCTCCTACGACAGCGACTTTAATTAGTCTCAGTAGGAGACTCCCGTCCCTTATACTACACGTTCTTTTGTTTCCCTACGATACATTTTATATTTACCACGTCGTCGACTCGAATGCAAACATATTGTATGTTTTTTATTACGATTATTCTGTACTGTGTATTTGCCACAAATATGTCTTGTTTCCCGAAAATAAAATTGTCCCCGTGTTCCAGACTGTTTTTTACACTCTATTGTTTTTGCTTAGCCTGCTTCAAACGTGGTCTGATGGTGTCACTTACTTTTATTTTATTTCTGAACTCACAAATGTTGGTGACAGAACTGTCAACAATAAAGTAACAAAGCTGCACAAACTAGCGGGCATTGACAACAACAACTGTCACGTTGTGCGCACCAACACGACATAGGACATCGATGCACGTCACACAATGTCAACACAAAGAAGAGAAAACATGTGAATGAATGACTCATGGCATAATATTTAGCGTTCATGTAGACACTAACTCCCTGTGACGGGGAACCATTAAAATGTGACAGTTGTGCAGCAAATGTAAAGGTTAGTTTGATTTCTCAGACAGTTGAGAGAACTCTGTTTGACACACGTGGAAGACATTCTTTTCCGAGGAATGGTTTCAAGCTGCACGTTGAGAAAGATTTTTAAATGTGACACGTGTGGAAAAATTAACAAGATGTTGTTTTGAAACTAAATTGTTCCACCTTGGTAAACACTACTACTAGTGAGAAACTCTTGAGATGTGACGTGACGTACACTAGTGATAACACGTTTATGAGTTTGTATGCAATAGTGCATTGAGGACAACAGTATAATACAAAATAGTGTGTATATAAAAAGGATCGAAACAATACAGTGTAATTACGTCTGCCAATGTGCACACGTGTACTGTAGACAGACGATTCAGATGTGACACATATGGTGCACAGTTCTCAAACAGTGGAAATCTGAAGACGCATGTCCGTATAACAGTGGGGAATATGGAACGATATTAGGGCCATAATTCCACAATGCTACATTGTTGATTTCTAACTTTCGATTATCTTTTTATGCCGATATTGTCGAATTATGACTTTCGATTATCCCTTTACGCTGTCATTGTGCAAGATTTGTGTCAAATAATTCACTAGAATGACGTTTGGTCAAATATTTCTCTCTCCAAAAGATTTTCTCCAAAAATGTTTCTCGAAACGAAGTTCTCCAAACGATTATCTGGCACAGATTGGACTCAGTGACCTAAGCTAAGCTAAGATGTGCTGCCCCCTAACGAATTACACCAACTTGCAAATACTTAAGTATACCTTGCAAGTCAGGCCAAAGCAATTATATAATTGATTTGGTCAGGCCTTGCTGTCAGTCACCAACGTCACGTCGTAGTGTACAGAATACTTATATGAAGCATTTTTCACCCACATTATGACCTGTTATATCAATGTTGGAGTTTAAAAGAACTCAAAGATAAACAGAAGAAACGAAGTGCCAAGCACTGAAGCAGTCTGCCAGAAAACGCGAATTGATTGTCCGATAGGTTGGTACTGTTTGTGAGCGATAATTCATGATGTTTCGAAAACTGTCAATACTAATATTTATTCGTACTATAACGTGTACAATTAATTGAATATTATTAACGATATAGTCGAGCATCGGAACCGTGTGCCTCAGCGTTAAAGATCCGAGCATTGTACGAGCATGCGCCAGTCATCACGTGTTTGCTCTCGCTTCCGCTAAATATGGCAATAGAGCATGGCGTAGTTTTATTTGGGATCAACGTTGGCGATACGGAACATCCTTTGAAAATCACATTTTATAAACTAATTATGACCAATAATATATTAAGTTGTGCAGTAAATTAGTTTGGCTGACTAAAAAGTATTTTTATAATATTGAATGCTATTTGACATTTTAAAACCATGCCATGCTTGTCGTCATGCAAACTGATTATTAAGTCATTTTCAACTTCTTTTGATATAGACAGAATGTATTGAACATTAGATTAAAGTTGTATTCTGACAACGTTCATCTTTTAAATACAAATTTCCAGTGAATCGTCATGCCCCATACAATACATCATTTTCATCAACTCCATATAATTTTTTTTTCACACAATATGTAATTCTAAGATCCAAATTAAAATTACGTATGCATGTCATGTTTATTTTTTGGAAAAGCGTAATTGATCAAATAACATCAAATGCCAAAGTGACATATACGGTAGCAAGTATACTCAAATAAGTATATATTGACATTATTGTTTAGGTTGTATATACACCTTAAACATGGTTGTGTAACTCAGAATGCAACTTTAATCTATGACGAGTAGTTTTTAACATATGACTGTTACTTAAAATATAACATTTCAAATGGAGCCTGTGACCTTAAGCCAGTGGCGTTTTAAAGGTTGAATTAATATTTTCATTTGATATTTTATAATTATTTTATTGTTAATTAAGATAGCCTAAAGTAAATATTAGATAGTCCAATTACTATTTATATGTAATGTATTTACATATATTTAAACTGGCTAATGGGTTTATAGTGTCAGTACTTAGACACTGATGCTATTCTGCAACTGTGATTGTATTTATAGCATTACTTGACATGTTCTTTCACATATCTGTATGCATTATTTCAATAAAATCTTCTGGTGTTTCTACTCTGCTGTTGTCATAACTCATCATAACTAGTATATCATTATATGTAGAACACATAACAGAGGCGTACCCAGGATTGATATATTTGTGGGTTCCCAAATGGGTATCACAGTAACGGTGGATGTTGCCTGCCATCATTCACTGTACACTGCTGTATAGTGGGGGGGTTTCTGAGCAACGAGAAAACTCCCCTAGGCACGCACCCGCATAATAACATGAACAATAATAATGACTTCTTTATTTACATACATACATATTTTACAAAACTACTATTGCCCACACATATAGGGCCTACATTAAAATAGTTCTGTATGTCCTTGCCAATACTTATGCTTTTCGTGTAATTATGATACCATAGTTTTATTCCGTTTATATTTTGTTGGCAATTATGTGCATGTATATGCTGTAATTAGACTACACTGCTTTGAGCAATTGCTTTTACAAATTACTATAGCTATAAGTGTACTAAATGTATATTTTATTTATAATAATATGCTTTATTCGCAGACTCCACACAACAAACAAATGCATTATTGCGTTCTATAGTTGTGATATTGGCAATAGTTACATATGGCCAGTAAGTAAAATATTGCTGCTACTTGAACCACTATAACCGGCATATAAATCTATATGTCAAAAGTTCTAATACCAGGAACACAATAAGCAAATTACTGTAAATAAACATTTCAGTAGCACTATAATATCTGTCAAATCCTAACACCATTTGGAACATATTGTTGTAAGAGACACATTTTCTAATAGCATATATTTATGAAAATTCCATCATAAAATAGTAAACAAAGTTTTGTTTATATCATTTGAACACATAAATGTTCTTATAATCATGTTGCATCTTACAAATGACTGGCGGCATTACCGAGATAATAATAGTATATATTCAATGTATATGTTCTAGTTGTCTCCATCGCTTAGCAATGTTCTATTAACTGACTAGTCTGTATTATTGTGGTTACAATGTAATGGTCTTATGAGGTCTCATTCTTTATATGCTGGCACTGAGGGTGGTCACTACCAGGGTGCTTGTCGTCCCCAGTGGTTCTTTTACGTCCCAAATTGAGACGGGACTGACATTAATGTGATCACTGAGCCACGAGGGATACACAGTCCCCAATTTTTAGAGCCAGATTTTTACACCAAATATCATGCCTGCTCGGTCCAGGTTTCGAACTCCGAGCACTGGCATGCCAGACGGATGTGCTAACCACTACACTAGCCACACTCTCTGTATAATTTGTTTCTGCTGTTGGGAATAATAAAATGCATCCTTACCTTACCTAAAAATGGGAGGGTGTGTTTCTATATTTCATAAAAACCTTGGAGTAACATACACTATCGAGAGGGATGCGGGGGTACCAGCCCAGCCTGATCACAGTGTTTTCTTCTATATCATGAGCAGTCTTACTCCCAAACCACTATACTTTATCTTAGTCACATATTGAACATAAGTTGGAATAATGTCATTGTTTTTCATTTTATAGGTTAATGAAGAGGAGCTCATAATGAAACTGCCGCAGAATAACATGTATAGGGATCAGGGACGTACATGGTGGTAAGCACCAACTACCCAAATTTACACTGGGGAGTCTAGAGGAATACTTATCCCAGTACGGAAAGAAGCTGGAGGAAAAGGGGAGGTCTCTACACAAAGAAAGGTGAGTTATCTTAACATTAAACTAAAAGGACTGTAAGATTAAAGATATATATGCGATTAACCACATGAGCTTAGTAGTTTGTACATCCCTGTCAAATATGATACTGCCTCGATGAAATAATAGTTTTCTTTGTCAATGGATGCCAGCAGGCTTATTTGTAAATTTATTTCTTAAAATGTAACAACAAACATTCGAAACATAACAATAAATTATTCAGGATCAGTATTCTGGAATACCCTGCCTCATAAACTTAGAATACTCCTGACCATTAACCAGTTTAAAAGAAACCTAACAGCTCCTTACTCGTGAATTATTATTGATATTACATTATATATGTGTCTGGGTAAATATATATAGGTGAAGCACAATACAATACAACAAAAACAAAAAGTCTTAGCTGCTAACCAAGATATATATACACCTAAAATTAAAGAAGATAATATATCTTTACTCACTGTTATGTGGCGCAATGCCAAGTGAAGTTGATGATCTAAAATATGAGAATGTGAAACTTTTGAGAAATAAAAAAATTGCTTGACTGATGTATGCTAGTACTTCATCAGAATCCAACCAAGACTTTTAAAATGTTAAGAATGATCAGAGCACTCTGGACGTGAAATGGTGGACACTGTAACTTACGAAATCCACGACATTGTCCACAACCACAATTTTTTTGTAAACAACAATAAACCGGCAGGATGCGTTTTTTGTGTCTCTTCTTTCTTCATGGGCCTAAGATACAGCACAAATGTTATCAATAGGAACTGTCCGCAAAGAAGCTGGTTATGGAATAAATATAGCGTAACTTACATGACACCAATTTGGCCCGGTATTGTTCGACTCCACAATTTTTTGTTATATATTGTACATTGTTTTCTTCAGGTTATTGCGGTATATGCGTACCACCACAGACAACACACAAGGAAAGTGGTTTGTGTCAGCTGTTGTGTGGGCAGAGATGAGGAAGTCTACCTCTTATAAAATAGATGTGACCATGAACAATGATGCGGTGGTGTAAGAAGCACAATGTGAATGTGGTGCTGGGCAGGGCCCTACAGCTCACTGCAAGCATGTTGCAGCAATTCTGTTCGGCCTGACACTACTGTCAGACAGGAACTATCTTGACAAAAGTAACATGTACACAGGTAAGACGTTTAAAAAAACACTTATTTTCTGCATTCAATGTACTATGTACAAATATTGGGGCAACTGTCAATGCACAAAAAATGGCATTTAGTTTATCCCAATTTTTTACAAATAAGCTGGGTAGTTTCAAGTATGTGACACGCTCTTGTCAACATATCAGCAACAATAAATAAACAAAAGGGTTAAAATGCATATAAAATTCATAAATGTACACTTTGACTTGACATGCAGACGTTCCATCATGCTATACCTTTTAAAGGAACTCCTATAAAGTCCAGCAGATTACATGCAATTCGTGGGAAGGACAATGCGGACCGTATATATGATCCTTGATCAGAGCAACTGCAGAACAACGACTCTACTCCAGACAGGTTCACTCTATTTGACGAAACAAATCTTATACAGCTTGTATTCCTTTTACAGACCAATTGAAAAATAGTTACTTGTCAAAACATGGGCATTAGTGCAGTCTCTAGCTTTATGTATAAAGCAAATAATACAATGTTGCTTATATCTCTACATATACATATTTCAGGAAAGTCAACCAATGCCAGTGATGCAGCTGTTCCCTCCTGCCAATCCACATGCCCTTGCCAACGACCACAACTACTTGAAGTTAATTCCACAAGATCAGTACTTGAAAGATGAAATGGTTAGTTATTTCCATGCTTTTCAATTCAACATACAGTTGCTCAGTGACTAGAACGTTGGACTTTCAATCAAGAGAACTTCTTCTAGACAAGTTAGTATTTTCAAAGTAGTCAGCCTCAACCACGCATATTTATTCTATTATGAATATAATATATGAATATAATATTATGTTGCTTATTATGTTCAGAAAACCACCACCCCTCAATACTGTGAAAATATCCATAACAATAACATGTAGGCCTTCGTAACATGTATCGATAGCTTGCGACTGATTTATGTGAGATAGCAGAGAATTACTGTTACTATACAAAGAATTGCAGCTCATGTTTTGTTAAGTTACAAATCCTTTTGTACATGTAAATTATAGAAGTTCTGTTTTTAGTTGTTTTTTATTTTGGTCTTTCACGAAAAAAAAGCACATCCAAAACATTACAATTTATCAATAACATGCATTTTGTAATTTATACTTCTACATTCATACATTTTGTAGAACAATTTTGTAAATTTATTTTCCATTTCATGTAATTAATTCACTTCATCTTACTTTGCGTGATTCAATTCAAATACAGTCAGGGTTGGCAGCTAGCTTTCTGACAGAACAGTTTACAAATTGTTTGCACGTTGATGACACTGAAGCCACAGAGGCTTCGCTTCAAGGAACATACTTTCCCAGTCAGAAACCTCTAGTGAATAACCACAGTTGCCAGTAGTTGAAAGGCCAGAATCATTTTTGTTTGTTAAATCAAGCCAGGAAATCCATAATAAAATGCCTTTGTTGCTCTCATAAGAGATATAACTAACAGCTGGAATCTGTCAAACCATGTTCATTTTCACAAATAATCCAACTCATTCCATATTCCAATTCATGACTTTGCTTGACAGCTTCAACACAAAGGCGTGAACTACCACAACACCACTGCAGCCATCACATATGACAAGATATGTGGTGGCTCTATCGAGCATCAGTGGTTGTAGCAAAGGCAGCTCAGGTGTCCAGTCACTTCCTGAGGCTGGATGCAGCTGAGGACAGTTAGAACAAACGTAAGTATTAATTGATGCTGCTATGCAAACGTTATATATATATATAAATCATAGCATAATAACTGGAAGATATGCAAACATATGTGATTGGTTTTAACAATTATGTTTTATTCTGACCAATCTTATGTGGGTAGTTACACCATCTTTAGTTGATAAGGCTTTTGTGAAACTTTCAATTACATTCTACATGTCATTTGCAGTTCACTTTTTCAATTTAATGTTCTATTTATTTAATTTGGAATATTTGTTGCAAACATAAATTCGTATATACAGTGTAAGTAAATACACTTGAAAGTTGAAACAATATAATATAGCCAAGCCTCAGTGATTGTACTATCATAATAATCATGCCTGTGCAGTGTCAACAAATTTCAGGAAAGTCAACCAATGCCAGTGATGCAGCTGTTCCCTCCTGCCAATCCACATGCCCTTGCCAACGACCACAACTACTTGAAGTTAATTCCACAAGATCAGTACTTGAAAGATGAAATGGTTAGTTATTTCCATGCTTTTCAATTCAACATACAGTTGCTCAGTGACTAGAACGTTGGACTTTCAATCAAGAGAACTTCTTCTAGACAAGTTAGTATTTTCAAAGTAGTCAGCCTCAACCACACATATTTATTCTATTATGAATATAATATATGAATATAATATTATGTTGCTTATTATGTTCAGAAAACCACCACCCCTCAATACTGTGAAAATATCCATAACAATAACATGTAGGCCTTCGTAACATGTATCGATAGCTTGCGACTGATTTATGTGAGATAGCAGAGAATTACTGTTACTATACAAAGAATTGCAGCTCATGTTTTGTTAAGTTACAAATCCTTTTGTACATGTAAATTATAGAAGTTCTGTTTTTAGTTGTTTTTTATTTTGGTCTTTCACGAAAAAAAAGCACATCCAAAACATTACAATTTATCAATAACATGCATTTTGTAATTTATACTTCTACATTCATACATTTTGTAGAACAATTTTGTAAATTTGTTTTCCATTTCATGTAATTAATTCACTTCATCTTACTTTGCGTGATTCAATTCAAATACAGTCAGGGTTGGCAGCTAGCTTTCTGACAGAACAGTTTACAAATTGTTTGCACGTTGATGACACTGAAGCCACAGAGGCTTCGCTTCAAGGAACATACTTTCCCAGTCAGAAACCTCTAGTTAATAACCACAGTTGCCAGTAGTTGAAAGGCCATAATCATTTTTGTTTGTTAAATCAAGCCAGGAAATCCATAATAAAATGCCTTTGTTGCTCTCATAAGAGATATAACTAACAGCTGGAATCTGTCAAACCATGTTCATTTTCACAAATAATCCAACTCATTCCATATTCCAATTCATGACTTTGCTTGACAGCTTCAACACAAAGGCGTGAACTACCACAACACCACTGCAGCCATCACATATGACAAGATATGTGGTGGCTCTATCGAGCATCAGTGGTTGTAGCAAAGGCAGCTCAGGTGTCCAGTCACTTCCTGAGGCTGGATGCAGCTGAGGACAGTTAGAACAAACGTAAGTATTAATTGATGCTGCTATGCAAACGTTATATATATATATAAATCATAGCATAATAACTGGAAGATATGCAAACATATGTGATTGGTTTTAACAATTATGTTTAATTCTGACCAATCTTATGTGGGTAGTTACACCATCTTTGGTTGATAAGGCTTTTGTGAAACTTTCAATTACATTCTACATTTCATTTGCAGTTCACTTTTTAAATTTAATGTTCTATTTATTTAATTTGGAATATTTGTTGCAAACATAAATTCGTATATACAATGCAAGTAAATACACTTGAAAGTTGAAACAATATAATATAGCCAAGCCTCAGTGATTGTACTATCATAATAATCATGCCTGTGCAGTGTCAACAAATTTCATTAGTACCCCCCCCACGCCCCCCGTCTTCCGATATCGCCACTCCAGCCGAGCGGCTGAAGTTATAGTTATGGCGGCTCGGTAGCGACCAAATTTAGACTACACCATTTGGTTCAGCCAGGCTCGATTTCTGGATTCACCCGTGTATGAGATAGTTTTGTTTGTCTGCATGAGGATTTTGCAGTAATGGGTGTCTTCGTTAAATTGCATATTGTTGTTAGAAATGCATGTGAATTAAAGTAAAGACAATGTAAAGTACAAACATTTTATTGAAACTATTTGATAAGATTTACTACAAAATTATGAAAAGCACATAGGTACAATCACTGCACTTGATATGTATAATGTAATAATTTACAATATCACATACACATCACATGTACATAATATGCAAAGCAACAATAGAAAAAAAAATTAGGTAGGGGTTAACAAAATGTCAGATACATATAAAAAACAAACAGTTACTTTTATCACGATTCTTTGTTGCAAAAAAACAACACTAGTTAGTATACTTACCTTACACAAATTGGTCACTCACATAAATTGGACATACCGGAAATCACGTTTAGATCTCGCCGCTAGAGGCATCACTAGGCTATTTGAATACAACGGGGAACGCGAGAGTTAGCAATGTAAACAGGAGGTCAAAACCGCAAACATTTAAAGAAATGACGTTTAATCAAATATGTGATTATATATTCAGAAATATAATACAACATATAAACCATGCATGATGTGTATGCGCGTATAACAGCGTCGTTCTATGCTTACGTGATAATAATTCGTTAATCGGCTGGTGCGCTTTATCGTATTAAGCCACGTGATAAAACATTACCGTTTACAGGAATATCTATGGTACGCCTGTCTTGTCACAAAGACTGAAATAATAGTAACGAGTTGCTAAACATGTGAAATAAGTGTAATATATTAATAATATTTACGCACTACCAAATATAGCGCAGGTGTTTAACGATGTATGTAAAGTATGTATATCAGGGCTGTCTTGTTAAAAAGGTGGAATAATGGGAACAATGTGTGAAATTAATGTATTAAAAAAATTGCCAAACTTGTTTATACATTACAAACTAACACTATATCAGTATTTTTCAGCAAACCAAAAGACCAGCTACCTACAGAGATTACACCCCTGATCAACTAAAATATGCTTACAAAATGTGCACAGAAGACGGAGTGTCAGTGCGTAAGGCAGCAAGAACGTGTGGTGTGCCTGTAACAACTTTACGCCATAAAACATTAGGCCATTCTGATCCTTATGAACATAAATAAAAAAAAATGATGAGCAGTTCTGCAGAAGCAGCTTTCGTGTCCCACGTGAAAGCAGTAGCTGCATGTGGGTACGGATATACGCGCAGAGAATTAGCAGATCTTGCCGGTGAAACCGCTTTCTTCCTGAATAGGAAAGACACTAGTAGCCCACCAAATGATATATGGGTGTATCGCTTGTTAAAGAGATGGCCAGACCTTAAGATGACCAAGCCAAAAGGTTTGTCCATGGTTAGAGCACGCAGTGCAACGAGGGAAACGTTAGATAATTATTACAAGGAGTTACTGAGCATACTTCAGAAGTATGACTTGTTGGGAAAACCACATAGGATTTTCAATGTTGATGAAACTGGTGTGTCTACGGAACATGTGCCGCCTAAGATAATCGCCGAAACAGGTCGGACATCGTTGGCCGTAGTTTCACCAAGATCGGCAACAACCACGATCATAAGCTGTATAAATGCAATAGGACAGTGATTGCCTCCTTTCGTAATATTCAAGGGGAAGCGGATGACAGAGGAGTTAATGAACGGCGCGCTGCCAGGAACACAAGGGACTATGTCCGACAGTGGATGGTCCACAAGTAAAATCTTCCAGGCCTACTTGAGTAAACATTTTCTTAAGTATGTGTCTACCAGCAAAGACGAACCCCTTTTGTTGTATGACGGGCACAGTTCGCACATCAACGTGCCATTAATAGAATGGGCGCACAAACACAACGTGATCCTCTTTCTACTCCCGGCCCATACGAGTCACTTCCTACAGCCGTTGGATGTCGGCGTCTTTGGCCCGTTTAAGGTTGCTTACTACAGCGAATGCCGCAACTTTATGAAAGAGAATCCTGGGCGGGTCGTTACACGCAGTGAAGTTTGTCGCCTTACAGCCAAAGCAATCCTTCGTACTATGACTCCATGCAACATAACTGGAAGTTTCCGACGTTCGGGAATTTTCCCGTTCAATGCCAGTGTGGTTACAGATCAACAGCTTGCACCAAGTAAAGTGGTAAATGATGATAACCAAGCAATAAACGACGCACCAACTGTAGACGTGCCTGCAGCAGCTGACAATGTAGATCGCGAAGCAATAAACACTACTGCTGGCTTGTCTGCAGTGGGTAGGCCTAGCAATGTGGATCATCAACCGGCGAACACCATTACAGTTACTGCTGACGTGCATGCAGTGTGTAACAGTGAAGATTACCTAGCCCCGAACACTGCAGTTGTGGACATGCATGCACCTGGTAGCAGGATAGATCACATAGCAACGAACACAACAACACACACAAACACACTGCACAACACCACATCTCCCGATTTAGATACGTTTCTTAATTCGAAGAAACCTCGTTTTGTGCCACCATTTAAAAAAGCATACAGTCGACACGGAATGGTCAATGGTGGTCAAGCTATCACAGAAGGGCGTGGGGTGGACCAGGTATTTCAGAAATTCAAACCAACAAACAAACCAACAGGAAAGATATCAAACCCAACAAACAAAGCAAAACACAAACGAACCAACCAACAAACAAACAGGCACCCCGACAATCACACATACAAACACAGTGACACATTCACCAACAAACAACGCACAACTTCAAGAAATTGTAACAGATGATGTGTGTTGCGTATGCAAAAGGGAAACACCACCCAATGCCCAATGTGATGTAGATGTAATCGTTTGGGCGCAATGCGATTTTCGTGTACAACCGAGACGCCGATGCAATCACTGGGTGCACTTGATCTGGTGTACCCAAGTTACAGAGGTGTCACCCAAGGAACATTTCAACTGCCCCTGTTGTGTGGCAAGTTGTCAGGAAGAATAGTGTTTCAATAAATATTCAAAATAAATGTTCAAAATATTAAGCTAAAATATAAGATTGTGAACACTGCATATGAAAAGCAAACATTGTCAATGCTGGTGTCATCAATTTACCATTAAATGTTTTCTTTTAAACAAACCTCCTTGTCGTCATTAAATAACTTACATTTGCTCAAATACTCATCAGAAGTTAGCATCAAATATTGTCAGTGAATTCTACTATTTACAATAATAACGCCAGGAAAGCTAACCATAAACAACAACGCCATGCAGCGGGCTCCAGCGGTCCCGTGACGTAATTAATTCAGTTTTTGTCGGTACGGCTTGCCATAACAGCCATGACCAATTTGTGTGATAGCGTCGATTCGTGGAGCGTGCTTTTCTGATTTTACAAATGTAAGTATTTCCCTTAAAATAACTTTTTTAAACAAATTGTTTGGACAGTATTGATTAAACAACGGCTACTAATTTAGAATATTGACACTGTTCGTAAAGATTTGATTTGTTTTTTGTGCAAAACGGCATTTTCTGTTAACTATGACCAATTCATGTAACACCAGTATACATATGATATCAAATGCTAGTTGTAGTCGAGTCGAGCGTTGCAATTCTCGTTGAATTAATACACGGCTACGCGTTCTTGTTGCTAACTTCGATAGTGCAATACATACCTTCGTACAACCTCTTTGGAATCTTCATCTTGATACGCCAAAGCATGTATGTGTTGTTATTGTTTTCGAATGCATGGGATGCCGATATCGCGTAAAGCAGGTGACCGAAATGGTGCAGTAGCTCGACAGCGCAATTGGCTTTCGCCAGCTATACCAGGTGTAACGACAACATTTTTTTTGACAATAAAAAAAATAAGTACGCATTTGTTATTAAACCAACTGTGAGCACTAGTTAAACTATTCACACATTACACATCTGGACTTAATAGAACAGGATTGGCGATGGGCAAACAAACTGATTGAGCACCTTTAAGCGAAAATTGTACTTTTGTATAAAAAAATTCACACAAATCATCAAATAAGAAATCAATTATTTTTTAGTCCAAGATTGATTTAAGTCAGTGATTTAAATAAAACGATTTAACAACCATGACAACCGATGATACATTATCGGAAAAACAAGTTATTTGGATGGGGCACTATATAAGAAATAAATTATTATTATTATTGCATTACGTTCAGATTTCGGAGATCAGCGAGGAGCAGGCCACTGAGTTGGAAAGGGCAACTATGAAGTAAGTGGAGGATGTCAGACTACATCATCTGACCTAATAAGACTTTGGTGCCATCTGCAAGGCCACTGAGAGGAGAGATATGGAATTACTTTTGTAAACATTAGAACACCAGATGTATTGCATGACCGTAGTTACGAGAATGTGGCAGTGGAACAATTTGAAGAAAACAAGTTTAAAGTTCAGACTCAGGCATGTGGCATATTTGGCAGTAATCGACACAGATACCATTTTGGAAGTTAAATTTGTTTACACAGCAAGAGAAAATAACATTTCTCCCTTAACAGTTCCTTCCCTGAAAAAAGCTGACGGGTCTCTTTATTTACAAGAAAACCATGACTATTACTACCAAATCCAAGGGCAACTGTTTTGTTCAAACAGATTGTTGTGTACACTTTCAAGGGACTGGTCGTGCTAACAGTGCATAGAAATGAAAAATAGTGAGAAAAAAACTACTAGAATTTTACTCTTTTTATTTCGTGTCTGCAATCATAAATAAGTTCCTGTATAGGAATTATTACCAATATTAATTTTAATGCAAGTCTGTGAGAGGTCCAACCTGAATTGAACCTAAAAGGTAAAAAAGTTAAGTTCTTATATAGCGCGGTATCCGGTTATTTATACAGCTGAGTAAACTGAAGCAATGTGGAGTAAAAAAAATGGGCCAAGAGGCCCTGAAGTCCCTTGGACTATATTGTGAATTTGTAATTATTAATGAAATGTTTTTTGGTGAATCATAGTTACAAATCATTAAGAGTTATGATGGAAGTAAAGTGTTGACATGTTTAGTAGCTCTCTAGACTATATGCATGCCAGTGAAGATACACCTGGAAATAAAGTATTCGAGCAGACCATTTTGTGAATATTTTCTATATTACGTAATGTGTTATTAAAAAGTACTGTCGGATTTATCCGGATACTCTGCTATTTAGGCCAATTTCCAGTGGTTGTAGAAACCTTGCAGGAAAGTTGGTGAGCTGCAATCTTGCATGTAGCGCAGTAAAACATTGTTTAAGAAATTGCACGCGCATTATCTGTTCCACTTTTGCCCCTACAACCCTCCCCCAGAAAGAAGAAAGATATGAACTATGATAAAACTTATTTGTTAACAAGATACATATGCATAACGTACATTTTGACTTAAAAACAGTAGTAAAGAGAGTTAAAAACAGTTGTAACGACATAATACTAATATAACTGGAGTGACGGAATAACTGCAACATGTATAGTAAAACGTGAATAATATTCCTTATAATTTTTGCCTAAATATTCTTTAACCTTTCCGAGTATACCTATGATATTTTACTTTTTATATTATTTTATACCTAAGCTATTTTAATCCTAGATCATATCTTTATATTGCATTGATAATTATGTCTACTGCTGTTTTAAAGGTTCTCAGGTTCTACATGTGCAGTAGGGATTCCCATTACACATTAGTTACAGCCCACTGTTTGACACAGCTTAAAATGTACATGCAATTGTTCAGTGATCTAGTGGGTGCTGTCTGTTGACACAAGCCTCTGTCAGTGACCAATTACAGTTTCCATCAAATAATAGCAGATAGTCCCCCACTGACAAACCATGAAATTTATCCAGGTAATAAAAATATTTTACAGAGTGGCCTCAGTTTTACCAAACATTGTACTCAGTTAAAAGTTAGTTTTGTGCTGGCGCATCTTCACAAGAGTAACAAAGAATTTATCTTCCACCGACAGATGGTATCACACCATGATAATAACGTAGGTTATATGCTGCTGGGCCAAGTGATTGTAAGACAAAAAGAAACTTCTCGAAATGTTCCAGGCCTGTATAAAAGTGCATTCTTCATGATCGTGAGCGAACTTCCTTGCACTCCACATCATCGAGTCACTGGTTTGTGTTGTTGTACTGGCAGTGCATACTCTAGGTGTCTGTGTAGATGTGTCACTTGCGACCTCTGTGTGAGAACTTCCTTGCACTCCACATCATCGATTCACTGGTTTGTCTTGTTGTACTGGCAGTGTAGACTCTAGGTGCCTGTGTAGATGTGTCAATTGGGACCTCTGTGTGAGAACTTCCTTGCACTCCACATCATCGAGTCACTGGTTTGTGTTGTTGTACTGGCAGTGTAGACTCTAGGTGCCTGTGTATATGTGTCAATTGGGACCTCTGTGTGAGAACTTCCTTGCACTCCACATCATCGAGTCACTGGTTTGTGTTGTTGTACTGGCAGTGCAGACTCTAGGTGCCTGTGTAGATGTGTAACTTGGGACCTGTATGTGCAAATATGAAAGACCAAAGTCAGACCATGTCATTCAGTCTCACACCACAATAATTTTGTTTTGTAAGCCATTTGGCATACATGACACATGCATAGGTCTCCCCCGGGTGGGGGTACTGCCATAAATGGTGAGTTTGGAGAGGAAGGGTTCCTTGTGTTGTGTCCTCCTAGGGGATACATATTATATGCGGTTGCGGGCAACAGACTTTTTAGTTTTCTATTTTATAAGGAAACTCCCATTTTATCAATAATAAAACTCCTGTTTTTTAGAGCCATTCATCACTTGACGACTTGAATGTCACAATATTTGATAAAAATTATTCAAATTTACGGTAATACTTGCATTTATCATTATGGTTTACAAGAGGTATTCCTTAAAAAATTTACGCCATTTTAATGGCCATTTAAAGTTTTTGATAATGAATATACCTATTTGACCTCACAACAATGAAGACTACATGCAACCAGCAATACTGCTACTAAGAATAGCTCTACTACATGTATGCATGTAGACATAAGACTAATCTGGAATTAATGTGAAACAGTTTACATTTGTAGTATTTTGTTTGTATTCCTATGACATCATTTGGGCCATTGAAGAACTTTGAAATGTGTAAATATTGAATGTGACAGAGGAGATATGTGTACTGTTATTTTGTTTTCAGCAGTGATGACACAAGTGTGGAGATACCTCTTGTTAGTGAAGAAGTTGTATATGCAACACCACAGAAAAACAAAAAAAGGTATTTGAAACATATATGTAAGAAATATATTTTCGTGTAAATGCTAGATTAAAGCATGTAATGTAACGCAAATACATTATAGTAGAATACAATATTCATCAAGAACAATAAATTTACCACACTGAGTAATCGTCATATAATTTCAAGACAAATAAGAAATCCTATTACAATGTCATTATTATAATGTTTCTTCACTGCAGAACAGCATCATGGGATAGCTATGCTTTTTAGTTCGGGTTTGAGAAATACCGAAGTAAGTCGTGTTGTTTGAGGTCTATTGTAATTTACTTTCACCTCCACCTCCTCTCTTCCTCCGTAGCCATGTTGATTGTAACAAGCAATCATGGTTTATTCTCGTTTGCTATCAGTGTGTCACTTGGGCAGGTTGCTCCCTCACCTTTGATGTCATTGTGTAGAGTAGCAGTGTCTTCACTGTATAGTTATCAACTGTTTGTCATTGTGTAAATCAATAAGTTTGCATTGCATTGCCGTAGCAAACGTTTATGTATGCAATGCTTTGTATGTGAATTACACATTTCTGGTATGATTGAACTGCATACCAGTTGGCAATAAAAGTTGCCTGTTACCAACCTTCATTATATGTATCCATTGTTTCTTTATTACGACATCAAACGAGCTTTGGCCACATTAATGGTTGTATTTTGTACTCCTCCATGACAGATGACATAAATATATAATCTTTATTGTAATTGATAACTTTGGCTTTTTCTGCAGAATGTTTCCTTTTCATTGCAGAAAAAGACATATATATATATATGTATATATATATATATGTATACAAATTAAATTTATTTTATAAAGGTGTTATACACATGATAAAATGATATATAATAATTTCATAAACATCAAATAATGTCTTTTGCATTATCAATTACCTCGAGAATGGGTACACATTTTAAAATGAACTGACTGTATCAGTGTGAGTGTATACACATTGTGTTGTTTACCCAATTAAACCAATCGGGCAACCTTAAGACCCGTATACATACCATCAGGTGATGGAAACCTACCCCTTATAGCTCACACAACACAACTGGGTAAGACAACCCTGTTGCCACTTCCCAAGTGGTCAAACCGCCATAAAACAAAATGTCTGTAAGCTCGTAGAGCTACAAGAACTCCCGACCTTCGCAGCACTACATCATTTATGTCTCTTTCAGAAGGCAACGACCATGACTGTGACGGCAGTATAGTTGTTCTTCTGGTCGTGGCATTTGTCGACATTGACCGCAGTGATACCAAGGGATGTCCTCACTATCTGATGGAGGTGTTGGCTCAGTCGGAGCGATGTCACCAGGCAGCAGATCCCGTAGGTGTGGATGGAGACTCACAGCAGTTTGGATGAAGTCACGTAGTGCATCGCGATTAACATCTTCCAACTGTTTAAAACACGTATTTTATTGTCAATACTAATAAAGACAATGTACAGCTATCCATATTTATAAACATAAGTGTTTAGGCAGTACATTTTTAGAAACGGTTACATTGTCTTTGGATAAAAATCCAATTTATTCATGTACAGATTTCTGTAAATCACAACGACGCTGGATCAATAGATTTCCTGCCTCAAAATATGATAATGGTTTTGTTTTATTAACTTTAGTGAATGCCAATTATGTTCTTGAGCAAGAGATTGTTCAGTATGATATGAAGTGAACACCAGTGGCAGCTAATAACATACAAAATACCTGTTCAGACAGGATGGTATCTTGTTCTGTGTTCTCGCCTACTAGCTGTTTAACACTCGATGCTTGTCCAGATTTGAATAGGCTTCTTGATGACTTCTGTAACAATATGTACCCATTTTATTTCAAAAGCATTTCGGTAAATGTAGTCTAAAATGTAAAAAAATCAATATAGTTTCTAAAAATAAATGAACCAAGGGTTTATCATTAAATGTTGAATATGTATGGTACATAACAAATAAAAATTTGATTAATTGCATATCGCATACAATACAGCTATATAATAGGAACTAACATTCTTTACAACTTGTTTTTGTTTCTTTGGTTTTATTGCTGGCTCCTCCTGTAACAGTCAATAAACTGCTTAAAATCATGCATCCGTACAATAATGTATTGTATTGTAAGTAATGCATGTGTATACATTAACTGCATCTATGAGATGATTTATTCACTGAGTTCCAGAAGAACTTACTGTCCTACTTTTATGCTTTAATTTTATGGAACAAGGAAACTATTGTTAAATTATTATTTCTGGTGGTCCTCGCTACTGGTTTCTAGAGAAACTCCATGGTTCCAATATTTTTTTGTTCTTCTGTTTTTATAATCCATTGTACATATGTTCACTAATTTGTACTTGTAACCGAAATTAAGTTCATTTACTCATTCATAAAATAGAGGAGTTATGTATAATGGGCACAATGTATATTGCTAGCAATTGTAAGATTGTGGGCTAATGTGGTATGTGTGTGGCTGAGGTTATGTGTTTGTTGTATATTGGCTTTGCTTATACAAGTCCTCAGCCACAGACTGCAAAGATTCATTGAGGTCATCTGATACAGGAACACAGATTGTTGATATATCCTGGTCTTCTTCCTCATCTTCCACAAAGGCCACCATCAAGTCCTGGTTTATAATTAAGTAATAAATAAAAGTATGTATGCATATGATATACAAAATAATGTTGTTGATGTAAAATATGCATAATTATATATGTATTTATATATATATATATGTAATATGTGTTCTATACATATATATATTCTTCTAGTTCTACATTATCATGATTATGGTACATAATAAAATTTTACAAACAATTTGTACAAAACAGAAGTTTATTTAGTTTTATTGAAACAACCTTAGCATAGGCGAACTACTGTTCTATGCTGGTGTTGATCACAGATATCCCCCCACACCCCCAGATATGGGGTCAAATACATTTGTATTTGAAAGTATTTAAATACTTGTTAAAAAGTATTTGTAATTGCATTTGTACTTTATGTTTATGAAAGTATTTGTATTTAAATATGTCAGCAGTATGAAAGACTGTATAAAGGTCTTGATAAATATGTTATTGGATTTAATTCTGATCCATTTAGGTGGGCATTAGGCCTTGGATGCCCCCTTTAAATATGTTCTTTGTAGTTATTGTGAAACCATATGATATTTTATTTATTATAAATTGTTCCTGTTGTTAATATTTGACATGTTATCAATATTAGAGATTTTGTTATGTGGATTAAAAAATACCTATATCAAACTACTTAATTATAATATTGACATAGTACTAATGATCATGAAAACCTTTGTATGAAATATTATTTGGCAGATTATTGTATTTATTGGTAAAACATGATAATGTTAAGTTGTTTGTAAATTTCGAATTGATGTGTTACGTGACAATGTACCCTTTTTAAAGATGAATTGGTGAATGTTTGGATAACTTATACTTATGAATAAACCCTCATGCCTCAATATATTTTGCAGTGTAGGTCGGCTCTGTTGTTGTTGTTTCTTTTCATAGCTGCAGTCCACCATGTTCGTGTAGCTGGTCAAACTGGATAAACCTTTCAGATGCCCCAGAGGATGGATGTCCTGGAATGGATCCATCCCGAATTTGACATTTCACCGTGCCACACTCTCTCTTGTTTTGACATTTCGCCTTCATCCACATAAAGTTTAAACTTTATATGTTATTATATTCAGAGCTTTCTGTGATGGCGTGGAAGTGCCAGTTTCGTTTGAGGTTTAAATGGGGGGTGCAGTATGATATCTCAAGAGAGGTTTTTTGGGAGCCTGCAATTGCAGATTGATATGAGTCTGATTTAGTTGTAGTCTATAGTTCCAGGAGGATAGCACTTCCACGCCATCATAGAAAGCTCTGAATATAATAACATATAAAGTTTAAACTTTATGTGGATGAAGGCGAAATGTTGAAACAAGAGAGAGTGTGGCACGGTGAGATGTCAAATTCGGGATGGATCCATTCCAGGACATCTGAAAGGTTTATCCACTTTGACCAGCTACACAAACATGGTAGACTGCAGCTACCAAAAGAAACAACAACAACAGAGCCGACCAACACTTTGCAAAATATATTGAGACATGAGGGTTTATTCATAAGTATAAGTTATCCAAACATGCTCCAATTCATCTTTAAAAAGGGTACATTGTCACGTAACACATCAATTCGAAATTTACAAACAACTTAACAGTATCACCTTTTACCAATAAATACAATAATCTGCCAAATAATATTTCATACAAATGTTTTCATGATCATTAGTACTATGTCAATATTATAATAAAGTAGTTTGATATAGGTATTTTTTAATCCACATAACAAAATCTCTAACATTGATAACATGTCAAATATTAACAACAGGAACAATTTATAATAAATAAAATATCATATGGTTTCACAATAATTACAAAGAACATATTGAAAGGGGGCATCCATGGCCTAATGCCCACCTAAATACGCCATTTTAAGATTGTAACCGGAATGGATCAAGATTATATCCAATAAAATATTTACCTTTATACAATCTTTCATACTGCTTACATTATTGATGTTAAAAACTGTTAAAACTGTTGAACCATCCAGTTATTGCATCATTTTGTATGGCAAGCACACCGGAATGGATCAAGACTATATCCAATAAAATATTCATCTTTATACAATCTTTCATACTGCTTACATTATTGATGTTAAAAACTGTTAAAATTGTTGAACCATCCAGTTATTGCATCATTTTGTATGGCAAGCACACATATCAACTACTTTTTTTAATAATAAAGCTCACTTATTATTTTTAGGAAATAAAATCATATTTTGTTTGCAAAATAAAATGTTTGTAAAACACAAACAATTATTATATGTATTGTATCATAGCTATGATGAATTGCCTCTGATAAACAATATTAAAATGCACCAGTATTTACACAAACCAATAGTCGTAATAAAACCCCCACTTGCTGTCAACACTGAATTCAAGGTAATCTTATTTAATTAAATATCGCATACTTTATTGATTTTATTTTATAATATTACTGAAATATGAATTGTGATCAATATTTGTGTCTTAAGTCAACCATAAAGTGGCGCCACCCACAGAGTTTAACTAACTAATAATTACACGCAAAAACGAGTGAATATCTTGTTCATTTTGATCGATAAAAGAGAGTAAATGTAATTGTTTGATCACGTGACAAGTGAATATGTGTAGAATAGGTGCTGTGATGATATGATGTGAACTTTGGTGACTGTAGGTGGCCGTTATCATGGCACAGCTTTGCTCATAGAGTACATTTTTTCACAGAATATCGTTTTGAGAAAATTTTTGGGATAAATATTTGACCAAACGCCAATCTAGTGAATGATTTCACAAAAATCTTGCACAATGACAGCGTAAATGGATAATCGAAAGTCAGAATTCGACAATCTCGGCGTAAATGGATAATCGAAAGTCAGAAATCAACAATGTAGCATTGTGGAATTATGACCCTAATATCGTTCCATATAATCCTACAGTGCTTTTAGTTTAATGTTAAGATAACTCACCTTTCTTTGTATAGACACTTTCTCTTTTCCTCCAGCTTCTTTCCGTACTGGGATAAGTATTCCTCTAGACTCCCCAGTGTAAATTTGGGTAGTTGGTGCATACCACCATGTACGTCCCTGATCCCTATACATGTTATTCTGCAGCAGTTTCATGCTGAGCTCCTCTTCATTAACCTATAAAATGAAAAACAATGATATTATCACAAGTTATGTTCCATATGTGACTAAGATAAAGTATAGTGGGTTTGGAGTAAGACTGCTCATGATATAGAAGAAAGCACTGTAATCAGGCTGAGCTGGTACGCTCGCATCACTCTCGATAGTGTATGTTACTCCAAGGTTTTTATGAAATATAGAAACACACCCTCCCATCTTTAGGTAAGGTAAGGATGCATTTTATTTATTCCAACAGCAGAAACAAATTATACAGAGAGTGTGGCTACTGTACTGGTTAGCACATCCGCCTGGCATGCCAGTGCTCTAAGTTTGAAACCTGGACCGAGCAGGCATGATATTTGTGATAAAAATCTGGCTCTCAAAATTGGGGACTGTGTATCCCTCGTGGCTCGGTGATCACATTAATGTCGGTCCCGTCTCAATTTGGGACGTAAAAGAACCACTGGGGACGACAAGCACCCTGGTAGACCCTGGTGGTGACCACCCTCAGTGCCAGCATATAAAGAATGAGACCTCATAAGACCATTACATTGTAACCACAATAATACAGACTAGTCAGTTAATAGAACATTGTCAAGCGCTGGAGACAACTAGAACATATACATTGAATATATACTATAATTATCTCGGTAATGCCGCCTGTCATTTGCACGACGCAACATGATTATAAGAACATTTATGTGTTCAAATGATATAAACAAAACTTTGTTTACTATTTTATGATGGAATTTTCATAAATATATGCTATTAGAAAATGTGTCTCTTACAACAATATGTTTCAAATGGTGTTAGGATTTGACAGATATTATAGTGCTACTGAAATGTTTATTTACAGTAATTTGCTTATTGTGTTCCTGGTAATATAACTTTTGACATATATATTTACATGCCAGTTGTAGTTCTAAATTATATTTTTATTGATGGTTCAAGTAGCAGCAATATTTTACTTACTGGCCATATGTAACTATTGCCAATATCACAACTATAGAACGCAATAATGCATTTGTATGTTGTGTGGAGTCTGCGAATAAAGCATATTATTATAAATAAAATATACTTTTAGTACACCTATAGCCATAGTAATTTGTAAAAGCAATTGCTCAAAGCAGTGTAGTCTAATTACAGCATATACATGCACATAATTGCCAACAAAATATCAACGGAATAAAACTATGGTATCATAATTACACGAAAAGCATAAGTATTGGCAAGGACATACAGAACTATTTTAATGTAGGCCCTATATGTGTGGGCAATAGTAGTTTTGTAAAATATGTATGTATGTAAATAAAGAAGTCATTATTATTATTGTTCATGTTATTATGCGGGTGCGTGCCTAGGGGAGTTTTCTCGTTGCCCAGAAACCCCCCCACTATACAGCAGTGTACAGTGAATGATGGCAGGCAACATCCACCGTTACTGTGATACCCATTTGGGAACCCACAAATATATCAATCCTGGGTACGCCTCTATTATGTGTTCTACATATAATGATATACTAGTTATGATGAGTTATGACAACAGCAGAGTAGAAACACCAGAAGAAGATTTTATTAAAATAGTGCATACAGATATGTGAAAGAACATGTCAAGTAATGCTATAAATACAATCACAGTTGCAGAATAGCATCAGTGTCTAAGTACTGACACTATAAACCTATTAGCCCGTTTAAATATATGTAAATACATTACATATAAATAGTAATTGGACTATCTAATATTTACTTTAGGCTATCTTAATTAACAATAAAATAATTCTAAAATATCAAATGAAAATATTAAATCAATCTTTAAAACGCCACTGGCTTAAGGTCACAGGCTCCATTTGAAATGTTATATTGTAATTATCAGTCATATGTTAAAAACTACTCGTCATAGATTAAAGTTGCATTCTGAGTTACACAACCATGTTTAAGGTGTATATACAACCTAAACAATAATGTCAATATATACTTATTTGAGTATACTTGCTACCGTATATGTCACTTTGGCATTTGATGTTATTTGATAAATTACGCTTTTCCAAAAAATAAACATGACATGCATACGTAATTTTAATTTGGATCTTAGAATTACATATTGTGTGAACAAAAATTTGTATGGAGTTGATGAAAATTATGTATTGTATGGGGCATGACGATTCACTGGAAATTTGTATTTAAAAGATGAACGTTGTCAGAATACAACTTTAATCTAATGTTCTATACATTCTGTCTATATCAAAAGAAGTTCAAAATTACATAATAATCAGTTTGCATGACGACAAGCATGGCATGGTTTTAAAATGTCAAATAGCATTCAATATTATAAAAATACTTTTTAGTCAGCCAAACTAATTAATTGCACAACTTAATATATTATTGGTCATAATTAGTTTATAAAATGTGATTTTCAAAGTATGTTCCGTATCGCCAACGTTGATCCCAAATAAAACTACGCTATGTTCTATTGCCATATTTAGCGGAAGCGAGAGCAAACACGTGATGACTGACGCATGCCCGTTCAATGCTCGGATCTTTAACGCTGAGGCACACGGTTCCGATGCTCGACTATATCGTTAATAATAGTCAATTAATTGTACACGTTATAGTACGAATAAATATTAGTATTGACAGATTTCGAAACATCATGAATTATCGCTCACAAACAGTACCAACCTACCTAATAATCAATTCGCGTTTTCTGGCAGACTGCTTGGCACTTCGTTTATTCCTGAATGAATGAACGTTTATTCAGAACATTGATAACAATATATATACAAGACAAGTCAACCAAACAAGTTTAAATATAATACAAATGAGAATATACAATGTTTGAAGGGTGTAAATACGAAGTCATTGACTTTTTTTATTTTATTTACCCCTGACATATATTTATATATAATTATATACCTGTATGTATACACCCATATACATACATATACACACATATGTACATACATATATATACATACACATTCACATACATACGTACATGTATTTTGAGACATCAATATTATATTATTCGAATTTGTTATTCATCTAACCATCTAGCTACAATAATTGAAAACATGTAATGGAATATGTGCATATTCATAATTTAAAGTATGTGATAAGTACACATCTTTACACATATTGTAGTTTCCTCAATGGCATGATTATATTTGTGTATGATTTTATTTAGATTTCCACAACCAGATATTTATCAAATAAAATGTTCTTGCATTTATGCTTAAATTCAGTAATAGTATTAGTAGTTTTTAAATGATCACGTACAGCATTCCATAATTGCACTCCCTTTACACAAAGAGACATTGATCGCATGGTAGAACAGACTCTCTGTCGTTCTAAGTCATGATTAGCTCGCATTGAGTATGCTATTTCCCGTCTAGTAAACAAACAATGAATATTTGATGGCAAGCAGCTGTAGTAAGCTTTGTACATAAATAATGATGTTTTCAGTTGTATGATATCTGGAAATTTTAGAACATGTAATTGTTGGAAAAGTGAGTTTGTATGATCCAACCGTCTTGCACCAAATATAATGCGGATTACTCTTTTTTGTAATAAGAAAATACAGTTAGTATTTGTTGGGTACGTGTTTCCCCATATCTCTGCACAGTAATTTAAAAATGGCAAAAAGACAGAACTGTATAGAATACGTCTACTATTTCTATCAAGTAGATGACTGCATCTATGCATTGTAGCAGTACTTTTTGAAAGCTTTGATTGTACGTATTTTATATGAGCTTTCCAATTTAGTAGATCATCAATAAACACACCCAAAAACTTGGTGACCCTTACTCTTTCGATATTAAAATTTCGTATTTTTATATTAATTTCTTTGTTTAGCATACGATTTCCAACTAACATATAATTGGTTTTAGATATGTTCAGAGTTAATTTATTTACTGCAAACCACGTATACATTTGGTCCAGTACGTTACATACAGTTTCGTTTAGTTTATTGATGTTACTATTTGCATAAAATATATTAGTATCGTCTGCAAAGAGAATGTATTTTACTAGATTAGATATGTTACACATATCATTAACGTATTCCGTTCATCTGTGAGTTCTTTTAAACTCCAACATTGATAAAACAGGTCATAATGTGGGTGAAAAATGCTTCATATAAGTTTTCTGTACACTACGACGTGACGTTGGTGACTGACAGCAAGGCCTGACCAAAGCAATTATATAATTGCTTTGGCCTGACTTGCAAGGGATACTTAAGTATTTGCAAGTTGGTGTAGTTCGCTAGGGGGCAGCACATCTTAGCTTAGCTTAGGTCACTGAGTCCAATTTGTGCCAGATAATCGTTTGGAGAACTTCGTTTGGAGAACTTCGTTTGGAGAACTTCGTTTGGAGAACTTCGTTTGGAGAACTTCGTTTGGAGAACTTCGTTTGGAGAACTTCGTTTGGAGAACTTCGTTTCGAGAACTTCGTTTCGAGAACTTCGTTTCGAGAAAATATTTTGGAGAAATTTGTTTGGAGAAAATCTTTTGGAGAGAGAAATATTTGACCAAACGCCATTCTAGTGAATTATTTGACAAAAATCTTGCACAATGACAGCGTAAAGGGATAATCGAAAGTCATAATTCGACAATCTCGGCGGAAAAGGATAATCGAAAGTCAGAAATCAACAATGTAGCATTGTGGAATTATGGCCCTAATATCGTTCCATAGGGGAAAACCCTTTAAATGCGATATTTGTGGTGCACAATTCTCACGAAGTCAAAGTCTGCAGACGCATGTCCGTATCCACACCGAGCAGAAACCTTACAAATGTGATATATGTGGTGCATAGTTCTCATAAAGTGGTCATTTGAAAATACATGTCCGTATCCACACGGGAGAGAAACCTTACAAATATGATACGTGTGGTGCACGGTTCTCAGTAAGTGGAAATCTGAATAATCATGTCATTCCAGTTCTCAACAAGTGGCAATTTTAAGTCAGACATGCACACTCGCAATGTTAACAAATGATTGAGATATAACATATTTTGGGGCTCAGACATTTTTAAAGAATGGTTCAGGAAAAAAACGTGTTGACATTCGCACATCACGTTTAAGATGTCATACGTGTGGACAACATATCGGAAACAGTAGTATGTTAAATATGGTTGTTGTTTGTGGATACTTATACCGCTGTGAATGTTTCAAATGCGATACACGTAGAAAACGGTGTTCGGGTCTGTGATTTTCACAATAAAAATGCTTCTTTGGATATGTTCTTTCTGTGTGACCCCTCACAACGTTTGTTGGTGACGTGACATGGACTGCCTGATTTCTGGTATCTTACTGTAGGTAAGCGGTTCCTCGACAAGGTTAATTGACAATGCATAGGCCCACCAGAATAAATTTGTGTTTTCAACAACCCAATCGACCTTATTAAAAGTTAGCTTGTCGTAAAATTGTCTACATCATGATTATTATAAAGCATTTATAGAGCGCCGTGTGTCCGGATAACAAATCTGCACAAAGGCGCTGACAATCGTAGAGTATAAATAAAAATACATTAAATGACCTAAAACATATTAAATAGAATTATTAAACAGAAAGGTAAAAGAAAATGAATTAAACGTAGCATATACAAATAATTACATGAAATGTCAGTTAGCTAAACCTGAATAAAAATAAATATATATTTACAAGTGCATATATATATATATATATATATATATATATACAAGTTAAATGAACTAGCATTTTAAATACCTAAAATAAATAATGTGCTTAAATTATTGAGCTCTAAGTTAGTCAAGTAGTTGACTAACTTAGAGCTCTTGCCGGATATCCAGCGTATATGTCACACCACATCCTTTAACATCGCCTTCCAGGTGGGGCGGTCTACGGCCAGCTGCTCGGCCACCTCAAGCGTGAGGCCCAGGCCATCCAAATCGTGCTTAACACAGTCGATCCATCGACGGCGAGGGCGCCTATGGCGCCGTTTCCAGCCGGTGTTTTGATGGTGGAATTGAGTATAATAGAGCGGAGGGTAGTTTGGTGCCATACGTTGCAGATGGCCGAACCATCGAAGGCGTCGCTGGGTGATGAGTATTGATGTATGCTTCTGACCGGTACGTTCCATGATCGTGTTATTGCTGATGTAATTGAATCACTTTATGTTCTCGAGGCGTCGGAGGCTCTTCAAGACGAAAGCATCGATTTTCTTGGCCTGTTGAATGGTCAGTTGCCAGGTCTCAGAGGCATATAGAAGGATGGAAATGACGAGAGCATTGGACATTTTTAGCTTCGTACCTCGCGAGATGGAACGTCTGCGCTACAGAGCAGTTGACAGTCATTTCATTGCACCCGCTGCTTTGCCTATTCTAACTGCGACCTCGTGGTCGACAGAGCCATCAGCAGATATGATGGAACCCAGGTAAGTAGACTCATCCACAAAGTCGATGATTTCGCCATTGATGGTGATGGGGTTGAGCAAACCGATGTCTGCGCATATTGCCATCGCTTTCGTTTTGGCCCATCCGATAGAAATTCCAACAACACTGGTTTTAGAGCAGAGTTCTTTGAGGACGAGGTCAGCACGCGATGTGCAGAAGATGGCAATGTCATCTGCATATTCCAGGTCTGTCACGACAGTGTCTCCAAGTCTATTGCCGACGGAAGAACCGGCATTTCTCTCAAGTTGTACCATGATATGGTCAATGGTGAGATTGAACAGGTCAGGGCAACCACACAGCCTTGACGTAAACGGAGCCAATGGAGAAAAGATCTGAGGAATCATTACGGATAAAACTCTCACTGTCGCTGTACAGTAGCTTTAACAATCGGCATAACTTTGGGGGCAGGCCAGTGTTTTGAAGAAGCAACCAGAGTCTCTTGCGGTCAATACTATCAAAAGCAGAACAGAACAGTCAATAGAACTTGTTCGGCCAATCTAAGCGATCGGCGTGTTGAATGTCACGAGCGATGAGATGTAAGCAGGGCCGAAATGGTGCATTGCACGATATACCAGCAGTAACAGCTTGAATTTATATCCGCTGGCGTATAGGCAACCAGTGTAGACGGTACAGAACAGGTGTTATGTGTTCTCGTCTCCTTGTCCAAGTAATGAGACGTGCTGCGGAATTCTGTACCCTCTGCAACATTTGGAAGTGCGGCTCCCATTGAACATATAACATCGTGTTGCCGTAATTAATACGTGACATGACTAAGGCGTTCGCAATGGTTCCGCAGACATTAATGGTAAGACATTTCCTAATCAACGCGATGCTTCGTAGGTGACAATATTCCACCTAGCAAACACGACGCACTTGATTCATCAATGACATAGTGTTGTCGAGTAAAACGCCGATGTCGCGGATAACCGGCTTCGTCGAAAAAGCATAGCCACATACACCAATGACTTGGTCAACAGTCGGGTGAAAAAGTTTCCGATTGTTTATTGCAGATATGACGATCGCCTCGGTTATGTTCTCGTTAAGCAGGAGATTACGGTAATACATGCACGCTTTCACATCGGTGGTACAATGAGATATTCGGTCGGTGTCCAATGTAAATAGCTGGTCACGGGGAAAGTCCACATATAATTGCGTATCATCAGCGTACACATGAGAGTGCAGTTGTTGATATTCAAAAACATGATTGAGTCCAACGCAGTAGATCGTGAACAGAAGAGGTGCGAGCACGCTACCTTGAGGCACACCAAATGTCAGATCGTCACTTCTTGAAATTATGTTGCCAACTTTAACTGCCTGTGTTTGCTGTGACATATACGACTTCAACCAGCACAATGTGTTGTCACACACGCCAATTCTGTGCAGTTGATTGAACAGTAAATGGTGGTCGACAGTATCAAAAGCGGCACTGAGATTTAGCGGCACAAGTATCACGCTCTTCTTGTTGTCCAGAGAAAGCAGTATGTCGTTCTGTATGCGTACTAGGGCTATTTTACAGGTGTGCATTGGATGGTACGCACTTTGGAAAATATCGAAGATGCCATTCGTATCCATGTGCTGTCGTATTTGGATTGCAATTAATCTCTCTGCGAGTTTCGATATGAAAGACAGATTTGATATTGGATGAAAATTCGATAACAGTTCCAGATCTAAACCATTCCTCTTTAACAGCGGTGTTTTTATGGCATGTTTCATGGCGACAGGTAGTGGTGCCGACACGATGGACATGTTAACAATGCTGGTTAACACTGGTCCAAGAATGTCAATGTTAAACTTAAGCATGCTTCCAGAAGTTATGTCAATCCTGGAAGAAGATTTGCTGGATGTCTTCTCAACCAGACCGCATATGTCGTTGACTGTAGCAAGTTGAAAGTCGCACAATGGTTCTTCAATACGGCAGTCGATGTCGTGTAGGAATCCGGGCAGTTGGCATTGCGAAAGTGCAGTCACCAGCCTTGTACTGATATCAGTGATCTTATCTGTGAAGTAAGAGTCTTAACGCTCAGCTAGCGCATCCGGGTCGTCGTCACAGTAATAAGCATATTTGGTTGTGGCGATGCTCTGCTTAGGCAAGCCAGTGTAAATTTCACAATAGACAGCTAGCCGCGTGTGACGCCACTTGTGTTGCCGATGTCGCATGTTGTTTTAGGTTTACATCGTTCAGCAATGCAATTAATTCACGTGCATCTTTGTCGTCATCGTTTCCATAGCGAACATTGAATGCACCGAGTATAACGATTCCGGTGTTTCGAAGCGAAACGCATTCAAGACATTCGCCGAATTCTTCGAGGAATTGGCAAAAGGACTTCGACTTGCGACTAGACGTTGGTGGTCGGTAAATTACAAAGATGCGTGTCGTTGTCACAACTCTCGACCCGCGTAGCACCACAAGGCTTTCGAAAGATTCCGCGGGCCATGGTCTGGATAGAGAAAGATGGAAGGTCTTAAGAAAGACCCCCAATTCCCCCACCCTGTCGATCGCTCTGCGGGAGATGTTCAAAATTGTAACCGTGAGGGACCATCGCATAAGTGAAAGTCTCACCATTATTGCACAACGACGTCTCTGTTAGGCACAGAATGTCGATGTTGTTTTCACATATGGAGTCTGTGACAAAGTCTGCTTACGTTCAACAGCCCAATCGAGGCAGTAGTTGGGCTGTCAAACGTAAGTCAAATCAGATTATGCATGCAGATGTTACTTCTCGCGGTAAACGATGGAGGGGGCGATGGTTAATTAGCACAGTAATTGGTCTTTGCTTTGACCTCCCTGTGCAATGCCGTATAGAAAGTAAAAACTGGGAAAAAATGGCAAATGTATAAGAGCTTGCTATGGTGCAGCTACGTAGAGGCGCAACACATGATAAGACAAGTATGTCAATAAACAGCGACATCGTTGCTGTCAACCATATAGCTTACGCCACTCTGGGAGTTGGGGTGTAGATCTACGGGTCGACGTAACGAAGTGTGTCGCGGGGGTGGGGGAGTCAGGGCGCGCTTTACCTAACAAATATGTGTTAGCTTGTTTAACTGTCAATGTTTGATTGGTAATGCTTAAAAGATACCAAGTTAGGGGCACTCAGAAGAGTATGTCTTTTTAGTGTTCTGAGTGTAACAATAAAAACGAGTCCCAAATAGCTTCAATATAAGTTTCACTATTAGCAAAATGTTGTTTGGTAGATAATTGTCAGTCGTGATAATAATATTTACCAAATGTTACAAAACAAACTACACCACTTCATGTATTTAAACATCATGGCGTGCTCGCAGATACTCGTTGTTTGTTCATCGATAGGCCCTAACCATCACAGTGTTGAATTATTAAATGGTATGTGTCTTGCTATGCTATTTATACGAGGGTAGACGTAATCATTATTCTGTCTGCGTCTTCTCCATATTGCCAAGTCCATGAGACATGGGCCGTTTTGCCGAAGTATTTGCCACACGCTCGTGGTTCGTGCGATTGCTAGATTACGTATTACTAGCACATTGCGTTTTACGTTTAGAACAACTGATTTTCGATATAAACGGGAAAATCTTTACATACATATATGATTTGCTGTTGGTTTTCGTCGCCGCCGTGCCTCCGTAAGTTCAGGTTAATTTAACCTTCACGGGAACACGTTCCAAAGGATTAGTGGGTACTATCGGGGGCACATTGAAAAAAGATATAGTGACTCGCCAAATTATAAAAGCCTCGAGACTCGTGACCCCCTAGCTCTGTGCATCCACCTATGCAATATGCAAAGAGTGTACACAATTTTTATTGGAAATACTAAATCTTCAGATTCTGCCTTGAGTTCCATGACAGGGGGGAAATCAGATGAGGTAGCCTCATTCAGCACATGCGCAAAAATCAAGTCATATGAGTGATCGACCGGAAGTCGGCCCCGTTCAGTCAATGCATGCGAGCGAGTTATCATCCCCATTTTATCGTCTCTATACGATGGCAACCTCCGTCTTTGTACGCAGTGGCAGCGTAGATTTACCAGATGTCCTATACTTATATTGTTTTCACAGCAACTGTGGTAATCTTTCTCTTCCGACGTGTCCATGTTTACACGTGAAAGCTTGTTTAGCGCACGTTTCATTTCTCGATGCTTTGAAGGCAAGACGAATGATATACTTACTAGACTCAGACTTCCTAGTGTCAATGTTAACCAAGTTGTTCTTTGATACTGGTAAACCAGTATGTACTATGAATAATAGTTGTATGGTTGTGGCACGAGAAGTTGTTTTAATATAAACAAAAAACCATAAAAGTTGTTGGAAAATTAAAACAAATATTACATATAATGCTGTAGGCCCATGCCTTTGGCAAGCCGGGCTAATAAGGGATTTATAATACTATAATATTGGTGTTATTATCCTATAATAATGATCGTATAGCCTAGGCCAGTAGTTTTCAAAACAGAGAGTCACCCCTCCCTGGGCCAGGGATCGTTTGGTAATTTCAGGGGGCTCTTCTGATGGCATTGTCTTTGTTTAATTGGGGATCAGCTCATTGTACGTTTTGCCTAAGGCTTGACCAACCACGTATAGGAGAAGTGTTAAAAAAACTTACATTTCTATTGCAAAGGATACTATGTTGAAGCGGAAATGTGGGATTTGTAAACATGATATCCCCTGGAAACAAATGCCCTGAATTCGCACCGTTTTATGAAACTGTGACAGGACAAGAACTCTGTTCATGATATATTTCTTTTCCACACACAATTCGATTAGCTGACAAGTACAAAGGCAATGTTGCCGCCATCAGAGAGGTACTCTAGCATTTACTGGTATCACACAAAAAATTAAACTTCTCTCAACGTGGCAAGAACGTGTTTGAGAATCACAACTGACCTGCCTCATTGACATTTTCGGATGCTCAAATCTTGGAACATTTAATTCCAATGGAAATTCTTGATTATATATTTATTCGTAAAATTGGAGGCGCAAGATTTATTTTGACATGTTTGACATATTGGTAAGACTATTAGAACTCAGTTTTTGTAAGATAATTCTGTGAAACACTGAGTCAAACATATAGGCTAGTACTAAGCGGCCCATTCCGTGTCCTTCTGACACGTACATCTGATGACAATGATACTGCTTAGACTCCAGCAACGTTCAAGTGCTATGGTGAATTTCTCACCTGAAACTGTAACAATAACGGCAAAAACAAGTTTGAGAACCTCTGGACTAGGCGTACAGTCTAGCTACAGTACAGTGTGTACAAAGTCAGAAACGGGTTTACATAATGGCATCAACAACTAAACGATTTATTCAACATGTACATTTACTAGTACGCATCATGTATAAAAACATAATCGTAAATGAGAATGGAATAATATAGAAAACATACACCTGTAAACTGTTATACAAGAGTCATGATAATTTCAGGTCAAGTAATAAGATGCATGATTCTTGGATGTATTTTTTTAAATAGATAGATGCCCTTATGATTTAATAGTAAGCGTTTTGGATGATGGCCAACACATCTTAGATCATCTTAATAATCACAGTGGTTGATTTATGCAATTAATACAGCCCTATACCCTGATTGACAATGGCACCTAAAGCATGACTTAAAATAATCAAGTAGTACACATCATGACAAATTTTGGATCTAGATTTCTACACAAAAAAAGTGTTTTATTTTTTTACTGGCATTTATTAAAAAGGAGGCTGTGGTACCCACAAATATATAACATGTTTCATTTGTATATTGCATCATGTAAATTATACAAATATTATGTGTTGATATATCATTCTGTTGTGTACATTATATTATTATGCTCTATTATTTATTGTTTTAATAATATATTATAATAATTTGTGTTATTATAATGTTTAATGTGGTGGTATATGGTTTATGATATGTCAACAAAGCAAGGCTTGCATTAATTAATCTATGTACAAGTAAATCATCCCTCCACTGCTGACTGGTATCTAAGGCTTTAATTGTTTTGTCTAATGTATAATATGCCGAAATCCCAATTCGTTCTTACCCGGGTCAGAAATTGGTGGTACCACATTCCAGAAAGCATTTCACATTAAATTATCACTGTCAGTTTGTGACAAAACACATTAGTAGATGAATGACAATAAATAATTTATAGTAATTATTACCATTGTTAAATTGTGACAAAAATTTGCAGTGAATGTTTGACAGTACATTGTCACTCTCAGTTAACGACAACACATTGCAGTAGACATGTGACATTACTGCAGTAAATAGTCACTGTCAGTTGGTGACAAAACTTAATAGATTAATGACAATAAGTTACCATTGTCAGTTGGTGGCAACACATTACAGTGGACATATGACAATTAATTATTCCTGTATCTTAGTGACAGCACATTGCAATGCACGTATGACAGTACTTTATAATTGTCAGTTGGTTACAACACATCGCACTGCACGTTTGGCAGCACATTATTAATGTCAGTTGGTGACAAAACATTGCAGTGGACGTATAACAGTACATTATCACAGTCATTTGGTGACAGCGTATTGCTGTGAACATGTGAAATTATTGCAACATATTATCACTGTCAGTTGGTGATAACACATAGTAGATGAATGACAACAAATTACCATTGTCAATTGGTGAAAACAGTTTGCAGTGTACACAGGACAGTACATATTATTCCTGTTTATTGGTGATAACACATTGCAGTGCACGAAATGTGAAGTACAAATATGTGTCAATACTACGATATAATTGGGAATAATGAGTGCTTGTAATCCGCCGATTTAGTCTACAGCAATTCATGCCGGCGTGTTCCTACGCCTGAATACCGCAACGTCTACATCTACGAGTCTATGTTATCGACTTAGTTGCTGGTGGGGGAAATAACCTTCCAAATAATTACAAAAATAAATGTCAGCTACCGTAGCCAGTACAACGTTTTGCGAAATAAGGTCGTCATATATTAGTCAACATTTGTCACAGTCCCGACCAAGCTCTGTTAATCATGTTTTGTAGGCATTGCCATTGGAATGTATTAATTTAAAAGAAATAGTTAACAAGACAAATATTATTGAAGTTGGACTGCTCAAATACTATAAAATGTAACCGCATTTATATAAGTGACATTACAAGTATTTAAATCCTTAAACATACTTGTTATACAATCAATAGCATACAACAAAACACTATAGTCATATATGATATAATTAGTTATTGGCATGGTAAGTAGGTTCACATCAGTCAACTAAAGTTAATCACTATGTTGGCCTAATACTAATTTATTTGTCTCAAATATTGGCTTGTAACAATGGACCCAAGTATGTTTTCCTGATATAGATTGCATGACTGCAAACACCAATGTATGCTTTTAATAACAAGGACATTGTATGTAATTGAATGACTTTTGAATGTAAGCCTAACAAGGAAAAAAGGAAATAACGTCACAGGAAAAAGCCACAAAGATTAATTAATATATATTTTGTATTTATAAAGTTCAAATGTTAAACACATTTGAGTGCACATGTATTCTAATCGTGACAATTAATGATAACACACATTTATCAACTAAAAAGAAAACGTTGAAAAAGTCACTTGTAAATCGCACTTGTGTCCAATTTTAATGAATATTTGCAAGATTGTGTCATTTTATTCATAATATATGACGGAAGTATCCAAACAACCACAGGGCTTAATACCGAGCACAAGCTTCGAAGGATCCAGCGAAGGATTTAGCACGCGAGATGACATCGTCCTTCATGGTAATACAAATGTCACTTGTAGTGCTGTCACACCATCGACTTGTAGTGTCAAAACATAAAGGAAGCCGGTGTTCGTGTCGCCAGTGCGACACTTTGTTGATGCAGTAGTTAATACAGGCAATACTGTTGTTCCATTGAACATTCACCATGACCACGGGTATGCACAGTTGCCATCGCAGTCCACCACGCCTTCTCCAACTGACTCTGACCATGGCAGTTCTGTCACTGTAGACGACCCTTCGGATGTCCCAGTCTCACTATCGCCATCTTCAGGCGATTCTGAATGTTGTAGCAGGTGACAGCGATGTCACTGATGATGACTCAAGCGGTTCTTACACTAATGGGAAAGTGAGAAAGTTTGTCATTTGTGAGAAAAACATAATTTCACCTTTCTGCACCTGCTAAAAAACCAAACTGCAATAAACCACTTATATCAAAGCCTAGCATCACAGTGATTAGATTTTCAGTGGTTGTGACCACATAATGTGTTGATGGCCACTCATTCATGTGGCACTCGCAACCCAAGATTGGTAACATTTATGAGAGTAACTTGTCGACACCAAGCATCCTCTTCCTGACTGGACAATCATTCACTGTGTACAATTTGGTCAACCTAATGAACCTATGCGCCTTGTCACGCCGCTAGTGCTGCAACATACAGCGGGCACACATACTGCCATAGATGGAGGGCATGTGGACATGCCATTCAGAGGCCATCATGTCAGCTCTAGTTAGACAGAGCGTGGTCGCATCAGGCGATGCAAGATATGACAATCCAGGACACAACGCTACATGGCATTTACTTCATCATGTGACACTGACAGCCAACCCATGATTGCTCAAGAAACTTTTCGGGTCACAGAGGTCAAGAACAGTTACTGGATGGAAGTGGAGGGCTTGACACGCTGCTTAGGCAACCTGACTGACCATGGGATGAAGATCACCACATTTGTCACTGACAGACATCCCAGCATTAAAACGACTTTGTTTTTTGTTAGAGGATTACCAAGAAATAAAGGTTGTTGTCTGTGAAGAAAGTTGAGGTTGTCCCTTCGATAGGCGCAATTGTCAACCACCTGTGTTATTGCGCATCAGCTTGTTGATTGTGATCCCCGCTTGATGAAGGAGATGTGGATCTCGCTCCTCCATCACATCAGGACTTCCCATTCATGGACAGCAGGCGCAGAGTTGTACCGGTAGTGCAGTCATGCAACGTATACACAACAAGAAGTGAAACAACACCATGGCCCACTGAAGGTACAAAAGCCTTCACTGTCCAGAAGGCTATACTGGACTGCCGCCTACTGTACGATATAGAGTGCGTTACGAAGTGCATTAATACTGGTGAACTGGAGAGCTTACACGCCCTCATCCTCAAGTATGCACCCAAGTTCAGCCATCAAGGCATCATAGCCCGACTCCACTTGGCCACCATTGACCACAAATCAAATACAAGATAAGGCTTGTGATATCAATAGTGTTAACATTTGATGTTACAATATAATGTATCAGTTGTTTGACAAAGCTGCACACTTTAGAAATACAGCATTGCATTAGGAAATAAACTGAAATGGCTGAAAATGCCTGCCTGTACTCAACAGCAAAACAATGTTAGGAACACAGTTTCGAAAATACAATCTCACTGCACAAGAGTATGTACGCAAACAACATATAAAATAGTTATAATTGAGGACATTTTTACTGTTACTTGAATTGTTTAATTATATATAAATGGAATTGGAACGGTATGCTTTGGAATTACTTATTAAAATATAAACTTATGCATATATAATATAATAAAAAATATAAACATTATTATATATAAATTATATATATACGATTCAATAATAAATATTTGAATGTATTATGGAATTGGAATTCCTTGGAAGTTGAAACTGAAAAGGATGGCAGAATTCGGAACCGATTAAAAATGACATTAGTCGTTTGATTTCAAGAGAGAGGTATGCTTTGGAATTACTTATTAAAATATAAACTTATGCATATATAATATAATAAAAAATATAAACATTATTATATATAAATTATATATATACGATTCAATAATAAATATTTGAATGTATTATGGAATTGGAATTCCTTGGAAGTTGAAACTGAAAAGGATGGCAGAATTCGGAACCGATTAAAAATGACATTAGTCGTTTGATTTCAAGAGAGGGAGAAAAGGGGGGGGGGAGAGCATACAAGCAAGCTGTTTTGGTTTACTGTGTGCATGTTACAGCTATAACCAGCTATTCTTCAGATATTTCTATTGTTATACTGACTTTATATTTATCATTTCTTCAGTCAGCGGGAAATGGTGAAAACAGCAGACAACAAGCTACGGTATCAGCTGCAGTATTCAAAGTATGCTGGGTATGTAACGAAGAAAGTGATGGCGTCAAAGGACTACAGCTTCCGAGGAGAAATTCTAGAGGACATTGCAGCTAGATGCACGAGTGGCCCAAAGCTGTGAAGGTGCTCCAAGTTGCGACATCGAGTAAGGAGGTAACAGAGCATGCAGGCATCGAAAAACCAGCAGAAGAGGAGGCTGTGGCAAAGCAAAGAACCCGCTTTACGGAAAACTAGTTGTATCCGTATCAATTCGGTTTAGTGCCACCAAATTTATACGACATCCAATTTCAAATGACAATGGATTTATATGCTTAAATAACATTGTTTGAACATTACTGGCAGAAATAGATAAACATTTGAAACTAGTACTACAAGCTTTGAATCTGTATCTTGACAGATGTCCCTAGTGTTGAAAGTTGAAACCCACAATTATGTAAAACTGGAACTGTGATGGAATATTTTGTATGTATTAATTTTTTTATCACAATATTTTATCATAATAATGGCTCATATCATCAATAAACGTTATTGATGTACAATATGTGCGCAGGACTGACACAGACCCAACTTGTAATACAGTTAGATTAAAATGTGTCACAGTGTGAAGTGAATCAAGTTCAATCAACTGAAAGAACCATTGAAAACTGGTGTGTGGATTTGACTAATGCATTGGCACAGTCTGCCATGTAGTCTTATTTATTTGTGAATTGTTTCTCCATATGAATAAACTGTTGATATATTTCATGTTGGCTTCAGTATTACAAATCGAATTATGAACAGGGACATGCAAGACACTACAGATCACATTGTTGTTGCCAAAAATGGGATAAGAAGGCACCGAGTAATTCATTCTACCTTTTGGTCAATCTAATCTTACTTGTCCAGGGTTTTTATTTTCACTGTACACTCACCTGTATAGTGCAATGTCCATAGCTGAAATTTTCATAAACCCCATTCGCTTCTGGATACAACGCAGACTGGTATTGTTATCGTCTGTTGCCTTTTCCAAGTCTCTCCCTTGACCACAACATGAAGTGACGTTATGCGGCTAATCGAATCAATCGATATGTTCAGAAAGTTCATTTATTTGCATTAGTTGATAATAAACAACCGTTATCTTCTAATTATTGTTATACTGACAAAACTGTGTGTTTTATCAATATCGCATCATGAATTCAGTGAATTGGTTCATTTGTTTGTGAAGGGCAGTAATAATTATGATTGTAAGATTACATTTCATGATGTGGTCTTGATAACACACACACATAATATATATAACATTTTTATTATATTAAAAACTCCACTAAAATATTGTTATATCAATAATACATTGAACAATGTCCTGATTATGCATCTATTAGTGCACGGTAGTGTGCAATTTGTTTACATTTTTATATAAATTAAGCAAGTTGCTTAAACTCTTTTAAATAGGGAATTAAACAACTGTATAAAAAGGATGCACACGTCCTGTCAAGAATAAAAGTAAGTTTATTAAGAAAATGATCAAAAATGGTTTGATGAAAATTATAGACATAGTATTTTATGAAGATAGAATTAACCTGAACATTTGAGGTGAGAACAAGTATAATTGCTCTATCTAAGTTTGAAATAGTTATTGCTAAAATTATTATTCGATACCTGTTGAACTACGTAGTACTTACCTACTAGCTATTGGTCGAATCACCGATTCTGCACGCACATCATACAATGACAACAGACCGACTACCATGTTCCAACACCGCCCTGTTGGTGCAAACCGTTTCGAAGTCGTCGCTCATAGTCGGTAATGCAGGCATCTGCAAGGTCTGTCATACGGTGCTGTACGGCAGCTGTCTCCCTACAGCACTGTCTCCCTACAGCATAGCGACTCGATGTGCGTCGACATTGGGACGCAGTGTCCACACAAACACTATGCATAACTTCTTCGTCGTCGATAGACCAACTGTCACTGTCCGACTCTCACAACTGAACCTAACCCGTGGCCGGACATTATCGGACCGTGGATCGCACACTAGGTAAACAGGCCCTTTGGCTTTGTGTGTGTCAATCGTACCAACCGTAATTTCTGAAGTCGAACTCTGTCATCTGTCTTATCGAATTTCTCCCCAAGTGATACGGAAGTTTTAAAAATAACTTTTTTTAACTCGTCTCTACCAAAATCCTTCGACGTCTTTGTCTTCGACAACAAAATAAAAATAGTCTCGGTATTCGCTCGCATCTAATATTTTGACCTTTGCTTTGAAAGCCCCGCCCCCTTCTGGCAGCTAAAATCTTCGTTCGGGATGTGCGACTTTAAAAAACGTTTTCATTGGTTATAAATCGTTGCCATTTATTTTCCCCTTTTTATTTCGAACGCGTATACAAATTATTTGTTTACCAATAGAACACCTACCGTGTATAATAGGGCACCATATCTTTGTTTTCGCACAGAAATGTCTACTAATGAAGTAAACCGAAAAAATCCGAAATTTAACATTGATTAGATAGGAGTAAATCAAACCACTCGCTTGGAACAAAGATGGCGATACGCAGTGCTCTATAGCGACGATTTAGGCATCGAACAAAATCGTTTTTTCAGTTTGTCTTATAAATGAGTACGTTTCTGTTACCATTAATGTATACTTATATAGTACACATTTAAATATGTAGCACGAAACAGCTGCATTTCATTTCCCCTTTAAGAATGACCACAAAACATATTTAAGAAACAATCTCATTTAAAATCTCCCTCCTCTACTCGTAAGTACGTAGCTTACATTGAATCATCCTTACGACACCTGTAGGAATGTTGTAATGTTCCACGTCAGTGTTTTGAAATCATCTTCAACTTGTTATGTATTTATCATGAATTGATGCTAGTCAAGTTTACGTGTTAGTGTTTAATATAATTTACAATTTTATGTACATTCATATTGTCATATTAAAAAATACAATCAATAGCAAGAGTGTTTGTTACATTACTCAGAAACAACAAGTGTTCAAATCACTACCATGGATTTCCGTATAGTTTGTTTACGAATGGTTAATGTTAAAAGAATAAAATACACATACTTCACAATCTTCAGCCACCGGTGCTTGAAATCTTGCAATGTGAACTTTGTTCCCATGTTGCGGTGACACATTGCAAAGACGTTTTCATTGTCATCCGTTGTCTATGTTCATGGGTGCTCTACTCCAACGTCGACATTCAGAACACTCCTCTGTTCATGACTCTCTATGTTTGTTGTCACTTCAACAAACAAATTTTACAAAGTAAAGTCAAGTCAGACAAGTGATGCAAATAACGGTTAATACAAATTTATGTGATGGTGACGTTGCAACAGTAAGTTTTCTTTTAATAGCATTTCTTAAACAAACAAGAGAAATGAAAAGTTCACGTCGATTTATTTCTATCGTTATTCCTCGGCGACTGTAATTGCGTTAAAACAATTATTTGAAATATGTATCAGTCTTGATTATTCCTCAATACAGCATTACATGGCACAACATTTGATACGCAAAAAAATTAAGTTTCGGTAGTTGTATGGGAATGTTTAATATTGTATTTTACTATTACTATTTGTATATTTTATACGTTTAACATGTTGTTTATTTCAAATAGGTTTCCAATGTAAAGCAGTAATGAATACTTAATTAGATTACTTTTCCCAATCATATGCCCTCTGCTTAATGCATATATATATATATAATATTATAAACCCGTGCAACGTATAGGCAATATGCCATAACGTTTTCCAAATGATTACTTTTATTATCAGTTATAAATTAAAAAGAATTAAAAAAATAGAACTAACATGCGAATTAACATACATTACTGCCACGTTTTGGTGTAGAAGTATCCATTCCGCAGAACTACCCTAGGGCTACGCAACTTCTTTTGGATTTCGTCCGTGTACTGTTGACCCTTTGCACATGTTTGCAATGCAGTGTAAGCAGTGTACTATAGGCCTTGCCATACGTTCACTATTATGAACGAAAATTACAAATACACTCTGTAATTTCATTTTGCATAGTACGGCATTTACAACGTGGCTAGTGTCAACCACGTGAAAACAGCGTCTACTTTCCAAAATAGGAAACGCCGCGCCAGTGCGTGAGCTATTTAAGGGAAATGCCTACAACACACTTACCAAATTGATAACTAAAAGTTATGCGTGTTTTGTTCTTTCTAAAACTTAGATTTTAAATTTCACAGAGAATGTGATAGCGCATAAATGGCATTTGTATATCTACCAATAGATGGGTATTTTTTTAATTTATTTTTTTTCTCGAAAATTTCCGTTGTTTCGCGTCATGCAAATTCAACTTACGAATATAAACTACACAGGTCCAAAAAACGTGACGGTTACAATGGTTCGCTCCCTTGGTTATTAATAAGTCAATACGTCTCCAGGTACCAGAAAACCACATAAATGTATAAAATGCAGCAATTGAAAAAGAGCGTCAAAAACCTATCGAGTGGGCGGAGCTGAACTAATCAATATTTAGTGCGTATGGTCAGAGTATGGTTACCTCTGTAGCTAAAAATCCTGCCTCTATAAAATACTGCCACACCGACTTCGGATTCTGGCTGGCACCTGGTCGGGTCCTGTTGATTTGTTTGTTTTTAAGCCATGAAGTATGTATGCATGTATGCATATATGCATGTATACATATATGTATGTATGCATTTATGCATCTTTGTATGTATATGTATATATATATATATATATGTTTAAAGTTAGTTAACACACATATATATATATATATGTGTGTGTGTGTGTGTGTGTGTATGTGTGTGTGTGTGTGTGTGTGTGTGTGTGTGTGTGTGTGTGTGTGTGTGTGTGTGTGTGTGTGTGTGTGTGTGTGTGTGTGTGTGTGTGTGTGTGTTGGTGTTTGTGTGTATGTGTGTGTGTTATGTTATGTTATGTTATGTTATGTTATGTTATGTTATGTTATGTTATGTTATGTTATGTTATGTTATACGTCTACAAGAACACTTTTATTATTTGATGGTAAAATAGTTTCAGTAACTTTAAACAAATCTAAATTATTTTGCACCAAATATGTGTTTTGGCTGTGTGTACGTTATTTGTGCTGAATACAACTTACAACACATTAGTTGGCTAACATGTATAAATATTTCCACATGTATCCTTCTTCCAAATGTCTCAGATGAACAACATTCTATTAATTTTATACCCATTCAATCGCATGCAAATATTCATAATAAAGCTTACCGACCGCGATTTGATTAATTTATTTAGAATAGGACAAAAAAGTCTTTACACAACGAACTTCTACTTGCGGACATGCCCATTAAGGGTAGGTGCGACAGTATTTTTCAGCAGTACGATTTTTCGCTACACCTCCTCTAGGGGAAATGAAACCTCGTTGTTGCGATTGCGCCCAGCGGTGGCTCTACCTTACGGAGTCTGGATACATTAGTCGACACAAACGGTGATCAAGGCCGTGTACAAGCATTTTATAGGCGTCGACTTCACAATCGCACAGCTCCTTCTTGGGCTAACACGTATGATTTAGAAATACTGTTGGTCCATGTATAAAAGGTATAATACTGTCATTAATCGTTACATGGCAACCCATCACATTACTCGAATCTGTTAGTGGAGTGAGTTTAATTTAATGTGAGCGATAAACGGGTGATTCATCCTGAGATCCAGTGGCACACTCACACATGACATGTGCGGCGTGTTTGGATGGTAAGCAACAATTGTGCTTTACTGTGCAATTCAAACATAATTATAATGAATATGATGTTTTGAAAACAAAACTCTAAAACTGCCTAGCCTGGGCAACATTATTAGTTTCTGATACACTGATTATAGTCTATAGATTGATTTGATTTTCAGTTCAGACAAATTCTTACAGTCAATACTGACGTTGTTTTGAAAGAAGTTCTTATTTTTAACAGCAAATACACAAGGATATTTCCAAAATTAATTATGACTGGTTTGAATAGCCTCGTTGTGTGACTCACAACAGACTTCGCGGGACTATTGCCAATACATCTTTCCTGAGGTAATGATAACACGTATTTACAGCTGTTTTTGTTAAAACAGTGAAATGTGTAGTGTGTTTTCATCACCATCGCTGATATAATTATATGTTATATATTGGTGCTGTCACCTTTTGCATTACTGAAAAAATTATCAATTTGAAACTGTATATATATATATACATCTTGTTGGACATTCATCCTCCAATGCCCCAGCATATGAATAGTGACTGATATATCTGACTGATAGTGTATATATCAGAGATTTCGGTGTCAATATCAAGCAAGCAGAAATAATTCGTGGAGAGTAAACAAACCTACCAATATGACTGAACATTATATACCCGAGTAATCGCAACCTACTTTAAAATGGCAATGAAATATATAAATGTGGTATATCAAGTTTCAACAATATACATAATTGTTCTAATCAGTACTATAAAAAGTTATACAAACTATTACAAATCAAAGTTATAATTATTTTGAGCAGCAATGTCTATGATCAAACATAATACTGTGACTTGTTCAGTTTTAGAATGTATAATACATAGAGATGGTACAAGTCTTTCTACAACTGTGTCTAATATTAATAAATCCAAATATAATTCACGCTTCATACTAAAGCCCGACACAACTTTCATAATTTATATGGTACTATACCATCGTTATTATTGTACAATTTTCAGTAAATAAATATATGTTTTACTTCTATAATAAAAGGGCGAGGAACACGTGAGGACGTTTTAGTAGCATAGCCTTTATTATTTGTTTATTTTTATTTACATATATGTAAGTATGATCATTTTAAAACTATACCGTTACTCCGATTCTGCCTTTTTAACCACATTGGGGGTAGTGGCCATTATTCTACACAATTTTCAGTCTGCTCCACCCTCTCAATTACAAACATATTTAATTCATCAATTGCAAACAAATTTAGTTAATATTTTACCAATTGATAGTAGCCCAAATTTAGCCAACCAAATACAAGACTACCAATATAACGTTCAGACATTACCTTAATGGACAACATAACAATGTATTTTGATAAAATCTACACTAGAGAAATGTAACTGAACACATTAAACGGCCGAGGATACTCGACTGGGTAGTAGCATGGTCGCCATTTTTATTTTGTACCTACAACGATGGGAACCCCAACGAGATATCCCCCAATTATGTGGTGATGAAAGGAATGCATTGGTCATCGGCATAAAAGTGAATTTAACATGTCATTTAGCTGTGTAATAATGTAAATCAGTCGGATATCCAATCAGTCTAATACGATCTTTACCGATAGGGCGAGGTTTTGTTACTAACAATAGCTTAAGCCTTAACCTTTGGCCAGATTTGTACTCGTAGTCTGACGTAGTCGTACCATCGTAGACCTGTCTTTATACTGTCTGGTGGGGACACAAATCGTGCGTCTTAGTGTTGTATGCCGTTTTTATCCCTGAACAAATTCTTCCATAATATATCCTAAGTCTCTAATGCCTAATCCGTCAAATGTGTGTAAACAAACTGTTAGAAAGCGGAAAGGTTATTTTACGTGCCGTTTTTACTGCATCTAGACTAGGACTAGGTAAATAGGTTTCTGCTACATTATGATAATTTTGCTCTTTCTAGTCAGATATAACAAAGTATGTATGGAAACTTGCGATGAAGTATTTGTCTCATATTAAAACAAGGTAAACTTGTAGGTTTCACATTAATCACCACAGGCACAGGGAAGTTGTTGAACAACCCGTAGTATACTATTTATAGTTTAATGTATAGCGTCTTGTTTCTGTTTAATAATCGGCAAATCCCAGCTGGGTATCTTGCCAGTGATGGTGGTTGCTCTATGAGCCTTGCGCACGGCCTAGCAGTTCCTTAAATTGTTGTACAGTGATGATTTTAAACATGATGCAGCAGAAACTGAGTGCATCCGTTTGGTGCGTGAAGTGATATCGTCTTAGGAATAGTATCATTTTCAATAAAAACAACTTATTTCACGCTTTGTTTACATGTCATTGATTAAATAAGTGGTTCATATTAATATAATGTCGATTCGATACATTGGCAGGGTTGCTTAATGATTTATGAGTTATGACTGATATGAGCCACTACAGTACAGGCATCCTTGTTTTATTGTAGGTGAAGGAAAGTATTTCTAGAAGAAAGCAATATGCACAGGTAAATTACATTTTACACTACAGATCCAGTACCATGGTCGGTATCTGGACAAAATCCCACAGGACAAAATCATGTTCAAGTGGTGCTATCATAATATTAATTGTACATTAATATATGCCAAAATGTATTACATGTGTAATGTATCTATTGTACATTGTGTAGTAATGGTAACCTACATGTACACATATATATTTCATAAAAAAAACAAGTTTTATACTTGAAATAATATCATATATATACAACATTAACAAATATGTTTTGTTTTTTGGAAGATATCACTAAGTGGATAGACGAGGGATCACCAGTAGATATCATCTACCTGATTTTCAGAAAGCTTTCGACAAAGTGCCACATCAAAGATTACTGCTTAAACTAAAGGCACATGTCATAGGAAATGGTTTAATTAACTGGATAGAAAAATGGCTAATTGACAGAAGACAACGGACAGAGGTTCATTGGGAGGCTTCAAACTGGAAATCAGTTTTGAGTGGGGTACCACATGGTTATGAAGATATTGGTAGAAATATTTTGTTGTCAGTTAAGAAAGATCAGAGGACACGAAGTTACATTAGTAAAGGCACAGTGTAGAATAGATATATATTTTATAAGAAAGTTCTAGTTCTCACAAAGGACTGAATTAATGGAACAGGTCACCTGCCATCTAAAGTTAATTTTCTGGATGGCAATCTTGTTAAATCTTGTTCTTGTTATTATTGGTGTACCTGATATTTCAGAAGAAATTGCCAACTGAGGATGCCATCTGGTGGTGTCAGTTAGGCATTGACAAGGACGGCTTTCGAATAGTACCGACACAACATCTTGTCCGCTACTAGTTTCGTTACTTGGCCCCCAACTCCACCTGAGTGCCTCCATCTTCTGCTACACCGATCTCCATATCTTGCCACCAGATACATCACCTCAGTACCTATTCCAGAACATCATACATCACCTTGGTATCTATTCCAGCTGGTTACAAATACAACCATATTGGAATCAGAATTATATTGAAGTTATAAACAACATTGATCTTTATACACTTTTAAAGCTGAAACAGTGTAGTGATTTGCAAATACACTAAAGAGAATTCTGCCAGTGGTTTATGCAAAGAAACATTAAACTCATGTATAATTATGACATTACATCTTATATTGTAATTATGTATTTAGTTTATTTACAGCATAAATTGGTGTGCACGTATGTAACGTTATATTATAAAATTAATTCTGTACTTGTTCTCTTTGTCAGGTTTCAGAGTATTTGCAACCATGGAACATGCTGAAGGAAGTTTCCTGTTGGAGTACAGAGGCCAGTTATTAGGACAGGATGAAGCTGTACTGGCCCAAAAGAAATACAAGGGGCGGCATAACATGTACCATTTCTGTTTTCAACAGAAGGAGTTGTGGTAAGTTCGTATGCATCTCATCTACTTGTAATTGAGCTAGCGTACGTATCTTAATGTTTTCCTCTTAGCTTGAACCTCAAGTGCCAAACTTTCAGGGATTAATCTCCCACCCCTGGAATAGAATGTAAGACCTATATATTTTTAAAATCCCCATATATCAAGTATGTCAAGATTCTCATCTTTCATAGGCTACATAATAGATGATAAATCAGTTCTTCAGAATAGAAAACTTCCAACAATTTCTAAATTCATGCACGCTCAACGAATACTTCAGTACGTAAACCGTTTGAGAGTGCGTAGCACCATCTGGCACATAACATTGAACTATCCAGAGGGAGTATTGATGAACAAAGCCTACCGGGGTCAGTGGGTAACTGTAGTGCAAAATAAGCGAATAAGGCACCCTGTGTCTCAGGCTGAGATCACCAGATTATTAAACAACATACATCGATTGAATGTGAATTGACACAAAATTAAACATTTTGAGACAGACTCGAAGGTGTACTGTGTGCATAACTTTCTAATAATACAGTGCATTACTGAGTAGATATTGACAGATTTATATAAAATGATCAATTGTGAATTACATGTAGTTTAACATTTTGACTCTGAACTTTCTTAAAACAATACTAAGATGAAGTCATTAGGCCATTATATAATTAGCAAATCATTAATATTTATACATTGGGTACTGGCATTTTTGCTAGTTGTAGTAAATCTTCAAAACTCCTGATTCTTTTCTTAATCACAAATTTCATAAAAGTATTTCCAGCAGGAACGTTTTATGAGTAAATCTATATTCTTTGTTGTCAGGCATATGGTAAGTTAATCCTTACTTAAGTGTATATTATTATAATATTATATACTGGCTTAATCAAATCTAGTGTCGATGCCACTGAGCCAACCAACACAAAGGGCAGGCTCGTGCAGTATGGAGAGATTGGCAACGCTGTTGTACGGGTGGTAGCAGATAGAGGCGTACCACATCTCTGTATTTTTGCCACCACGCACATATCTGCGAATGAACAGATTGTCATTGGAGACATGTCGCGGATGAAGGAGGTAGGATACCTCATACACATGTTGATTACTTGAGCCTCAAGCACTTTTGTGTCTGCCTGCCTGCCTGCCTGTCTGAAGATGGCACCTGTAGTCCTGTCTGTCCCTCCCTGCCTCCACAACATTCAGTAGTATACTTAACTTATTATCATGATAGATACTAACTGCATGTACCATACCAAATTTCCATTCTTTTGCTTGAAGGTGTTTGCTTGGGCTGCAATATCCATGATTGTTTAAATAAACTTCCCTCTGCCTTATTCCATATTTCCTAACATTTATTATTTCAGTCTCCTCAAAAGAAGCATGACATCACACATTTTGGTAACCCATTTAAAGTTGTTTTAGTTAATGTTTGCAATGTTGTTACTTTTAATTTTGAAATTTCTTTTTTTAAGGACATACTCCAGGTGAAATTGTGCTTTTTAATCCTTTGGACCGAAGGTCCAACAGACTTATGCCATCACTCTGCGTGCGCTGTGCACTGTTAGCTGCCATATCTTAGAAACCGTTCAGCAACGTTTTCTCTAATTTTGTATATACATATCTTAGGGTACTGCCACTATGCACGAGAAATCAGTATTTTATTGAATCAGTCTACCCCCCTCAGGGTCCCCCAAACACCAAAGGACTTCAGGGCCTCTTGGTTCATTTGTTGACAAGAAATACTCAAAATGGTTTTCTGCCACATTGTGATAGCTTTGTATGTTTACTATCAGTAATGTTAAATGTTATAACAGATAACTCTACATGACTTGTGTTCATGGATCAAGCATGTTGATATCAAGTAATCAAATCCATTATGCAATCTTTGATGGCAATTTTCTCCAAAAAATTATCAAATATCTGCATTTGGAAAAAGGATATCTGTGGGAGTAATTAAGCTAAACAAATAAGGTTTTGAATGTTGCATTCAGCAAACTGTGCTCCGTGCAATGATCACACACATTTTTTTAATCATCAGTAGTTTCAAAGATAAACCCATATTTGCTACCAAAAAACCAAGGTTGTTTTCTCACTTTTACCACACAAAAAAACATTAAAAAAATGGTTTGATCATTGCACAGTAGAATGTACAGAACATGGATTTGCAAGAATACATATGTTCTCAAACAAGAATGGCAGTGTTTCCAAATTTGCCAGTGCAGTCGAACATCTGTGTTAAGGTCCATCACGGGACTGGGGCAAAATGACCTTAATAGTGAGGTGACCGTAATACTGAATGTGTGGACTGAAGAATAGTGGGATTTGGGAATATCACTATATAGGCCCACACTGGCATGCCATTTTAATAGCAATGAACATGTGTAATATAGCATCTGTTTTATTAATGGATATAATTATTTGTCTAGTGAATTGGTCAGCCGAGTGGTGACTAAAATTAACATTTAAATACACACTCAAACACACATGCACACTCTCCATGCACACACCAATGTTTTTGTGCTGATGCTATTGATAGCATTGTGGTTTTTCTTACAAATGTTATCAGTGAGCGTCATTCTTGGTAGGGCCTGCCATATATTCTTTGCTGCCGTGATTCTTCATTTGCTATTTGCTGATTATGATCGAGCAGGTGTTGCAACACAGTTTGCCTAGTGGGAGTGATTCATAGATTTGGATTTTAAAAATTTTGTTCAAGGTGGAATCATGGGATTAACATTTTAAAAGGGCTTTAGCAGAGGTGGAAACCGTACGTAGCTTTGTATGTTTACTATCAATAATGTTAAATTTTATAAAAATTAGATACCTCTACATGACTTATTAATGATCACGCATGATGTGATATGATATGAAGTAATCCGTTATGCAATTGAATTTTTGTCTATGTCAATATTTAAGATAATGCCACCTATAAATATAGTGCACTCTGGATAAGTCGAACCTGCAGGGACCTATGGAAATACATCTACTTATCAGAAGTTCCACTTATCAGTGTGTTTTGTGCGTGCGTTGTCATCAGTTACCTTTGCACAAATTCTGCGCTTTTCCGATCCACACACTAAAATATGCACAAATAATGCAGGAAAGAGATGTTGATGCGTAAGACTAACTATGTGCTAATACGGTAGTAGTGTTTTATATCCATGTGGGCAGCCAGAATTTAATAGTTTTGTAGTAACGATTTACAAAATTCGAGTTAATCGAATGAAAGAAATATGAGCATGTGGGTGAAATCAAGTCAATTTAACCGAAACTTTGACTTGTGCTATCCCCCTTCCTGTTTACTATCTTCACAAATGACTGTGTCTCCGTGGACCAATCGGTCCTTGGTCACTGGGTGTATCCAGCAATTTGTATTATCTTCACAAATTATCACTATTTAAAAATGTGCATATTTAAGCCTGCATTGTTAGTTATTGTATCCGGCCTGATGCTGTGGTGTCCAGAATCACTATTTAGATTTACACCAGCCTCTTTAAGCAGGATTCGTCATAAACAATTTTTAATAAACTTTATATACACTTACACATTGCTGCAGATGACAATCAAGTTAGCTTTTACATGGAATTCAAAGCACAATGAATACATAGTTCATAATGTTGAGAGCCTGGTTTTTAAATCAACCAAAAATGTCTGATTGAGTTGAAATCTCAACCAAAACATTAGTATTCCGGCTCATAGATAGCATGCACCTTCATTTAATAAGGAATTGGATTGATCTTTCCTCATATTTGTAGATACTGACGAGAACCCATTTGCTTCGGATGATGATGAACAGTTATGTGGTTCTGAATCAGTTGATGAATCAGGTATGCATAACATTTTTAATATGAAGCATGTGGCACATTTCAAGGAGCGTTGTAACTTATTTTACACAGATTTTGTACGACTCATGATAAAGTAGATCATTTACAAATATTGTACATTATTTAATGGAACACAGATTTTAACTCTTCAATAACTGTACTTAGTATTTAAGTAGTATATTATGTCATATCGAGTGAGCTAAACGTGGTGGTACTTTGTAATTTTAGACAAATATCTGTATACGAGGATGGAGAATAAAGAATGTCAGCATGGTTGATAAGATTTCTGAAAAGTCCTCGTAACAGTGTGTCAAGTTTTCATCATTACATGTAATTTCATTTTATAATGGCATTCCTGCTTTCAGATTATGTGCCTGATTCTGCGCCAGAGTCGGAGGAGTTTCTGCCAAATGGTATGTGTTCAAATTGTGTCATTCTTGTAGATTGTGACAAGTGTGAGATGGAATTGTAATGCTAGTATGTATACTGCCATATATACACTCTTGAAACTAATGGCACAAATATATCTTGAGAATGGGCAGTCATGGTGTTTCTCATACCTTCTCTAGTTACCTGTTTCCTTGTTATAATATATCATAACAGTGAGTCAATTTTTCATCTTTATACTTCATTTCAAATTATAATGGCATTCCTATTTTCAGATTATGTGCCTGATTCTGCGCCAGAGTCGGAGGAGTTTCTGCCAAATGGTATGTGATTAAATGGTGTCATTCTTGTAGATTGTGACAAGTGTGAGATGGAATTGTAATGCTAGTATGTATACTGCCATATATACACTCTTGAAACTAATGACACAAATATATCTTGAGAATGGGCAGTCATGGTGTTTCTCAGACCTTCTCCAGTTATCTGTTTCCTTGTTATGCTATATATATATTGATCATGTATATATTACAGAGGGCACTATACATCAGTCCAAGAATAGGTTATGAGAGGAGTCCAGTTGAGGCTAATTTTGTTCATGGAGTATGACCTTTGTAGAATCTACTTTCGAGTCCCTAACACCAGTTGCAGCATGTCCAGCATTAGAGAAGTGAGTATACTATCACCTGCTCATTATATTGGATGTAATGGAAATGTCGTTGAATCAAAGTCAACCGTCACTTGTTTAGGTGTGACTAGATCAATCCTTTTCTGGTGATAGTAGCTTCTAAAATCCTCTCTAACAGTTCAAATAAACTTAGATTCCCTTACAGGAATGCCAAAACGTTTAACTTAAAAAAAACTAATCTCTGGTTTGGTTCAATGCCATTTTGATTGCAACTGTTCAGCTTGGTATACAGATTTGTCAAAGAAAACTAAAGGCAGAATGCAGTGTACTCAGAATATAATAATCAGATTTATGTTAAATTCTCCACCGAGGTTTCATGTTGGTGCTAATGAATTTAAGTTAGTTGGATTACTCCCGGTTGAGTATATACAGTAGAAAAAATAAAGTTGGGACACATGTTCAATAGTATCAAAGGTACAGCATCAGCATATTTAAGAGCCAATGTCGAAAAGGTTCAACGTAGGCACAACACAAAACAAGTGAATTAGCAACTTGCCAATCAAAACTAAACAATGTTGTTCTAAAACAAGTTTTTTAAAAACAGATGAAATCCATCTTGTAAGGTCGCTTGGTTGTCCAGGAACACAATCTCTATGTTTCACCTTACCAGTTTTAATCCAGGTTTTTAAATGTTATAGTTTTTATCATGTGTTGGGTAAAACTTGCACTAAATAGTTTTCTTATATTTGTATGTGTTGACACATAGTCTTGTTGATAATATTTATTAATTTGTGTTTTACAGTATTTTATTTTAATGATTTTATTTTATTATTTTTTTATTGTTTTATTATATATATATGCTTCTGTTTAAATTGTTTTATGTTTTCATAATAATTTATCTGCATGTATATAATTTTTTTGAATGAACTCGCTCATAAGTTTTCTCTCATTATCAGTGTGCATGTATTTAATAAACATATGGCATGAAACAGCTGTTTCAGTTTCCCTTTAACTGTCATGTATTGCATGTAAGGACTTTGCTTTAACAGGAAAAGTCCCAAAAAAGGCCCCAGTCGGCCATGTCCATTTTGTGGAATCTTCCAATCGTGCCTTATAAGACATCTTCGCTTGCGACACAAAAATGAAAGGCAGGTACAAGATGCATTGTCTCTTCCAAAATGTCACCGCAATGAGGCCTTTGCCACATTAAAAAAAGATGGCATTTATCAACATAACGTACAACTGATCGAGACAACAGCTGAATGTAAACTGGTGAGAGAGAGGTGTTTGACTGCAAGTAATGAGTCACAAATGGAGCCATTGAGAGTTTTCAGTTGACTGTTAATATGTGTATGAATTGTTGAAATTGCACATTTGTAGGCTTTGGCAGCTGTGCGACTTCCGATGGCCAGAGTACCAGCATAGAACTTGAGTCTATGAGAGGTGATTATAATTTTGTCGACTGACTGTTAATGTGTATATGAAATGTCCAAATTGCACATGACATAATTCTACCAATGTATAAGCAATCGTGTTAGTTTAATACAAATGTGAACGCACATGATATGAGTGGGCTTTGGAGGATGTTTGACTGCAAGAAATGAGTCACAAATGGAGCCATTGAGAGTTTTCAGTTGACAGTTAATATGTGTATGAATTGTTGAAATTGCACGTGACATAATTTTTAAAACTAAAATGTACGCACGGTATTTGTAGGCTTTGGCAGCTGTGCGACTTCCGATGGCCAGAATACCAGCACAGAAATGGAGCCGATGAGAGGTGATTATAATTCTGTCGACTGGCTGTTAATGTGTATATGAAGTGTCCAAATTGCACATGACATAATTCTACCAACGTATAAGCAATCATGTGTTTGTTTAATACTAATGTTAACACATGTGATATGAGTGGGCTTTGGAGGGTGTTTGACTGCAAGAAATGAGTAGCAAATGGAGCCATTGAGAGTTTTCAGTTGACAGTTAATTTGTGTATTAATTGTTGAAATTGCATGTGACATAATGTTTAAAACTAAATTGTATGCACAATATTTTGTAGGCTTTGGCGGCTGTGCGACTTTCGGTGGCCAGAGTACCAGCCCGGAAATGGAGCCTACGAGAGGTGATTATAATTCTGTCGACTGGCTGTTAATGTGTATATGAAGTGTCCAAATTGCACATGACATAATTCTACCAACGAATAAGCAATCGTGTTTGTTTAATACTAATGTGAACACATGATATGAGTGAGCTTTGGAGGGTGTTTGACTGCAAGTAATGAGTCACAAATGGAGCCATTGAGAGTTTTCAGTTGACTGTTAATATGTGTATGAATTGTTGAAATTGCATGTGTTTAAAACTAAAATGTACGCACGATATTTGTAGGCTTTGGCGGCTGTGCATCTTCTGGTGGCCAGAGTACGAGCACAGAAATGGAGTCGATGAGAGGTGATTATAATTCTGTCGACTGGCTGTTAATGTGTATATGAAGTGTCCAAATTGCACATGACATAATTCTACCAACGTATAAGCAATCATGTGTTTGTTTAATACTAATGTGAACACACATGATATGAGTGAGCTTTGGAGGGTGTTTGACTGCAAGTAATGAGTTACAAATGGAGCCATTGAGAGTTTTCAGTTGACTGTTAATATGTGTATGAATTGTTGAAATTGCATGTGTTTAAAACTAAAATGTACGCACGATATTTGTAGGCTTTGGCGGCTGTGCATCTTCTGGTGGCCAGAGTACGAGCACAGAAATGGAGCCGATGAGAGGTGATTATAATTCTGTCGACTGGCTGTTAATGTGTATATGAAGTGTCCAAATTGCACATGACATAATTCTACCAATGTATAAGCAATCATGTGTTTGTTTAATACTAATGTGAACACACGTGATATGAGTGGGCTTTGGAGGGTGTTTGACTGCAAGTAATGAGTAGCAAATGGAGCCATTGAGAGTTTTCAGTTGACAGTTAATTTATGTATCAATTGTTGAAATTGCATGTGACATAATGTTCAAAACTAAGATGTACGCACAATATTTTGTAGGCTTTGGCGGCTGTGCGCCTTCTGGTGGCCAGAGTACAAGCACAGAAATGGAGCCTACGAGAGGTGATTATAATTCTGTCGATTGGCTGTTAATGTGTATATATGAAGTGTCCAAATTGCACATGACATAATTCTACCAACTATAAGCAATCGTGTTTGTTTAATACTAATTTGAACGCACATTATATGTGTGGGGTTTGGAGGGTGTTTGACTGCAAGAAATGAGTAGCAAATGGAGCCATTGAGACTTATGTCATCAGTTGACTGTTAATGTGTATATGAATTAGAGAGGGGTATTACATATATGATTTGGTACTATCCCAGTGTAACCTTAATTATGAGGTGCCTGTATTACTGAGGTGACCGTAAAGCAAGGTTCAACTGTATTTATATATCTTGAATTTCATTTAATATAAATTGATTCCCACAAGTAACATTTGTTGTTTTCCCTTGCAGGTCGAGAAAGAAAGTATACCAAATGGAGTAATGAGGAGACAATGCTGACCTCGGCATACTTCCGAGAGAAAGATGGAGAGAAATTACCTGGTTAGTTATTGTACATGTGTACAACAGATAATTTTTTTCTGATCTAGGCACAGTATATTGTATTGTAAAGTGAACAGTGTTTTAGGCCTATAGATATAATGTGAATAAATGTAAACATGCTAGCATTTTAGTGTGAAACACAGTTATTTAATTTACGTTATATTAATAAAAAATGGACATCATTAATTATTTTAATAACACTATAATGATCTGGATGATATGAATGCTGCACCGTAAAGTTTGATGACTGGATGGATATTAGATATACATTTGCTTCAAAATGAATTGTCTTTTGCTGCTCTTAAACTATTCATGGAATATTATATTTAGTGATGTTTTAACTAATTAAACAATACTATGTATTTAAATATATGCAATGATATACAATATATATTTAGGTAACCCATACAACAGAATGCAATGTGCAGTTGGTTCACTATAACAACTGTTTGTTCTGTGCAATTAGTGCATAAACATTTCTTTCAACAGGTAAGAAAGAGATTGAGGAGTTCAAAAGAAAGAACCCTTCCATAGAACACACATGGGCCGTCATCAAAACTAAATTAATTAACATGAGAAGACTAAGGCAGGAAAAAATCAAGAAGACACTGGATCGTTTAATCGATTAAACAGCATCCTGAAACAGGCACACTTTCATCTGCTTCACCTTCTCAGCAGTCATCCTTGTCAAAAATTGCACAGCATGTTTCGAAGTTCTTGTTTGTGTGAAGACGTAGCTACTGGTTCACTGGAATCTGATGTGTCAACATAGATAAGCTGTTTATTAGAAACTGTTTCTATGAAGTAATTGTAATCAAGTTGCTGTAAAATGTTAGATAAAAATGAAGTTGGTAAAAAATGTGTAATAAAAATTATAATTGTTTCAATAAAAGTTGAATATCCCAGTTTGTTTATAGTCTACAGTATATTTAATCTAACAGACTATTCGAGAGAGTATCACTTTGTTGCAAGATGTTTTGTGTAGTGCAGTTGAAATGTAGGTGTTCACCCTGGTTGTGCCCCAGGGCAATACTGCACAAAGAATGTCTTGCCTGTTAGTAGACAGATCACTGTATTAAATTTTGTGTTTACTGTTGGTTTTTAGTTGGTTACTAACAGCCTATAATTCGAAGTTGTATTTCATGTACATAATGTACAGTTTATGGCATTTCTGCACTGGTGTGATATCAGTATATCATTTTGTATATTAATACAATTGATTTTTCACAAAACAACGTGTGTTGATGTTGCATGTTTTTATTTAACAAACTAGCCTCACATTACAATATATGTCCCATTATAGTTGCTACGGATTTTGATGGACAGTTTGCCTGTAATGCATTGTAGACCCAATATGAGCAACGTATCGGTAGTCTATGTTCTGTAATATAAATGTGTCGTTGATCAGAATAAAGTTGGTAGAAGAATAAAGCTGTCGAACATGAATCGGGATTTACTTTTCGTGAATTATATTGTTTATGAGTATGACTGTGCCGATAAACACTTGGCCGCCATGAACATGTAGAATGGCAGTTGGTGGGTCTGGATTCTACAAAACCTATATGCTTAAAATAACTCGAACCTGTAGGTTATACCAAGTAACCCCTGGCAGATGGCCTTGTGAAACTCTGAAGATAAGCTCAACCAATCAGCAAACACCACTCGGCGGCTCGTGAGAATTATCGAATGGGTATTAAAATTGGGATTACCAGAATTCGAGTTTAGCCTAGGCTTGGTACTGTTCTAACGGGTATTACAGTCGGCGTGAAGTCAATTACGAATTTGATTCAGCTAACTTCCATTCAATGCGTAGGAGATCTGCCAGAGATAGTGTATGTAGTTGCCACCTTTGGCTTGCGAGGATGCCAAACTACTGAACTAAATTTCTGAGAACTCGGGAGTTAGATATGTGACGTGTTCTGGCTACCGAGTGGTTTCCAATGGGCTTGCCTTGTGTATATATTGTGAATATTACTTCGTAACGCCTACTTGAACCAGTTTCATAAATTTATTAGTCGTAAGATCGGGTTGCTCGTGAAATTTCGAGTTCGCCAAGTCGTGTTTACAATATAATTGAGCCCATTGGCATTAAAATTGTGAATTGGAAGGCAACGTCATTAGTGCCCCGCTTTCGTTACAAGTACAACTGGTAATGTCGTCGTGTCGGTAACGCAGTCGTAATCAGCTGTCGCTAACCTTAATCAATCAGTATAAAACCTGTATAATTAGCATGACAGTCTTATGCCGAGGCAGGCATATAATGTCGCATTATCGACTATGACAAGAGACAAAGTTATGACAGTTTTGCGCTGTAGCGAAACATTTCGTCGTTGAAATATCTGGTCGGCGCAGAGGTCGTATGCGCACGAGCGGAAATAGATAACCGAATATTTCATTACTTAAGCGAAACATTTGGTCGCTGAAATATTTGGTAGATTTTGACCTATGACCTTTACGTATTGTGTAGTGATGAAACTCACGAGAGGAAACAAATATACCAAATATTTCATTAGGCTACATACACGAAACGTTTGATCTGAAATATTTGACTGCTACGTTGCCAATTGTCGCTGTGAATACAAGCTTGCTTTTGATAATATCACACATGAACTGTGTTATTAATACATGAATAATTAATTGGGGCCAATGTCACTGCAATTACTGAATTAGCCTACATTTAAGAATATGGGAACGACTGTTTTTTGCTGTTATATAGTTCGTGTTCATTATAAGTTGATAACTGTAATTATGCACACGATTGTGCATAGTTAAGTTCAATTAAAAGTTGTAGGCTGCATGCATCAAATAATTTTGACAATAATAACAAATAATGAATTTACTAAGGATAATATTACTATTAGGATATTATAATTAATATACTGTGCAAAATCTATAGATTCACCGTCTGATGGTGTTTGTTTTGTACTGACAATTGAATTGGGAGAGAATATGTGTATGCACAGTATTAGTCATGACTGAATGTGTACAGTTTATAAAAATGGCTTTCATAAATCTAATCTACCTGTAATCATAATAATTTTATTATTATGCCCAATGACACATGTTTAGCTTTGATCATATTTAGCCTAGATTGTGAGTGCATTAATTGAGTAGATGTAAACGTCAAATCAATTGTCACACAGTTTATTCATGCACACCATCTTTATTATAATATTATAACTGGTTTGCTAAACAAATATGACTCAGTGTCCTTATAGTGTTATAATTCAATGTCCCTGGAGTTCTCTAACGCAATGTTCGTGGAGTTCTAGTACTCAATAAGAATAATGATTAACTAAAAGCATATATATACCAAACGTTCAGTTCTAACTAGTTATTCAACATGCCACTACCAACGTTCACATTTTTTTTCCAATCACTTTCCTACGAGTGATCGTGGATGTCACTTCATAAGTTAAGTTTCTCGCGTGCTCTATGGTTTCTCCCTGATCTACGAAGATTTGCACTGGTTGTACAGTTCTGTTCAGATGTGTGGGGAGATTCCATCTCTGGCTGAGTTACGTCATGCGGTGCGTCACGTGGTACGTCATGTGGTATGTCAGGCGGTACGTCACGTGGTACGACAAGCGGTACGTCAGGCAGTTCTGCATGAACAGGTTCCTCCGGAAGCAGTTTGGGAGACAATTCAAGAGGCAGTTCAGAAGATGGTGTCTTCTCCGGCACCGAGCTATCACCAATCACACAACGACTCCTCACATGGTCAATGTGTCTACACACTACTCTCCCATCCTCGAGGCGAACGTGGACTGAATGACACGGGGCCAGTCCGTTCCACGATAACTTCACTGAGCCATTTTGTTTTGCCACTGAAGTTTATAACTTGTTCTACAACAACACCGGGCGCAACCTGCTGGAGATGGGAAGCGAGGCTCTGTGTAATCGACTTCCAGCGAGGCCGGACCCCAGTGTATTGTGGGCCAACACCACGTTGAAGATTCCTTGACGGTGTCACACCTGCCTAACCTACAATTGCATTGGCTTGTTCTTCGTTCAGGCCGAGGGCTTCAAGGGTTAGTCCAAACAGAGATGGCTCTATAACAAGCCTCTTGTACGATGCACTGCAATGGAATGAATAACATATCTAAAGAGAAATCATGTACAGCCTGATACAGAAGATACATACAATTAACACATAAAAAACTGCACTATTTCCCATTTGCATTATTTAAATCGATCAAGTAGTCTCCAAGGAATCAGTGTTAGAATAATACCTCCCTTACAAATGTGTTGCTTAATGAATTTGTTACTTGAAGTTAGTGATGTGTCAATGAAATGCAGATTATTGCATCCGCTCGTACACCTTCATTATTCTGACTATGAAATTCAAATAGGCTATTTTTAAAATAGTACAGAGTTCAGCACAAAAGAACGTTAGATTTGACGAGCCATTATATAGAGACAGCACTTTTAAAAGATTGAAGCGATATGACATCTAGTAAGCATATATCGTTAGATTATACCTACTTTCACCTTAAAAGCTTCACAATCCAGGTGCTAGTAAGACGTAATGCACTGAGTTAAACAAAGTAATGACTGCCATAACTTGGACATAAATATATCCATGTATAATTAGATCAATTATCCTTATTCTTGTAACTTACAGAGATGACAATTTTCTCAAATTGTCTGGCACCAGATATCACGTTTCGGTGGAATATATCGCTGTTTGTATTGTGGTCTCGCATGCCTGCTTTGCCTGCATAATCAGTGCTGCCGCAACCTAAAACATGCTGGAGATGGGAAGCGAGGCTCTGTGTAATCGACTTCCAGCGAGGCTGGACCCCAGTGTATTGTGGGCCAACACCACGTTGAAGATTCCTTGACGGTGTCACACCTGCCTAACCTACAATTGCATTGGCTTGTTCTTCGTTCAGGCCGAGGGCTTCAAGGGTTAGTCCAAACAGAGATGGCTCTATAACAAGCCTCTTGTACGATGCACTGCAATGGAATGAATAACATATCTAAAGAGAAATCATGTACAGCCTGATACAGAAGATACATACAATTAACACATAAAAAACTGCACTATTTCCCATTTGCATTATTTAAATCGATCAAGTAGTCTCCAAGGAATCAGTGTTAGAATAATACCTCCATTACAAATGTGTTGCTTAATGAATTTGTTACTTGAAGTTAGTGATGTGTCAATGAAATGCAGATTATTGCATCCGCTCGTACACCTTCATTATTCTGACTATGAAATTCAAATAGGCTATTTTTAAAATAGTACAGAGTTCAGCACAAAAGAACGTTAGATTTGACGAGCCATTATATAGAGACAGCACTTTTAAAAGATTGAAGCGATATGACATCTAGTAAGCATATATCGTTAGATTATACCTACTTTCACCTTAAAAGCTTCACAATCCAGGTGCTAGTAAGACGTAATGCACTGAGTTAAACAAAGTAATGACTGCCATAACTTGAACATAAATATATCCATGTATAATTAGATCAATTATCCTTATTCTTGTAACTTACAGAGATGACAATTTTCTCAAATTGTCTGGCACCAGATATCACGTTTCGGTGGAATATATCGCTGTTTGTATTGTGGTCTCGCATGCCTGCTTTGCCTGCATAATCAGTGCTGCCGCAACCTAAAACATGTGAAATGTATCAGCAATAAATAAATAAATAAATACCCTTGTCTATGAGCAATGCATCAAAACCGAAAGGTTATTAAAAAACAAAGGAAGGTATAGAACAAATAAAGCACAATGAATTATGTTTTAACAAAACATTTCGTCGTTGAAACATCTGGTCGGCGCAGAAGTCATATGCGCACAAGCGGAAATAGATAACCGAATGTTTCAGTACTTAGATGAAACATTCAATCGTGATTTAAATCAGCTTGATTTAAATCGCCAACCCTACACATGGGTTTGCCATGTCATGGGCAACATGGCAAATAGTATCACTACAAGCTATAGTGTACTATTACCATATTCCGGCTCAATAGTTATGTGTACAGTACAGTAACTTATAGCATTTTAGTGTTTGGACCGACTATTCATACTGTCACGGTCAATGTTAAATTGGCGGACTAGCTAACCATTATTGGTCACCAAAAACATGAGGCATAACTGTTCCATATGCCAGGGGGAAAGTGTTGGGTTAGGTTTAGCCTTTCTAAAGGTTATTTGGAAATAATTAAGGTAGCACTATGTTTGTATTTACACTTGCATTGTATATAAATCTATCTGTTCGTGCTGATCATCAGGTGTAAATAGCCTAGACTGCCTATGGGTATGCCTATAGAATAACCATGTCCATGCCTATGTACATGCCATGGCCAATGGCTATGCCTTGGGCTTGGCTATGGCAGCTATGACTGTCTATGTAGGGCGCAGTGGCTCAGGAGTAGAGTCATGGGCTGCCGTGTCGATCAGTTCGCTCAGATGTATTAATGAGTACCTGGCTATAGACAGTGGTGGATATTTGTGTACGATTAGTCTTCGCACATCAATTGCAGCGTGGCTGGATGCTTCCCACAGAAGTTGAGATGGTGTTTGATTGAACAGGTCTGCCAGGGGAGCAAAGTGTAAAGCGCCTTGAACAGTCCTGAGGACTGGTCCGGACACTGCGCTATATAAGGACTTACCTTTACTTTTATGTCGTGTATGCTAAACTTTATAGGCTTAGACCTTAATTGCATAATTTAGGTATAATCATTGCCATCAGCATGTACCCTACACAGCCATGGTCATGATATAAGGTAATAAATTATAGGTCGAGGCTTGGGAAAAGCAAAAATATTGTTGTTGATAACGTAACCTTAACTTAACCCACAACCCTGAAACTAACCCATGGCTATGTCCCTATGTCAATGCCATAGCGATAGGGACATAGCCATGGCATAGGCATAGCCATGGCATAGGCCATAGCTGTAGCCATGACATAGTCATAGGTTATGGCTTTGCGGGCATAACAGGCAGTCTTAGTATCAAATTAAGACCAGTCTCAAACTCAGCCTAAGCCTAAGGCTAAACCTAAACAAAGTGGAAGAAGTGTTGCAGCCGGGGGGGGCATGGATGTCATGCAAGTGTCAGTCAGTGACACTGACAGTGTCAGTGAACACGCTAGAGCCTAGCCCTAGGCTATCCAGTGTGTGGGCCACAGAATGACAGATCAGATGGGTACAGCGACCACGTCCAACCATAGCTCTAACCCTGCAGGTGTACATATAAAAATACATTAGTCCAATACAAATGGGAATTCCAATATCATTCGGAACTTACAGTCACCTGGGCACGCTGCAACATCCAACGACCGAATATTTCAGTAAGGTTGCCGGGAAATTTGCACGTGACTCAATGTGACCCATATAGGGCACCGCGCATGCGCACAATTGAAAATCGACCGTATATTTCAAGACGAAATGTTTCGGTACAAAGCTACTCTACAGAAAACACAGCCACCATTGATTTTCATGAAAAACTGTGTCATAGGTCATAAAAGGTCAGCCAGTGGCCGCTCATTGGCTGTCATTTTATATGCGAAATAACTACATTGCCTGTACATATACAGCTGTACAGTTAATATGGTTTTAGTAAAAACAACATTACCTGTACATCCAAATTAGTGTACTTATAATTAAAACAAGCACCTAGATTTATATAAATAGTTAACTGAAATCATACTAGGCACAATTTATGCACATTCAACCGTGAAAATTGGTGTAATGGTCGTCATTACAAATGTACAGGTAATGCGGTATTATAAGGCACTGTACAGGCAATGCGGTATTATAAGGCACTGTACAGGCAATGCGGTATTATAAGGCACTGTACAGGCAATGCGGTAGATAGTGTTATATATATATATATAACAAAGTGTTTTTATTACATTTGAAGGCTTTGTGACATTTATTGATTATTTTCTTTAAAATGTAATACAGGTATTTAAAAGTAATTACACCATCAACATTTTGACGTATCATAAAGATGGCTATGTATCACTGTCAACAAATAATCATAGGTCACTGTACTAAATTTGTATGCATGTGGCATAAAGTGAATTGGAGAATGAATCTCTATTTGTTCTTGTGTAAGCAAATTGCTCATGCCTGACATGTTATATTACACAAGTTCACATGCACGTAAAATGACTTACACAATAACGCTTACAAACAAATCGTACCATCCTGCCAGCATTCCCGCCTCCGTCCATTTCAAATTGACAATCAAATTATGCCACTGAGCCAGTTAATGTCACGGTCATGGCACGCTACAGTGGCGCTCAATGCGTTACTGTGATTTGTCTTTAAAAACAACGGTCTACTTAACGCGGTTCTATGCATATTTAGTCTGCGTATGCTGCTGTTAGGAGTATGCACTTTGAGTGAATTGATGTATCCAGTATGTCGCGGTTTTCGTAAACCACAATCAGGCATGGTGCAATTAACCTGGAAAGTTCATTAATTAAATTACAATTAACTGAGAAATTGTCCAATTAAATTAAAATAACCTCCCACATTTTTCACTTAAATTAAAGTAACGATTAATTTTAATCCTATTAACTAATTTCAATTAAATTGCCAATTCACTTTATGTTAAAATATTACATATTTAATAAGCAGTGGAGCAGTGTGATACCTTGGCCAAGTTCAGAAACTGATGCTGGGCCATGTGGACACAATGGAAGTCACAGATTCCTGGGAGCCACTACTCTCAATTAAGAAGATTACTGCTAACAATTCCCAAGCAAAATATCAAGACAAACATGAATTAGCCACTAGCAACTATGAGGGGGGATTTTGGTCATTTTTCACATTTGTTCCTTGGGATTTTGTTATGTGGGATTATGTCTAGAAAAACTCCAGACCCCAGGTACACTTTAATTGCATCCCCTTGGATAGATAATAGAAAGCCTGTTCAGCTCACTGATTGACCCTGGCTGCTGAGCTCAGGGTACCGTATTACAGGGGACACTATTTCCGCGTCACACACGGTGCAATGTTTTGACAGGAGCGTCATTGTTGACAATTTTGTGTTTACAAGAGCACAGAGAGCGCCAAGAACTTAAACCGAAATTATGGTGTCGATTATAATGACATGAAGGGCAGTAGTGCGTGTGCAGATTAAGTTAGATACAGCTTAAAGTTTGCTCAAAATTGATTAACAAATGTCACAACAACCTTGACCTTCACAAAGCCTAAACCGCTACGGGCCTACGTACACGTCAACCGGTCACAACACTAATGTCGTGTAAACTAAATAACACCCTTGTGTATTTGCATCGATGTTTATATAGTGTGACAACTTACACGCATCTTCAGCAATGAATAAACGAGTCATAAAGCATAGTACTGTAGCGTTGTCAAACGCTCGAGAAATGATGCAGGTTCAGTTCTCCTGTAGTCCGCTAGGGGTACACTCCACTATGCCCCCCAAGTTCTCGAGCCAGAGGGCTGACAATGGAATTGTGACCCTCTACATTTCCTCCACTAGTCTCTTGGAGGTCGCCGGGTGCGACCGCCAAGTCGCCGAACAGCGGGTGTCGGAGCAGGGGTCGGTGGCGGAACCTCAGCGGCCGGTGTGGGTGGGGGCGCGGCCAGCTGGAGCATCTCACGACTAGCACGAGGAGGCTTCCCGGCGCCGGACTCGGGCCTGGCCGGGGTCGCTGGCACGGGTGTAGTCGGCCTGGGTAGAGGCGACACTGGGTGGGTGGGCTGGGTCGGTGTCTCGGGTAGCATGGGCGACGGTGGCGTGGTCGTGGCGGGGGGAATGACAGATGGCGAGTTGATCAACGGGGCCCTGGCGATATGCGGCGTGTACAGGCGTAAGTGTTTCCTGTTACGGAGTGTGACACGCCCCGACCCGTCCACTCGTACGACGTATTGGTCGTACTGTCGTACCTCAACTACGATTCCGGTGCGGTCCCACTTGGTTGGGTGCGGGCCAACCAGATTATGCAGCCTTATGCAGTTGCCGATAGTGAGTGGAGGTAGGACACGTGTGTGCTCCGACAGTCGCTCATGTGCCCTCATGTGTCGGACACGTAGTGCGTCCTCTCTTGCTTGCAGTGTCTCGCGCCACGTCCAATGTGGTAGGTACTGTCCGGGCGGTGCTGGGATGAAGTCCCGGATGCGGCGTCCAAAGATGATCTCGGCAGGACTGATCTTCGACATCGGATCTGGCGTATTTCTGTAGGCTAACATGGCCCGTCGGAATGCGTCGGTGTTCAGGTAACCACCTGGGCCCGTGCTGCCAACCAGCATCCGCTTGACCGTTTTCACCCCTACTTCCGCCTTGCAGTTGCTGTGTGGGTTTGCTACGCTGCTGATGCGGTGACGTATACCCCAGTTCTGGAGGAATGTCTTTGTAGCGCCTGCCTTGAACTCAGGTCCCCCGTCCGAGGAGAGCTCCTCGGCGATGCCGAAGGTCACGAACACTCTTCGGAGCGCGGCAATGGGGCCTTTGGAGCCCTCTGCGTTCTCTTCTACGATAGGCCAATTAAAGTATCTGTCCACGGCGACGAGGTAGTGATGGCCGCCGTAGCTGAAGTAGTCAGCATATATCGCCTGGAAGGGGTAGACTGGTCGTGTTGGTGGTGTAGGCGGCGAGTTTGGTTGTGACGGCGCCATGCGGTTGCACGCTGTACAGTGTGCACGTGTCTCTTCAATTGCCGAAGTCATACCTGGCCAGAAGAATGAACCCTCTGCTCGCGACACCATCATCGAAATATCCTGGTGAGCCGAGTGGAGTGCCTGCAAGACACGTGCTCGGAGAGTGAGTGGTATGACGATTCTGTCCTTGTAAAGGATGACGCCGTCGTACTCGGTTAGCTACTTCCGGTACTGGTGGTACGTGCGGATGGCACTGAGCATGGCTGATGGCGTGTCAGGAAAGCCGTTGTGGATGACATCCACTAGAGCGGACATGTCGGGGTCGCTCGCCGTGGCATCCAGGACGACCTGGTCTCGCACCACAATGTCGCTGTAATCTGCCCCAACGCATGCGTCGTGGTTCTGGCAGCTCGGGCACTGACACTTGACGACGAACTGGCAAACTCGCGCTTGCCCCTTGAGTCGAGCGCTGTAGGCGCGGACAGGTTCGTCTCGGTCCTGCCGCATCTTCGACAGCACGTCCCGGGCTACCATCGCCTTCTTAATGTTGGCCAGTAGGTCTCGTTCGCTGCAGGAGGCCAGCGCATCACGGTGAACCCGCACGAGGTTCTTCCGTAGTCCCTCAGGATTGCAGCAGTCCAGGAGCTGGTAAGTGAGGTCGGAGCCGGCGACTCTCGTAGCGTCTTTATATTCACGCCAGCGTTGCTCGAAATATAGCCAATCTTCCAGGGAGATCCCCTCATCAACGGTCGGGCGGCTAATTTTCTCCACCTTGGCCGTGGCGCCGGCAGCGTGGCTGGGCGCGGGCGTGGCGACATGCTGACTCTGCGCGTGGATGGTGAGGAGTGTGGCGGCGAGCGTGGCGTCGTTGACATTCGGGCGGTATTCGCATCTGTCGACGGGACACTTTACATCTACCGTGGGCGTGGCCGGATCCATGATCACAACGGTAGATTATGCACCAGGTGCGACCACTGTATTCGCGTATGCGATCGTGAGCGATAATAAGCCGGATTGTTCGTTTATTCATAAATAACACCCTTGTGTATTTGCATCGATGTTTATATAATGTGAAAACTTACACGCATCTTCAGCAATGAATAAACGAGTCATAAAGCATAGTACTGTAGCGTTGTCAAACGCTCGAGAAATGATACAGGTTCAGTTCTCCTATAGTCCGCTAGGGGTACACTCCACTATAAACAAATCATGCTTTAGCAAACTTTTAATCGATAACATTTGGAAGACTATTTGGCGGTGAACAACTGGGTCTCTGCGTGAAAGTGGACCCAAATTAATACGCAGTTAGTAAATTTTAGCTGTTTATGATAATTAAAGAGTCATGTAACGGCGTCTTAGAAACTGGCATTTTAGAACCGTTTTTTTATGGACCGTAACCACTAATCCAGGATGAATTGTTAGTGAAACGCAGTTTTTCATTTTCGCTCCTAGGTAAGGAGAACACTCGATTTTATGGAGCAAAATCGGGCTTAAGAGCTCTTAAGAATGTTAGTGAAATGGTCCCTTGGTCTTTGGCTGTGTTCAAACAACTGCCTGGACCATACTTGCACGATGCTTTCTTTGATGGGTAAACATGGGTGACTGGCTGGAAGGCTATGTCTAAGGTAGGTATGTCAAAGTTCGCTGGGCGGCAGCACCGCGTTCCTGAAATGGCGCAGGTTTTTTGCTGCCGCGCAGTCGATCTGCTGGATCACATGGTCTCGGAAAACGTCGTGGATCTCGATATGCATTATACTTTTGTTTACTGTTGACATTTATATCGACCAATTAATGCATTTGAACATTGACGGTAAAGAGCTGTGAGAAATATGTACTGGGAACAAACAGCAGCAATACGAATAGAAAATGACATCAGTAAATTTCAAGAAATAAAACGTGGTGTAAGACAAGGGTGTGTCTTATCACCCGAACTCTTTTCACTATATATTGAGATCATCTTACGTACATTAGAAGATATGCCAGGTATCCAGGAGATACAACATGAATCATTTACAATATGTAGACGACACGGTACTGATTGCTGAGAACGAAATAGATCTACAACAGATGTTAGATACAGTAATAAGGGAAAGTGATAACAATGTCTGTCCCTCAACAAAAAGAAAACATAAATCATGGTCATCTCAAAGAAAAATTACACTCCAACATGTAATATGGTAGTGTATGGCACTGTTTTGAAGCAAGTCCGAAAGTTTAACTCTCTGGGATCACTAATAACATCCGACGGTCGATGCAACGATGAGATCCAAAGACGAATTGCTGAAGCCACAACAGCTTTTCACAACATGAACAACATTTTAACAAATAAAACTACATCAACTGAAGTGAGAAAACGTGTACTGCAATGCTACATAGAGCCCTTATTGCTATATGGGTGTGAATCCTGGACAATAACCAAAAGTTCACAAAAAACTGTAGAAGCCACAGAAATGTGGTTCTTAAGAAGACTGCTGCGAATGCCATGGACTGCAAAGCAAAGCAATGAAGTCATCCATAGGACAGCCAAATCAAAAAGAAAGATCATCAACAAAGTTAGAACACAACAAGCACGATTTATAGGCCATGTCATGAGAAAGAAAAAGTTAGAACATATAGCTACAACAGGAAATTTAGAAGGAAAAAGATCCGGAGGACGCCAGAGAATAAAAATAATAGATAGTTTCTGAACATCGTGTGGAAGGAGCACAACAGAACTGCTACAAACTACACACGACCGTGCGGTTTGGAGGGCCATGATCGTCAACGCCTGTGACAGACATGGCACATAGAAGAAGAAGAAGAAGAATGAATGCCATCAGAAAATGTTCGGCGGGCAAAATCTGTTACATTGTTTTCGGCCGTGCAAGATTAAGATTGGTGAACTTTGCGTTATGTTTATTTATAAAAAATATTAATGTATGTAGCGTGTATCTTAAATATGCTTAGGTGTCTTTGTGAAACTAGAATCCTAGCTTTCATATGGTATAACTATGAACCTTGTATATCCATGCGAAACACAAGGAACACTAATCTAAGATGACCGGTAGCATGCCAATGTGATGCGTTTTGCATGTCGCTCGGAGCATTAGCGGCTGTTTATAATGCATGCGCTGAGGCGCGGCGCCATTCTAACGTATGTGCGATCGATATTGTAATCTGTGCCATCCCCACTTCTATCAGGTAAATGTTAGAAAGTTGTGATTGGATATTTGTTATATATGCAATACTGCTTTCTAGTAATCAATATTTTTAGGACAACAAATTACGAAATTTCGAAACAGTGAAATTTACGTCGGTGTCTGTTGATGTCACATCTGTGACTGGCTGTGCGTTCTACTTCCTTTTCAATCAATATAGGAATACGTTCTTAATCTGAACAATCCACATTTTCAACAGTTCATTTTTAGTAAGTTGTGTTAATAAAATGTAATACGTGTATATTATTATTGTGTCTGTATCAGTATTTTTATGATACAAATTACTTACAGTTAATATTTACACTTTAATTTGTATCACCTGACACCTGGATTCCTGTAATCCTATATTATTGTAATTCACATTTTACAATTCAGTCTATAGTCATGTTGACTATCCATTTTTTTATGTTAATAATATTTACTGTTTTGTTTGTGGTGTTTTTATGTGAATCATAATATATTGTTGTGATTTGTATTTCATACCACAAATATTCAGGAATTCTGGTGGTGAAGAATAAAGATAAGTTACGATATATCAAACATTTTAGTAAAATTTACGTTTTTTTCTGTGAAATTTCTTGGAGCAAATTGTTGGAAATGTAATTATATTAAAACTGTTCAGGAGTTTTTAATATTACATTTGTTAAAGTTCCATTTCCTGTCCAATTGATAGTTTTATTTTTTATATTGTAAAATGTTGTAATTGTAACTCATGATGTGTCATTAAATATTCTGAAACGTTATAAGCAGTATTGACTGAAATTTATTGACAATTATTTAATTGTCGTAAGTCAAGCATCACTGCAACATTTTGTATATTCACAGACACATACTTACTCTGATACACATACTTCTTTCCAACCTAAGCCTGCTTTAAACCTATGGTGTAAACTGTGTGCATCGTGACTGACCTTAGCAATGATTATGTGCCTAACAGGAAACAGCTGTGGGCCTGCACCAATGTCAACAATGATGGCAAGTGCTCAAGAATTTACAAAGCTCTTTGATCTCTGCAGAAGTGTCTGGCATCGTAGTCGCTTTATATCTATTGCACAACTTATATGCAATAACAATGTGCACACTTGGGGAACATTGCTATATGACTTTGAGAATTGTAGACGTCGCTACTAGGATATTTCCATTCTTTAATAAATGGCAGAGCTGTGATATCAGCAGAAGTGGGTAGTGCGGCTATAGTTATGTTTACCTCACATGCGTTGCTCAACTGGAAGTTATGTGCAGTGAAAATATGCTCACATAATGAAGGCTGCCATTCAACTGGGAACTGTAGACATTGTTCCTGGCATGGGTCGACTCATCAGCAACTGGCAGAGTTTTCTGATCAAGGTAGAAGTGGCTGGTGTCGTAGCAAACCCAGTGCATACTTACGTGGACTTTCACACACAAATTACGAACTTCAGTGCATATTGCATGGACTTCTGGATATCACTTATCGTAAACATATGAACTTTACTTCAGTGCATGTTGCACGGATTTGGCACGTTACCTATCGTGAATTATGAACATTTATATAATATTCTATTGGACATTAACCTTTGTAAAATTATGAATGGTGCTGCACTGTTTATGTTATATTAAACTGCCTTGATGTTTTTCCAATGATATCCTGTTGTAAGATTTTTCACACTCAGTTATAGGGGCCATGTTATCTTTAATATCCCACACCATTACTTGATTGACCTATAACATGTGTTCTTTTTATTTACATGGTGAACACATTTTTAATTCAGTCAAAATTGGGGAGTGATACATGTCCAATGTAAATCTGCTAGGCACTGTTCAGTAAAAGGTCCTAAAGTGCAGAAAATGGTCCGGTAAATATTATTCTACTAATCGCTGTTTACAGGGAAACTGTGAGCACTAGGATAAATAAGTAGGTCATGTTAAAACAGGCATGTACAAGGTTACATAACATTAAATTATATATTGGCAACTTCCATCCCTCAAACGTTGATTGCGCCACTTCAGAATTAATTCGTACTACTACGGTAAATTATGTAATTTATTCTAACACATGGGTCAAGTATGAAATGTAGGTAAAACTAATACTGTTGAAAATACATTTGATATATTGACAATATACATCCCTCAAACGTTACAGTGTGCTAATTTATTAATTAATTACAGCTAAATTATGCAATTATGTTTCGTATATAATTCAAAAGTAAAACAGAAGGTCAAAAAGTAGATTGTATTAAAAGTTTGTACTTACAAGGTCACACTTCATTAAAGTTGTTATGTGTTAATATCTTTGACAGTTGTAATCCCTCAAAAATCCAGTGTGCACATTTATAAATTAATTACTCCATTAATTCCAGTACATAGGTCAAATGTGAAATATAGGTCAAATAAATAGGTCATGCTCTAATAGCCATTTACAAGTTTACATAGCATTAAAGTCATTATAATTATTAGCAATTTTGCATCCAAACGATAACTGCCAATTTCCTAATTAATTGAAATTAATCCCATTATATAGGTCACATCTAGGTGAAACGTGGAATGTAGGTCAACAGTGAAGGTCAAGGCAAGGTCACCAAAATTGGCCTTTCCTAAAGGGAAATGATTCATCCAGTGAGTGCATTTAAGAATTAATTATGCCATAAATTCCAGTATATAGGTCAAATGTGAAATATAGGTCAAATAAATAGGTCAAGTTCAAATAGCCGTTTAAAAGTTGCATAGTATTAAAGTCCTTATATTGGCAATTTTCATACTTCAAACGTTAACAGTGCTCATTTCCTAATAAATTTTCAGTTAAATTATGTCATTAATAGGAATTAATCCCATGCTGTGGGCCAAATCTAGGTCAAAAGTGGAATGTGAAGGTCAACTCAAGGTCATAAAAAATTGACATTTCCTTAATGATTGCACCATTTTCGATTTCACATATCTAAGTTAAAAAGTGTCAATGTTATTACTATTTTCCCATCAATTAAATGCAGTCCTCATGCAGCCTGTGCACAAGAAATGGACTGAAAGCTAATAGACAAAAAATGCCACCATTTTAAGATTTAAAAGTTGAATAGCGCCGTAAATATTGAAGATATCAAAAAAAATAAAAACGGGTAAGAAACTACATGTCATTATCCATCGTGTGGCACCAATTAAATGATGATATAACACATTCTATACTTTTGTTGACATACCTATCCAAGGGGTATCCTTGTCTAATGTGCACTATGAAAAGCTTCTGACAGAAAGCCAGTGCCAATCACCATCGGATTACATAAAATAATGGTAATTAATACCAAATTAAAAAGTTCAATGAAAGTTAATTGTGATTTTTTTCAATTAAATTAACCTCTTGCAGTAAAGTTAATTAATTCAATTTGTGGTTTTCTAGAACATTAATTAATGACATTAACTTAATTAGGTTAATTGAATTAACAATGGAAATTAACCCATTCCTGGTCACAATCAACATTTTGCACGTGACTTCTGTCAAGCGTTGATTTTGACAACGATATTTATAACACTTAAATATGTGAATTACATTGCTATTGCGTCATGACATCTCATACATCATGCATAACCACATACAGCTGTCACCTTAAAAAGTTTGCTTTGTAAATGTTTTCGTCATTAAGAAATACTGTTAGGGCTGGAACTTGAACAAAATATACGGTTAAAATGCACCAACGGACCACGTGTTTGGCATCCATTTTGTATGGCTTGACTTAGGTTTTGCAAGGCAACAGGTCACGTGATGGATAGGTAACTTCCTTCTTAATTTTGTCATTTTTATTTGCTTGTTCATCGTCGTTTTCAGGTCAGCACTTTACACTATTTCTTGAAGGATAAAATGTCAACTTTTTTCTGTTGTAGGATGCCGAATTTGACTTTGAAGGTATCGACATGAACATGCCAATTCATGAAGGTGCAGATACTTCAAAAGGAACACTTCCACTACTTGTCATTGGCTATGTGCTTAGACATGGAGTTAGTGGGTATGGCACGTCAGATATGCTACAGTTGTTCAACATAGCTGTTCCTGCATGTTTGCCTCCAAGCAAATACGTTTTGGATAAATCTTTTTTTGACATGTCCAACTTGATTGAGCAACATTTCTACTGCCCAGGCTGCCATTGTTACCTCGTTATTTATCCTGCGGGGCAATGTCCTCAATGCCACCAGGATTTTTACTAAGAAGGCATTGGTAGCCAATGAACATTATTTTTGGTCATGCCTCTTGCAAAGCAGTTACGATCTGTTATCGAGAGAAGTGACGTACAAGAAGCTCTGGCGAAACAGGGGGTATGTCAAGGACAAAGTTTTGGTGACATTAAGGATGGTTCTGGCTACAGTCATTTAAATGAGTGGGGAATAAATACATATAGATTATCTGTATTTCTTCCCTACTCAATCTATCCTTAACATTCAGCTGTGATGGTGCTCCAGTGTTTGCTTTCTCAAACAAAAGCATATGGCCACTTCAGTGTGTCATTAATTCATTGCCTTTCGATCTGAAGAAGAAACACGTTTTGCTGCACACCTTAAGGTTTGGAAAATCTAAACCAAGAGTTGAAACATACCTGAAGCCATTTGTCGATGAAATTACTCATTTGCATGACAATGACTTCACCTGGCTTGATAAAAGTGGTGAAGAACATGTCAGTAAGTGTGTTGCTGTAGTTGCAGTGTATGATGCAGTAGCAAGGTGTATGCTTCAAAAGTTTAAACAGTTCAATGGGTTCTTTGGTTGCGGTTTCTGCGAGCAGGAAGGAACTAGGAGAGCAAAAGGTCGAGGCACCATGCAGGTATACCCTCAGACGGAGAACATTCCTGAAGTACGAACGCATACCAGTATCGCGCATTATGCCACTATTGTTGCAACAAATGATAGGGATTCCGTGAGGGGAATGAAAAGTGCTGGCCCATTGCTTCTGCTACCAAAGTGTGACATAATTAATGGTTTGTGCCAGACTTCATGCGCTGTGTTTGCCTGGGTGTTGTGAAACAGTTTGTGGAGCTACGGATGGATGGCAAAAATCATGATCAACCATTCTACCTGAAGCGTCAGCAGTGTGTGCATGTTGACACTAACATGGAGGCAATTAAATCACCATCTGAAATAAACAGAAGTCTCGCTCTCTAACTGAACGTCAAATTATTATGACCCGTGTGGTCGGTTTGTCTTCCAGGTTTTCCTTCCCATAGGTCAATGTCTTCCATGACTAGTGGACTTGATCTGCCCATGGTTTGAAGTCAGAGTTTTCCTTCTCCTAGACCCACTGCCTGTCAAGGCTAATGAGTTGGGTCTACCCAGGTTTTAAATCAGAGTTGTCCCTCTCCTAGATCCCTAGCATGTTAGCCTGGGGCCGTAAGGTGCCCAGTTACCGCAGTGTACCACAAGGAGATCATTGCTAGTCTTGTCTATGGAGAGGCTATGTACCAGCAAGGGAGGCTTGCGCACTCATGTCCCTTTTCGCCCCTGTGAAGGGACTAGCTGGCGGTCACAACTATATATATCAAGATAATAAAACATCCACACGACAAGCTGTATAGACCATTCCATAGAAAGTTACAGTAGCCATGGATTCTATAGAATAGTCTATAGTTTTCAACAGATTTCTACAGAAACCAAAACAACTATAGAAATTGTACAGAATTTTACAGGAATTGCATTTCCAGGGAATTCTGTAGAATTGTATGTAGTTATCTATAGAATGTTCGAGTTTTCTGAAGAATCTTACTGAAAACTTTAGGTTCTCTAAAAACTATAGAATTCTATAGAATATTTTATAGTTTTCTGTAGAATCCTACAAAAAACTATAGGTTCTCTAAAGACTATACGATTTTATAGAATATTATATAGTTTTCTCTAAAATCATACAGAAAACTATAGGTTTTCTAAAAACTATAGAATCGTATAGAATATTTTATAGTTTTCTATAGATTCCTAAAAAAAACGTATAGGTTGTCTAAAAACTATAGGATTCTATAGAATATTGTATAGTTTTCTATAGATTCCTACAACAAAACTTATAGGTTGTCTAAAACCTATAGGATTCTGTAGAATATTCTATAGTTTTATATAGAATCCTACATAAATGTATAGGCTCTCTAAAACTATAGCATATTCTATATAATTCAATAGAATTTTCTATATAATTCTGTAGGAAATTAAGATTCCTATAAACAGTTTATAATTTTCTATAGAATATTATAGAAAAATTATAGAATACTATATAATACTATAGGAAATTTATAGTTTTTTATATAATTTTTTGCTAAGGGTATGTAACAGTTAACAGGCCGATATTAATATTAGAACGCATATTATAATTAAACTAAAAGTGTGAAATATAATATGACCTAGGTATTTGATACTACTAACTTAGTTAAGTTCCTCCCCATTTAGCTTAAATGCAAGAGGGCATACTTTCTTCATAATTTTAACTTCCTCTACTTATCATTATCATGCTTCTCTCATACTTAAATGCATTTTAATAACCACAACAGTTTCACAAACTAATAACAACTCCCTCAGGCTTACTTTGGAGAGACAGAACATCATATGTACACAAGTTTATGACTTTTGTTAACATTTTGGGTCAATTTTTTTAAAGCATGGCATATTTATCACCGCTAAGGAAACTAAAGTATTAAAACGTCACAGTTTTTGAAAAGAGTGTAGGCCGTAGTATAGCGCATAATAAAATTATGAATGCACGACGCACATATAAGTCATAGGCATAGATCTACATAATGTATAGCGATACAAAGGCGGTGCCTACATTAGACAAAACATTCACTCCAATGCATAATTCGCTATCCGACAATGTTCTTAATAGTTGCTAAATATTAAACATTCGACTTCACAAAATGGGCGCCCAACGAAAAGCAAACGTACATGTACGCGCGCATCCGTGTTGATTTTTAGACTGACCGAGGATCAGCAAATGGGGCGTGACTTAAAAGCGCCTGTTAGTTTTTCATAAGTGAAAAAGAAGCCTCCCGGCCAGAGCTACATGCGGTGGCTCTACCTTGCGGAGTCTGGTTATATTAGTCGAGATTTGTGACAAACAGTGGCGCCACGTCACGGTGCGTAGACGATCGAGGTTGTTTCGCAGACCGGTGTTGTAAATGTTTAATAATTATTGTTCGACTCCACGAGTCCACATAGCGCATCGTTGGGCTTGCATGTCTAATTTTGGGTTGCGTTGGTCAATATCTGACTGTGTGGCTTATATTGACATGGTAGCCCTTTATATTACTAGCATATCATGTTAGTTCAGTGAACCTTTGGCTTTACTTTTCTTCAGATGTGCCATGTGGGCGATAAACGGGTGATATCAACTTACACGTACAGAATACAATATTTACTGCAGTGCAGATGCCACTTTGAGATCCAATGTCACATATATCATGCCGCGTGGTTTGTTGGTAAGTGATAATTGTATATTTGTGCAACAAACAATCATGTAGATCATTGAAGATGGAAATACAATTATAACCAATGTTGATGAGCTGAAACCTGAACATTGCCATTGCCATTGGTCATTGATATTGCCATTGGACATTGGCGTTTGCAAAACAAACTCCTGGTTATTTTTACATACATGTAGTCTATAGTCGAAGTTGGCCTAGTCAGTTATTAGGCATTTAATTTTTAAGCCTATGCAATTAGTTATAATATAATATTGACACCAATTATTATCAAAATATACACATTACTCAATTACCTAAAATATTTGTGAAATGTATGTCAATTTCAACTAATTGTTCAAAGAAGATTGAACAAAAATCACCCAGTGTGTTCTATCCTCTCCAGAACATAGATGCGGGAACATTGGGGGCAAGGGAAACTGTTACCCCGTGGAATTTAGCTGCGGGGGTAAACATATGATTCTGCCCTCACTGTTAGACATGGGGTCAAATACATTGAAAAGTATTTAAATGGAAATACTTTTGACATTTCAAATGGAAATACATTTTGTTGATGTCAAATGCATATGCAAATATTTTAAAGCTTTGAGATTCAGTGTCATACTTATCATGCGGTGTGGTTTGTTGGTAAGTAATAATTCTATATTTGTACAACATACAATCATAGATCATTAAAGATGGAAATACAATTATAGCCAATGTTAAGGACCTGCAAAAAATCAACAATCGCTTTACCATATTTATAATGTTGTGCATGTTGATTGTAGGTATAATAAGAAATAAGATACCATTTACAGAATTAAATATCTTCATTCAATTAAAAATGATGACAACATTTATTTTTAGAAAGTGATACAAAATGTGTGACCTCTGCACAGCCCGCTGTGTAGCATACATTCCTACTGGGGACTGGATCACTGCATTGAAATGCAGTTAAAAATTGCTATAACATAACTTGTCAAAAATATTTATCCCCAAAGTTGACCTCAGTATGGCGTGACCTTGAGATGGATATGACCTTGAGATGACATTTTATGCTTGATGTTAGATTTAGACTAGATTTGGTATATTTACAGGATTGTTTTTCCGAATTTAGGTATTTTTTTCTATTCAACTGTCTTTGAGGGCCCAGTAAATATTTGTATGCACCCATGAGGGAGGTGTACCCTTAGCATTTACCATTTTCATGTGAAACCTTTCAGTGACCTAATTAGTTGACTATATTTACTGGTTGGTTAAATTATAACTTTTTCTCTTTTTATTGAATGTTTATTAAATACATAATATATTATGTGGAGTCGCACAATACTGGGCCAAATTGGTGTCCTGTAACTTACGCTATATTTATTCCATAACCAGCTACTTTGTGGACAGTTCCTATTGATAACATTTGTGCTGAAACTTAGGCCCATGAAGAAAGAATAGACACCAAACGACATCCTGCCTGTTTATTGTTGTTGTGGAAAATTGTGGTTGTGGTAGATAACGTAAGTCATGGTGTCCACCATTTCAGGTCCAGGGTGCTCTGGTCATTCTTAGCATTTTAAAAGTCTTGGTTGGATTCTGATCAGGTACTAGCATACATCAGTCAAGCAAATTTTGATTTCTGAAGGGTTTCACATTCTCAGTTATTATGAATGTCATTTTATTTTAGTTAGAAGACACCATGTAACTTACACCATGAAGTTCGACTATGTACACTTGGCATTGTGCCACATAACAGTGACTAAAGAGATTGTATCTTCTTCTTTAATTTTAGGTGTAGATATATCTTGGCTTAGGTGTATCTAGATGTATCTTCGCTACCATCTAAGACAGTTTTTAATTTGTTTTAAGTACTTTTTGCTCATGTCCTTTTTTGGCCCAGTATTGTGGTTCACCTGATATGTCATAGCACTAGCAGGAAATTGAAATACATTCTGGACCAATGCAAGTCCATATTGAGGTAACACATTATATATATATATATATATATATATATATATAATGTGTTACATATAGTATTGCAGTGTATAGACTAAATTATATACAGTAATTCTTTAATGGCTGTTTTGATAAAATGCCATAACTTTTGTATTTACTCCTATAATTTGTTTATGCATGTCGCTCAGCTGTACAATAAAGCATGTTCTGATTATATGACTTAATTATCTCTCGTTGTGTTTACAAATTATATATTTACACCAAACAAAAAGTATGGTGGTGTATATATAAAAAAGTTTAAAATAACAGTGAAAAAGGTAGAAGGATAGTATAATTAGAGATGATTATGTCATACATATGTTTATAATAATTAACAGTCAAACATTTATTTATATTCATA
>CM034534.1:43644500-43675786 GCA_020002185.1 Paraescarpia echinospica | reverse complement strand
TAATTACAGCTAAATTATGCAATTATGTTTCGTATATAATTCAAAAGTAAAACACAAGGTCAAAAAGTAGGTTGTATTAAAAGTTTGTACTTACAAGGTCACACTTCATTAAAGTTGTTATGTGTTAATATCTTTGACAGTTGTAATCCCTAAAAAATCCAGTGTGCACATTTATTAATTAATTACGCCATTAATTCCAGTACATAGGTCAAATGTGAAATATAGGTCAAATAAATAGGTCATGCTCTAATAGCCATATACAAGTTTACATAGCATTAAAGTAATTATATTAGCAATTTTGCATCCAAACGATAACTGCCAATTTCCTAATTAATTTAAATTAATCCCATTATATAGGTCACATCTAGGTCAAACGTGGAATGTAGGTCAACTGTGAAGGTCAAAGCAAGGTCACCAAAATTGGCATTTCCTAAAGGGAAATGATTCATCCAGTGGGTGCATTTAAGAATTAATTATGCCATAAATTCCAGTATATAGGTCAAATGTGAAATATAGGTCAAATAATAGGTCAAGTTCAAATAGCCGTTTAAAAGTTGCATAGTATTAAAGTCATTATATTTGCAATTTTCATACTTCAAACGTTAACAGTGCTCATTTCCTAATTAATTTTCAGTTAAATTATGTCATTAATAGGAATTAATCCCATGCTGTGGGCCAAATCTAGGTCAAAAGTGGAATGTGCAGGTCAACTCAAGGTCATACAAAATTGATATTTCCTTAATGGTTGCACCATTTTCGATTTCACATACCTAAGTTAAAAAGTGTCAATGTTATTACTATTTTCCCATCAATTAAATGCAGTCCTCATGCAGCCTGTGCACAAGAAATGGACTGAAAGCTAATAGACAAAAAATGCCACCATTTTAAGATTTAAAAGTTGAATAGCGCCGTAAATATTGAAGATATCAAAAATATAAAAACGGGTAATAAACTACATGTCATTATCCATCGTGTGGCACCAATTAAATGATGACATAACACATTCTATACTTTTGTTGACATACCTATCCAAGGGGTATCCTTGTCTAATGTGCACAATGAAAAGCTTCTGACAGAAAGCCAGTGCCAATCACCATCGGATTACATAAAATAATGGTAATTAATATCAAATTAAAAAGTTCATTGAAAGTTAATTGTGATTTTTTTCAATTAAATTAACCTCTTGCAGTAAAGTTAATTAATTCAATTTGTGGTTTTCTAGAACATTAATTAATTAAATTAACTTAATTAGGTTAATTGAATTAACAATGGAACTTAACCCATTCCTGGTCACAATCAACATTTTGCACGTGACTTCTGTCAAACGTTGATTTTGCCAACGATGTTTATAACACTTAAATATGTGAATTACATTGCTATTGCGTCATGACATCTCATACATCATGCATAACCACATACAGCTGTCACCTTAAAAACTTTGCTTTGTAAATGTTTTCGTCATAAATAAATACTTTTAGGGCTGGAACTTGAACAAAATATACGGCTAAATGCACGAACGGACCACGTGTTTGGCATCCATTTTGTATGGCTTGACTTAGGTTTTGCAAGGCAACAGGTCACGTGATGGATAGGTAACTTCCTTCTGAATTTTGTCATTTTTATTTGCCTGTTCATCGTCGTTTTCATGGAAGCTCTCAGGTCAGCACTTTACACTATTTCTTGGAGGATAAAATGTCAACTTTTTTCTGTTATAGGATGCCGAATTTGACTTTGAAGGTATCGACATGAACATGCTAATTCATGAAGGTGCAGATACTTCAAAAGGAACACTTCCACTACTTGTCATTGGCTATGTGCTTAGACATGGAGTTAGTGGGTATGGCACGTCAGATATGCTACAGTTGTTCAACATAGCTGTTCCTGCATGTTTGCCTCCAAGCAAATACGTTTTGGATAACTCTTTTTTTTGACATGTCCAACTTGATTGAGCAACATTTCTACTGCCCAGGCTGCCATTGTTATCTCGTTATTTATCCTGCGGGGCAATGTCCTCAATGCCAACAGGATTTTTACTAAGAAGGCATTGGTAGCCAATGAACATTATTTTTGGTCATGCCTCTTGCAAATCAGTTACGATCTGTTATAGAGAGAAGTGACGTACAAGAAGCTCTGGCGAAACAGGGGGTATGTCAAGGACAAAGTTTAGGTGACATTAAGGATGGTTCTGGCTACAGTCATTTAAATGAGTGGGGAAGAAATACATATAGATTATCTGTATTTCTTCCCTACTCAATCTATCCTTAACATTCAGCTGTGATGGTGCTCCAGTGTTTGCTTTCTCAAACAAAAGCATATGGCCACTTCAGTGTGTCATTAATTCATTGCCTTTCGATCTGAAGAAGAAACACGTTTTGCTGCACACCTTAAGGTTTGGAAAATCTAAACCAACAGTTGAAACATACCTGAAGCCATTTGTCGATGAAATTACTCATTTGCATGACAATGACTTCACCTGGCTTGATAAAAGTGGTGAAGAACATGTCAGTAAGTGTGTTGCTGTAGTTGCAGTGTATGATGCAGTAGCAAGGTGTATGCTTCAAAAGTTTAAACAGTTCAATGGGTTCTTTGGTTGCGGTTTCTGCGAGCAGGAAGGAACTAGGAGAGCAAAAGGTCGAGGCACCATGCAGGTATACCCTCAGACGGAGAACATTCCTGAAGTACGAACGCATACCAGTATCGCGCATTATGCCACTATTGTTGCAACAAATGATAGGGATACCGTGAGGGGAATGAAAAGTGCTGGCCCATTGCTTCTGCTACCAAAGTGTGACATAATTAATGGTTTGTGCCAGACTTCATGCGCTGTGTTTGCCTGGGTGTTGTGAAACAGTTTGTGGAGCTACGGATGGATGGCAAAAATCATGATCAACCATTCTACCTGAAGCGTCAGCAGTGTGTGCATGTTGACACTAACATGGAGGCAATTAAATCACCATCTGAAATAAACAGAAGTCTCGCTCTCTAACTGAACGTCAAATTATTATGACCCGTGTGGTCGGTTTGTCTTCCAGGTTTTCCTTCCCGTAGGTCAATGTCTTCCATGACTAGTGGGCTTGATCTGCCCATGGTTTCAAGTCAGAGTTTTCCTTCTCCTAGATCCACTGCCTGTCAAGGCTAATGAGTTGGGTCTACCCAGGTTTTAAATCAGAGTTGTCCCTCTCCTAGATCCCTAGCATGTTAGCCTGGGGCCGTAAGGTGCCCAGTTACAGCAGTGTACCACAAGGAAATCATGCTAGTCTTGTCTATGGAGAGGCTATGTACCAGCAGGGGAGGCTTGCGCACTCAAGTCCCTTTTCGCCCCTGTGAAGGGACTAGCTGGCGGTCACAACTATATATATATCAAGATAATAAAACATCCACACAACAAGCTGTATAGACCATTCCATAGAAAGTTACAGTAGCCATGGATTCTATAGAATAGTCTATAGTTTTCTACAGATTTCTACAGAAACCAAAACAACTATAGAAATTGTACAGAATTTTACAGGAATTGCATTTCCAGGGAATTCTGTAGAATTGTATGTAGTTATCTATAGAATGTTCGAGTTTTCTGAAGAATCTTACTGAAAACTTTAGGTTCTTTAAAAACTATAGAATTGTATAGAATATTTTATAGTTTTGTGTAGAATCTTAAAAAAAACTATAGGTTCTCTAAAAACTATAGGATTCTATAGAATATTCTATAGTTTTCTCTAAAATCCTACAGACAACTATAGGTTGTCTAAAGACTATACGATTTTACAGAATATTATATAGTTTTCTCTAAAATCCTACAGAAAAATATAGGTTTTCTAAAAACTATAGAATCGTATAGAATATTTTATAGTTTTCTATAGATTCCTACAAAAAACGTATAGGTTGTCTAAAAACTATAGGATTCTATAGAATATTGTATAGTTTTCTATAGATTCCTACAACAAAACTTATAGGTTGTCTAAAACCTATAGGATTCTGTAGAATATTCTATAGTTTTATATAGAATCCTACAGAAATGTATAGGCTCTCTAAAACTATAGCATATTCTATATAATTCAATATAATTTTATATAGAATTCTGTAGGAAATTAAGATTCCTATGACCAGTTTATAATTTTCTATAGAATATTATACAAAAATTATAGAATACTATATAATACTATAGGAAATTTATAGTTTTCTATATAAATTTTTGCTAAGGGTATCTAACAGTTAACAGGCCGATATTAATATTAGAACGCATATTATAATTAAACTAAAAGTGTGAAATATAATATGACCTAGGTATTTTATACTACTAACTTAGTTAAGTTCCTCCCCATTTAGCTTAGATGCAAGAGGGCATACTTTCTTCATAATTTTAACTTCCACTACTTATCATTATCATGCTTCTCTCATACTTAAATGCATTTTAATAACCACAACAGTTTCACAAACTAATAACAACTCCCTCAGGCTTACTTTGGAGAGACAGAACATCACATGTACACAAGTTTGTGACTTTTGTTAACATTTTGGGTCAATTTTTTAAAAGCATGGCATATTTATCACCGCTAAGGAAACTAAAGTATTAAAACGTCACAGTTTTTTAAAAGAGTGTAGGCCGTAGTATAGCGCATAGTAAAATTATGAATGCACGACGCACATATAAGTCATAGGCATAGATTTACATAATGTGTAGATACAAAGGCGGTGCCTACATTAGACAAAACATTCACTCCAATGCATAATTCGCTATCCGACAATGTTCTTAATAGTTGCTAAATATTAAACATTCGACTTCACAAAATGGGCGCCCAACGAAAAGCAAACGTACATGTACGCGCGAATCCGTGTTGATTTTTAGACTGACCAAGGATCAGCAAATGGGGCGTGACTTAAAAGCGCCTGTTAGTTTTTCGTAAGTGAAAAAGAAGAATCCCGGCCAGAGCTACATGCGGTGGCTCTACCTTGCGGAGTCTGGTTATATTAGTCGAGATTTGTGACAAACAGTGGCGCCACGTCACGGTGCATAGACGATCGAGGTTGTTTCGCAGACCGGTGTTGTAAATGTTTAATAATTATTGTTCGACTCCACGAGTCCACATAGCGCATCGTTGGGCTTGCATGTCTAATTTTGGGTTGCGTTGGTCAATATCTGACTGTGTGGCTTATATTGACATGGTAGCCCTTTATATTACTAGCATATCATGTTAGTTCAGTGAACCTTTGACTTTACTTTTCTTCAGATGTGCCATGTGGGCGATAAACGGGTGATATCAACTTACACGTACAGAATACAATATTTACTGCAGTGCAGATGCCACTTTGAGATCCAATGTCACATATATCATGCCGCGTGGTTTGTTGGTAAGTGATAATTGTATAGTTGTGCAACAAACAATCATGTAGATCATTGAAGATGGAAATACAATTATAACCAATGTTGATGAGCTGAAGCCTGAACATTGCCATTGTGGCATTGGCATTGCCTTGGTCATTGATATTGCCATTGGACATTGGCGTTTGTAAAACAAACTCCTGGTTATTTTTACATACATGTAGTCTATAGTCGAAGTTGGCCTAGTCAGTTATTAGGCATTTTATTTTTTAAGCCTATGCAATTAGTTATTATATAATATTGACACCAATTATTATCAAAATATACACATTACTCAATTACCTAAAATATTTGTGAAATGTATGTCAATTTCAACTAATTGTTCAAAGAAGATTGAACAAAAATCACCCAGTGTGTTCTATCCTCTCCAGAACATAGATGGGGGGCAAGGGAAACTGGTACCCCCGTGGAATTTAGCTGCGGGGGTAAACATATGATTCTGCCCTCACTGTTACTGTTAGACATGGGGTCAAATACATTGAAAAGTATTTAAATGGAAATACTTTTGACATTTCAAATGGAAATACATTTTGTTGATGTCAAATGCATATGCAAATATTTTAAAACTGAGATCCAGTGTCATACTTATCATGCGGTGTGGTTTGTTGGTAAGTAATAATTTTATATTTGTACAACATACAATCATAGATCATTAAAGATGGAAATACAATTATAGCCAATGTTAAGGAGCTGCAAAAAATCAATAATCGCTTTACCATATTTATAATGTTGTGCATGTTGATTGTAGGTATAATAAGAAATAAGATACCATTTACAGAATTTAAATATCTTCATTCAATTAAAAATGATGACAACATTTATTTTTTGAAAGTGATACAAAATGTGTGACCTCTGCACAGCCCGCTGTGTAGCATACATTCCTACTGGGGACTGGATCACTGCACTGAAATGCAGTTAAAAATTGCTATAACATAACTTGTCAAAAATATTTATCCCCAAAGTTGACCTAAATATGGCGTGACCTTGAGATGGATATGACCTTGAGATGACATTTTATGCTTGATGTTAGATTTAGACTAGATTTGGTATATTTACAGGATTGTTTTTCCGAATTTAGGTATATTTTTCTATTCAACTGTCTTTGAGGGCCCAGTAAATATTTGTATGCACCCATGAGGGAGGTGTACCCTTAGCATTTACCATTTTCATGTGAAACCTTTCAGTGACCTAATTAGTTGACTATATTTACTGGTTGGTTAAATTATAACTTTTTCTCTTTTTATTGAATGTTTATTAAATACATAATATATTATGCGGAGTCGCACAATACTGGGCCAAATTGGTGTCCTGTAACTTACGCTATATTTACTCCATAACCAGCTACTTTGTGGACAGTTCCTATTGATAACATTTGTGCTGAAACTTAGGCCCATGAAGAAAGAAGAGACACCAAACGACATCCTGCCTGTTTATTGTTGTTGTGGAAAACTGTGGTTGTGGTAGATAACGTAAGTTATGGTGTCCACCATTTCAGGTCCAGGGTGCACTGGTCATTCTTAGCATTTTAAAAGTCTTGGTTGGATTCTGATTTAGGTACTAGCATACATCAGTCAAGCAAATTTTGATTTCTGAAGGGTTTCACATTCTCAGTTATTATGAATGTCATTTTATTTTAGTTAGAAGACACCATGTAACGTACATCATGAAGTTCGACTATGTACACTTGGCAATTCACCACATAACAGTGACTAAAGAGATTGTATCTTCTTCTTTAATTTTAGATGTAGACATATCTTGGCTTAGGTGTATCTAGATGTATCTTCGCTACCAACTAAGACAGTTTTTAATTTGTTTTAAGTACTTTTTGCTCATGTCCTTTTTTGGCCCAGTATTGTGATTCACCTGATATGTCATAGCACTAGCAGGAAATGGAAATATATTCTGGACCAATGCAAGTCCATATTGAGGTAACACATTATATATATATATATATATATATAATATGTATATATATATATATAATGTGTTATATTTATATATATATATATATATATATATAATGTGTTACATATAGTATTACAGTGTATAGACTAAATTATATACAGTAATTGTTTAATGGCTGTTTTGATAAAATGCCATAACTTTTGTATTTACTCCTATAATTTGTTTATGCATGTCGCTCAGCTGTACAATAAAGCATGTTCTGATTATATGACTTAATTATCTCTCGTTGTGTTTACAAATTATATATTTACACCAAACAAAAAGTATGGTGGTGTATATATAAAAACGTTTAAAATAACAGTGAAAAAGGTAGAAGGATAGTATAATTAGAGATGATTATGTCATACATATGTTTATAATAATTAACAGTCAAACATTTATTTATATTCATAGATACAAAAAACAGCAAATCACAATGTGGGTATGCATATACTTTTTCATATTATCGCAAAAAATTAAAGGTATGTTAAATAATTACTATAAATATATATATGTATACTAATTAACTGAATCAATACACATACCGTTTTGCCACAGGCTTCAAGAACCTTTTCACATACTTCATTAGCTGTATTATGTTTAGTGAATTTCGTGTGCTACTTCCGCTCTGTACCCCCTCACCCCCAGTGTATGTATGATGACATATGCTACTTCCGCTCCGTACCCCCTCACCCCTAGTGTATGTATGATGACATGTCTTACAGAATTGTTCATGCAGCCCTTTCTGTGTTTGTATAAAGTTACACCAACTATTGCGTAGGTTGGTAATGGGCAATCCAAATTTATTAAATCATAGGGATTGCCACTGTGCACAAACAGGTACATAAAGATTACTAATCTATGTACCGCATATGCTATGTACTACAATTTGTACATATATATATATATAATAATTTTTTATTCTAGCTAGTTGACTATAAAAAACCTTGAATGCAGTTAGATATTTACAGCACATCTCACACATTTACAATATATAAATTCAAGGGAAAAAGATACCTGTGTGCAGACTACACACCTTCTATATTACTAGCTAGATTATTTACTGCAATTTGCAATATACAAAAGTGGGGGGCTAGAACCCCCTGGCCCCCATGTTCGCATGCGGGGGCCAATGTTTAGTGAATATTTCTAATGAACCTTTGTTTGTCAACCTACACATGTCTGCTGATGATTCTCTGTTAATACAATTAAAAACCACCAGTCATTATAAGCTGAATCATTATTAGCATGGGAAATCTGTCTATGAGTAAAATTGTGCATGGAGCTCCCAAAAGTTCCAATTCTTATTGATAAAATGCTCAATTTAACCTTAAATAAACATACAAATTCAAAATATTAACCTCATTAGAACAATGATATATTTATATATATATCTATTCACACAAAAATAGATCATTTAAATATTATCGTGTTCAAATATGCATTTAGATTATATATTCAATATTAGATTACTCCGAAGATGGCCACCATTGCATCAGCGCAATCCTGAAGAAATGGACAGTAATTTCAAAGGGACTTTGGCACAAAGTGAGCCATCCGATTTGTATGAAACTTTCAGGGTATTTTTATTAAATACACATCTAACTACAAACCAAAAAAAAAAATTCATTAAACTACAACAAAGATATAATTATCCAAACATATCGCATATTCCCTCATCATAAAAAAAAAAAAAATAACTCATCTAAAATGTTCAAATTTCTATGAAGGCGTTCTCCATCATCTTGGCTCCGTGAAAAATGTGGCATCCCCATCATACGATGAACACGAGGCTCATAAAAGGAGTTTCCCTGGGCCTCCCCTCATGAGCAGAAAAACCCTAGTGTGTACAGTTGACCTACCCACGCGCCCCAAGCTGATTCGCAGGTCGTTACCAATTTCGATGAGGAAAACATTGCAAAACAAACTCCTGTTTTTTACAAACATGTAGTCTAGTGTCAAGGTAGGCCCAGTCAATTAAGCATTTTATTTAAGCCTATGCAATTAGTTATTATATAATATTGACACCATTTATTTTCCAAATATACACATTAGTCAATTACCTAACATATTCGTGAAATGTATGTCAATTTCAACTAATTGAAGAAGATTGAACAAAAATCACCCAGTCCATTCCACTCTCTCTAAAACATTGACGTGGGAACATGGGGGGTAAGGGGGACAGCTGCCCCCATGGAATTTAGGAGCGGGGTAGACATGGTTCTGCCCTCACAGTAAATCTGAGCCTTTGAACGTCGGCACTAAAAATGGTCAAATAGCGCACCCCATATTCCAATCTTCTCAGACGAGAACTGAGAAGCTAAACATATGGCGGTGTGGCTTCAAGAGTTTTCAATGTCATGATTAACAGCAGAGCTGAAGCTTTTGTTCTCAGCTCCCCCAATACTAATTTCGTTCCTGTGCCAGTGCACCAGAATACACCTTTCCCAGTCTTCCACAATGATATCTACTCGCAACTGCTGATCCTTGCTTTCTCCAAGATCTTTTTTTACTCTGGCTCTCGGTCTTAATTTTGTTTTTCCTCTCCTTCAACCATCATTGTCTGTTTCCCACGCTCACTTTGTAATTCTTCTCTCACTCATTCTCTCTACCTGTCTGTTTTGTCATATGTACTTACACTTTATCAGAGGGTTCGGATATTACTTCGTTATACAAACTAAGCTTCATTGCATACATCAGAAACATTGTCAGAGTATATGTAAATAAATGTTGTTAAACATTATACATGTTATTTGTTGTAGTCTCTCTGAATGGATATTACCTGGATTTTCCCTACAAAACAGTTTCTTACAATTTATTGCTGTTGTGACGTGTGATTGTGACACTGACTTTGCATATGGTAGTAATTACTGTTATGTTGTTACAGGACACTGCGTTGTGGGTTGAAAGCTGTTCCTGAGAGAAGTGTCAACAACGAATGACAGCGACAAAGACTCAAACACATTGGCAAGAACAACTCTCAAGTTGTGTGCACGAAATCGACGTAGGACATCGAGCAAAGTCACTGAATGGCAATACCTCTCACTTCAAGAACAAGTGAAAATGTGACTGAGTCAATCGTGAGATAATATTTACATCTAAAGACACAACTACTTCCTCTGGCGTGGATCCATTCAAAAGTGACAGTTGTGCAGCACATGCAAAGATTCATTTGCTTTCCCAGGCAGATGGAAACGTGATGTGACACACGTGGCAGATATTCTCATCTGAGTATTGCTTTAAAGCTTCAGTTGCACAGTGACTTATGTGACACACCTTCTGTATAAGACAGTGTGAAATCTATTTAACAGGATGGTGTTTTGAGGCTACATGTAAACAGTAACACTTGTGAGAAAGCCTTCAAAGTTGATGCACGCATATATAATGCATGCATGGTTATTATTGTGCAGTGATTACATGAGCTCAAACTAGTAATAACACATCAATATGTTTATAAGCAGTATTGCTTTGAAGACGCAAGTATGACCTCATAGAAAATGTGATTTATATGTAAAAAAGTTAGAAACAAATAGTTTCAATATGTCTGCGAATGTGCACACGGGTAACGTTGAGAAACGATTTAATTGTGACACTTGTGGGAAACGTTTCCGAAACAGTGATGGCTTATCGCTACATGTTCGCAAGCACATTGGTGAAAAAACGTTCAAATGTAAAACCTGTGTTGCCCAGTTCTCACAAAGTGGTAATTTGAAGTCAAATATTCGTACCCACACTGGTGAGAAACCGTACATATGTGATACTTGTGGTGCACAGTTCTCACAAAGTTGTAATTTGAAGTCACATATTCGTACCCACACTGGTGAGAAACCGTACATATGTGATACTTGTGGTGCACAGTTCTCACAAACTGGTAATTTGAAATCACATATTCGAGTTCATACTGGAGAGAAACCCTATACATGTGAAACCTGTGGTATGCAATTTTCAAAAAACAATCAGTTGACGTCATATACCCGAATCCATACGGGGGAGAAACCGTACAAATGTGATACCTGTGGTGCAAAATTCTCACAATGTGGTCATATGAAGGCCCATGTCCGAATTCATACTGGGGAGAAATCCTTCAGATGTGATACTTGTGGAGCACGTTTCTCTCAAAAGATTCATTTGAGCACTCATGTCCGTATCCACACTGGGGTGAAACCCTACAAATGTGATATCTGTGGTGCACAGTTCTCAGCAAGTGGTAATTTGAAATCACATATTCGAGTTCATACTGGTGAGAAACCCTATAAGTGTGATACTTGTGGTGCAGCATTCTCACGAAGTGGTCATTTGAAAAGACACGTCCGTATCCACACAAGAGAAAAACCATATACATGTGATACCTGTGGTATGCAATTTTTTTTAAACAATCGGTTGACGTCACATACCCGAGTCCATACGGGGGAGAAACCGTTCAAATGTGATACCTGTGGTGCAAAATTCTCACAATGTGGTCATTTGAAGGCCCATGTCCGAATTCATACTGGGGAGAAACCCTTCAGATGTGATAATTGTGGAGCACAGTTCTCAGAAAGTGGTACTTTGAAAGCCCATGTCCGTATACATACTGGGGAGAAACCCTACAAATGTGATATCTGTGGTTCACAGTTCTCCCAAAAGAGTCATTTGAGCACACATGTCCGTATCCACTCTGGGGAGAAACCCTACAAATGTGATATCTGTGGTGCACAGTTCTCAACAAATTGTAGTTTGAAATCACATATTCGACTTCATACTGGGGAGAAACCCTACAAATGTGATACATGTGGAGCACCGTTCTCAGAAAGTGGTACTTTGAAAGCCCATGTCCGTATACATACTGGTGAGAAACCCTACAAATGTGATATCTGTGGTTCACGGTTCTCCCAAAAGAGTCATTTGAGCACGCATGTCCGTATCCACTCTGGGGAGAAACCCTACAAATGTGATATCTGTGGTGCACAGTTCTCAACAAATTGTAGTTTGAAATCACATATTCGACTTCATACTGGGGAGAAACCCTACAAATGTGACACATGTGGGGCACATTTCGCAAGAAGTGATGATTTGAAGTCACATATCCGCATCCACAATGGTGAGAAATCTGTGTGATACATGAACATCCCGTGGTAATTTGAGTTCACATATTCGTGATAATTTGAGTTCACATATTCGTATTCATATATGTAAGAAACTCTTGAGACACGATATGCGGGGGTCAGTGTTTTAATAGAACATTTTTTTTAAACGAAGAAGTGTGTTCGCACAGACAACGTAACGAACGCCTAAGATGTGACACACGAGGTAAATAATTTAGAAACAAACACTCGGTAGTAGGTCTAGCTTGGAAATGCATGTGCTTACTTGCACTTAGGAGAAATTATTCAAATGCGATATATATATATTGCATTTGAATATCATATATATATATAATTTATATAGAAAGGGTCTTCAGGGCTATTGTCAAATTATAAATATATATTTGGAAAATTGCTGTCCGTGTGATGTCAATGATTTTGAGTGTTGTCTGACGAACGTTCTGACTTCCCGTTCGCAATATTCCTTAGGGAAGAGATTCTTGAATAAATCAGGGCAGTTGCTAACAGTTAATTATGCCTTAAAGAATATTTATTTCATTTTAACAAACAAATGTTAAACACGTTGATTTCATGACCCGCTGATTATAATTCACAACTGCATGGTTAGAATGAAAGTTCCCGGATATGTGTTCAGATTCTTTTCAAACATCGCGCTTTCTTCATTTCCGTGATAGAGCCTTCTTGGAAATGCATGTTGACACCAGGCGGTTGGAAAAGCGCCAGCCGGTGGCTCTACCTTGCGGAGTAAGGGCCGCGTTCAGAGTTCTCGGCGCGATCCGTCGCGGTTCGCCGCCGGAAGTTGAACGGTTAAATGTTACGTACCGCGACGTTCCCCGCTGTGTTGAACGCAGACGTTGTGCGTTTGATGTTACTGATTTCGAATGTGTTTTTGACGAAAATACCGTCACCCTTGCCATTAGGCTAATGATTAGGAACAGTTTGGTTTGTTTTGTTAAAAGCTCGGCTTGTAATGACATCAAAAATTATCCCCTTGAAAACCAACTATGACGGCCATTTTGGAGACACGCGCGCGTCGCGGCGTCAGCAAGATGTAACTTTGAACGGCAAAATGCGTCGCGGCCAGAACTCTGAACGCAACTCTGGTTATATTAGTGGAGGCTTCTGACAAACGATATCAATTTGACTGATCGACTTTAAACAGCGCATTCTTGAGCTAGCATGTCAAATGTTGTGTTAGCGTTGGTGTTACTATCTAGTTGTGTAGTTTTTCATTACTAGCATATGTTGTGTGAGCTGTTGGATTTAGTTAGTCTTCTGGTGTGGGCGACAAACGCCCCAGAACAATGATTTGGTTGGGACATTATATACGAAAGTTATTATTATATTACTGTTATTAAGTTGTTGGTACATACCAATAATACATAGCTTTAGGTCTCGCCATGACCAATAATTCAGAGCTAATAACAACTTAATCCAACGGCTTTACTGGCACTAAACTGACCACGTAATACAGGTCTCAGAAAATGGCACATGGTTTGACGAAAATCCGTTTTCACATAATACGTTCTCATTCTGTAATAAATCCATTAACTGTCTGAATTACCATAACAATAATTATTATAGTTCAATCTTTAAATTAGCCGTATTCCTGGTAGTGTTCATATCGTAATATCCAATTCATTATATGTCGTCCTCGAAAGCTGAAGTAGTCATGGAAAGCATAAATGCACGGTTGGTTGATAACACGTGTTACATTCCACGAACGTTTTGCGAACATAGTATACTACCATTAGGTGAAGCAGTTTTTGTTAAACATACTATTTATTTGCCATTACGGCGTTTATTTCTTAATACTGATGGGATAAAAAAAAACCTGTTTACCACCGTGGAACGTCATGTATGGAAAACTAAATCCTGTAACCTAAATATAACATTACTCTAACGTTAGCGGAAAGTTATGTGTTTGCAGGGTTGGCGAATCCAGGGGGACTTTGAAGCACGTACGTGCTCCCTCATATCTATACCTTTGGAATTCCCATTAGAATGTGCCTGCGCTAGTGTATCCCCTAAACTTTCCAGTGCTGGTATATGTATTATACCACTAACATTATTTGGAAATACTTATCGTTCAAATGTTTTTAGCACTTTTATCTGCGATGCATATATAATTTTACCGAATTTAATGTGTTGGTATCATACTGTCTAGCCGATAGTTATTAATGATCCCTCTCTCTCTGTTCAGTAGCATAAAACAAGGTATGCTCCCGTAACATCCTGAAACAAGCGTTTGGGTCTGCACATGGTGCACGATTGCATGCCTGGCCTTGTCATTTAAACGTGTAAAACCTACTATTGAAAATCACGATATAACGTGACATGGTCACCATCATTAAATAAAGCTTTTACTACTACTACAACTACTACTATTATTTTTCGCTTTGAAAGTCCCTCCCTCAACACATTGCTAGACTAATAAGTTTGGATGCATTCAAAAAGAATATCCAGATATTGGCATACCCAACAATCTCGACTCCAAGTTATTCTGTACGTATTCCTGTTATTTGTATGCTATTTGTGTGAAATAAATAAATAATACAAAAACTGTACACAAAAGCCCTGTTCCTGTTTCGCCCACCGCCTGTATCCCCAGTACGTTGAGGGTGGGCGGAAACATGGAAGAAGAACTAAAACTCGCATAACTTAATATAATATTAATTAAGTCGCATTTCGCAAATTAAGTTGATCTTGATATAAGTGAAAGTATAATAAATATAATGATTGGTTGCCATGACCATGGGTCACAGGAGATTGGACTTATCCAGACTACACCGTACTGTTGTGCATTGTCGATGCCATTGCTGATCATAACCAAGCAAGTGCACATACCATGTGATACGAAGTTCAAGGAAACTATCCTGCTTAGAAAACCTAAATACTATGTTTTATGTCATAATAAAGTTTGAGTCCAGAAAATAAAGTGTTATTTATGGTCGTGTGTTCTTTTAATGGAGCTGATCCAATATTCAACCATTAATTATTGTAGTCGTCTGGACTGCAGCATTTCACCTGTTTACTGCCATGTATTCTTAACATTAACTGGTTAAGATATTTTAGTCTGAAATGTGTTACCTTACATAGTGTTTCTTATCCATCTCAGAAGTGTGTACACGCACCCAAAAAAAGCTGAAAGTTGATGAAATCAAGAAAGACAAGTAAAGAAAGAGGGGTAAGTTACCAAGCCTAAGGTATTTGAACTTGACTTGCTCTTAGACTTAGTAGCAATAATTATACATTTAAAAAAATACATGAGTATACTTGTACCAATACCGAAAAAGATGACATACATGAATGCTGAAACCAAAGGACTATACCTCTCTTCAGCCATGTGAGCAAAGTTATGCTAAAAATCATAATGAAGAGAATCACAACAACTTAGAATGTGAAGTCATCAGAACACAATCTGGTTTCCGGACTGGAAGAAGAACAAGAGATCACATTTTCAACCTGAATATGTTAATTCAAAAAATTCAACCACGACCTTAGGATCTATTTCATAGATTATTCAAACGCTTTTGATAATGATAGTCATCAACAACTCTGAAAAACCTTGATACACATGAGATTTGACAGAACATTACATAAGTTATAATTTATATGTTGGACAGCAGTCTGTAGTGAGATAGTGTGGTACCACAAATTGGTTCCCAATCGGTTAGAGTGTAAGACAAGGGTGCATTTTGTCCCCCCACTTATTCGGTCTATACACAGAAAGTATCATGAGAGAGGTCGAGATTGACACGAGAAGCAAGATGTTTAATGGACTGAAATGAATGGACAGGAGATAAGAATATAATTAATAAATTACAATGCATATATGAATCACTAGAATTTAGCAGTATAAAATCAAATAAATAATGGAAGGAAAATTGGACGGCAGCAGAAGCAGAGGAAGGCCTAGGAGACAATGGGAAAAGGACATAGATGAATGGATGAGGGCAGACGTCTCGCGAGTGGGGATACTGGCAAACGAAAGAGCTGTTTATAGACAATCCGTCAAGACTGAAACGTCCGGAAATGGATAAGCAAACCTACCATACATATGTTGCTTGAGAAAGGCATATTAATCCACTATGTTCTTTTTCTTATGTCAAATAACACCTAAAATGCCTGTCTGAGCTATTTTATTCACATAATATTATGTTAATATTTATGACAAATAATATTAGATTCTTGTTTTCAACAACTACTACATTTTGCATTTTTGGCATTTATCTCTGTCAGTTTTACATGTGTTGTGCTGAAACTTTATACGTGATATAGTGGACCCTTTGGGTCGGTTCAACGATTTAGATTTTTTTTCGAAATTCTTCTGGGGCTATGATATTGGTGGATCAGATACATAATGATATTTTCACCGGACAGTGCTGGTCAGCTCAGCTAGTTCAATAATACTTCATCAAACCATATAATTTAAAAAGGCCCTTAAATTCGATTCATATATTGATATTTATAATATATTCTTATATTCGACGGATGCCAGCGGTCACCCGGGTCTAGAAGTTAAAAAAAGATGACAACAAAAATTATTTTTCTAATTAATAAAGTAACTGAGATCCATGTATAATTGTTTCAGAGAACTTTCCAAAAAACATTTTGCTAAAGTTATGCAATAACGTTAAGTATAACGTTCTGGGAACGTTACGAAAACTTTTCAAAAAAACGTTCTCAGAAAGTTACCGCTAACATGTATCATAACATAACAATAACGTTCTGTTAACATTAAATAAACCTTTCCAAAAAAAGTTCTCCTAACGTTACGGTATGCATAACGTTCACAGAACGTTAAGACAACTCAACAAAAAGTTATCAGAACATTACTACTAACTTTATCGTAACATAACAATACCGTTGTGGAAACGTTTGTTAGCTGGGTATATACCTGCCATATCTCCCGGAATTTCCTGGAGCGTCCTTCATTTTGGGTGTATCTACCGGGATCCCGGAATACAGGCAGATCTTCCTGACTTTCATTTCAAATCTCCAACAACCCCCCTCCGCCCCCGTCTTTCGACGTCATCATCCCAAACAGCGCGCTACCACGGAGGATGTGTTGAGACACGCTGAACCGTTGAAGTTTCGGGTGAGAAATATCCAACAGCACCCCGACATCTTCTGATGTCAAGATCCGGGACAGCGCGACATGACAGCGCTAAACGGGAAGTATGTTGAACCACTATTAAACCTCCCGGAATAAAAAAAAGTTGGCAGATATATTAATTTAAGTATTAACAAAGTACTAATATGGGGGCAGCTCGAATTAAGCTCCCCTATGATAATAGGTCCCGACATTCGTCTGTACTTTGTAATAGGAATTTAAACCCACGACCGTACCAACAATAATTTATTAATGAGAATGAATGGCGCGGATATTTTTTCCTAGCCAGAGCCAGAGCATCTTTGGGCTTGCATATCTAATTTTGTGTAGGCGTTGGTCAACATCTGACTGCGTGGTTTATATTTACATTACATATTTATTGAGCCTTTTGCTTCATCTTTCTTCCTATATGGGCGATAAGCGGGTGAGGTCTACCTACACGTGCAGAACACAATATTTACTGCAGTGGAGATGTCATTTTGAGATCAAGTGTCACATTTATCATGCGGTGTGGTTTGTTGGTAAGTGATAACTGTATGTTTGTACAACAGACAATCATATAGATCATTAAAGATGGAAATACAATTATAACCAATTTCGATGAGGTGAACATTGCAAAACAATTTTTTTTAATTACAAACTAGTAGGCCCAGTGGCCAGTCAATTGAGGCTTTTTATTTAAGCCTATGCAATTAGTTATTATACGATATCGAAACCACTTATTACCCATATATATACATTAGTCAATTACCTAAAATATTCGTGAAATGTATGTCAATTTCACCTAATTGAAAAAGACTGAACAAAAATCACCCAGTCCTTTCCACCCTCTACATAGACGCATGGACGCGGGAACATGGGGCAAAGAGGACAGCTGCCCCGTGGAATTTAACTGCGGGGTAGACATATGGTTCTGCCCCCACAGTAAGTCTAACCCTTTGAATGTCGCCGCTAAAAAAAATCATAACAGCACCCATATTCCGATGTTGTCAAGCGAGAGCTGAGAAGCTGAACATATAGCGGTGTGCCTTCAAGAGTTGTCAATGTCATAATTAACAGCAGAGCTGAAGCACCAGTTTTCAGCTCCCCCAATACTAATTTCGTTCCTGAGCCAGTGCTCCAGAATACACCTTTCCCAGTCTTACACAGTGTTATCTACTCGCAACTGCTGATCCCTGCTTTTTCCAAGATCTATATTCACTCTGGCTCTCGTCTTAATTTTGTTCTTCCTCTCCTTCAACCATCATTGTCTGATTCCCACGCTCACTTTGTAAATCTTCTCTCACTCATTCTCTCTTCCTGTCTGTTTTCTCATATGTACTTACACTTTATCAGAGAGTTCGGATATTACTTTGTTGTACAAACTAAGCTTCATTGCATACATCAAAAATAGTTTTAGTCCTGTCCCTCGGTCAAGATTTTGTTCTTCCTCTCTTTCAACCATGTTTGTACAACATACAATCTTATAGAGATCATTAAAGATGGAAATATAATTATAGCCAATGTTGATGAGGTGAACATTGTAAAACAAACTCCTGTTTCTTTTTACACACGTAGTCTACAGTCGAGGTAGGCCCAGGGCCCGTATTCTCGAAGAAACAAATTTCTTAATTAAAAAGTTCCGCAAATGTGGCGGATTATTTCTTAGTTGCGAAATTTCGCAAGTTGGTATTATTGAAATGATTTTTTGCAACTAAGAAATTCGCAACTTGCATACGTAAATCTCGCGAGGGTTTGCTTGCGTTGCATTGGATACGGCCACTGGTGTTTTACTATGCGTTACAGTTTTAACGCTGCTCACGTCTTCCTGGCGATGAATGTAAAATAATAAGGTAGACAAATGTTCAAGGGAACCTGGTGGCTAATCGATACAGCTACTATGCAAAACGTAATGCAGCACTGCCATTGAGATATGGTGATGCATAGGTAATAATAGGCTTAACGCCAGCGAAGCATTGGAACGGAAATGACAGAAACAAAACGCAAGTAGGCAGGGTAAAAATTAACGCCAAGGCCAAGCCAGTCAATGTTTACATTACATAATTACGAATTTGACGCTTCGTCTACATATCCTGACTACACTGTTACACAGTATAGTTAGAAGACAACACCTGCGTATGTGTATGATGTCGTTTACTATTCAGACCACGCGCTGAAAGTGAGACCAAGTTTGATCGCACCGAGTTGACTGTACAAGTTAAAAAACTGTTATATAATTCATTAATTTTACCACACATTAATTACTTTATCATGGCATGGGGTTTTCAATCAAATATAATAATAAAACTTCATGTAGATCATTAAATATTAAAATACAATTATAACCAATGTTGATGAAGTGAACATTACAAAACAAACTCCTGTTTTTTTGTTACAAACATGTAGTGTAGAGGCGTGGTTGGCCCAGTCAATTAAGGCATTTTATTTAAGGCCAGGCTAAACCTGACTGGAAGTCCAAAACAAAGATGGGCAATATGACTTGTATTTATCAACATAGAGTGGTATAACTTAACAAATAAAATAAAATTATGTATTTTTTTGAAAAATTAAGTGAAATTCTATTTTTAGCATCAGTATCATGTGATTCAAGAAGGCCGACGTGTGATAACAACACCCATAAGAAAAAACAGAATATCTAAACAACTACTCATCCTATTCAGCTGAAATTTGAAGATTGTATTTGGTATAATGAAACAAAGGAACTGGACCAAAAATAAGAATTTATTTCATAATGTAACATTTTTATGGACAAATGAATTGCCGAAATGTAGCATGGTCATTCTCATTTGCATAATTTCGGCATAGTGTCAGCTCTAAAAACAAAACATCTGATTGATTTTGGTCCACGTTCTTCCACAATGTGTGTTTTATAAGTATTCCAAGACAATATATCAATGGGTAGCAGAGAAATCCTGCTTTGAATAACGTCGTTTAACCTGAAAAAGGAGTTTTTGAGAAAACTGCGAACAAAGTTGATTGTCCATTTCAAAGCACTTAAAAGGCTTCAGTTTGGTATGTAGAGTCCTTCTCAGGTGCCCTAGTCACTCTTTTCTTCTTTCTCTGTTGCCTAGCTCTCTTTGTAGACTGGCCAATTGCTGCTGTCACGCGTTTCTTGTTAAATGACTGAACCATCTCCATCAAGTTGTGACCACACTTCAGACAAATCTTTATTTAAAAATCGTGCATATTTAATTAGGCAAATATGACATGATAGGCAGTCACTAAAATGCACATTTTTTTTATTTGACAGCCTCATTTATATGTGACATTTCGTGTGTATATAAAATGATAGTATGATGTAAAACAAAATAATTGCAATTTTAAAAAAAATCACTAAAATGTATGGGTTTAGCCTGGCCTTAAGCCTATGCAATTAGTTATTATATAATATTGAAACCAATTATTATCCAAATATACACATTAGTCAATTACCTAAATATTTGTGAAATGTGTGTCAATTTCAACTAATTGTTCAAAGAAGATTGAACGAAAATCACCCAGTCGATTCCACCCTCTCCAGAACATAGATGTTGGAACATGGGGGGCAAGGGAGACAGCTGGCCCGTGGAATTTAGCTGCCGGAGTAGGCATATGGTTCTGCCTTCACAATCAGACATGGGGTCAAATACATTAAAAAGTATTTAAATGCAAATACTTGGGACATTTCAAATGCAAATAAATTGTGTTTCTGGCAAATGCAAATGCAATTGCAAATACTTTTCAAATACTTTTTTTAATTGTGTTGACGTCCTCGTGCTCGTGCACAATAAATAATGACAAACTTGAGTACAAGTACATTTTATCACTTGACAAGTTTTAATTCAAGCACACATAATATCTTATTCAAAATCAAACAAACATATACATATATACACGTATTTGTGAATATACAAAGCTTCTAATAAGAAAAATCAACACAAACTTAGCTTCAAATTTAGTTTATTTAATATGGTGGATGGTGGTATAACATTGAACACTCCAGAAGCAAATATGTCAATTCAAATTAATTAAATGCTTGCTAACCTGACCATGTTGCAGGCCCGCTGATACACTGATCATTCATCTAACAATGACCTAAGTTAAAGCTGAGTTAATAAGCATGCAACTGGCTGCAGTTGGTCAGCTAATAAAAGAGCTATACTTGACCATTGTTTATTCATAATTAAGGTAGTTAATTGGGTCAATGATACCATGCTGTAATTGGTCACACATTGTTATTTTTTCCCTTGTGACAGGTTAATCCTGTTTTCCATTTATTGTGCCCACTGATACATTAAACTGTGACACTGTCTTTCAATAAAATTAGATTAAGCCACACACTATCAATTAAATGCTTGCTAACCTGACCCTATGGCAGGCCAGCTGATACACTAATCATCCATCTGACAATGATCAAAGTTAAAGCTGAGTTTATGATAAAAGCTTGAAACTGGCTGCAGCTGGTCAGCTAATAAAAGAGCTATAGGGAGGCCAGTTTTCTCTCAGTGAATGTCATGCCTCGGTGATCACATAAGTAACATGAGTGAACTGCATCAACTGCCTAGACTAAACACCTATTTAATTAAGCACAGCTGTGATTACAGTTTTCATTGACATAATGAAATGCTATAATTTGCATGAATTGTTGTGGTTTTTTTACAGTTCGGTGTAAAAAGTTTTTTTTTATAATAGGTTTTGGAAGAAAATTACGCAAGCTACCCATGAACCTGTTTCCGTACTCCATATGCGGTCTTACGAGTAACTATGAAATGACGTACTTGGTCCATCTAAAACACATAGGCCCGTCTAATCATAGCCAACAGCTTTGTACCAGTGTTTGCTGCTTTTTGTGCATGGTGGCTGAATAGCTGGTCGTCAACAAGCACGCCTAAGTCTTTTTTCCTCTGTGGTATCTTCTAGTGTATATTTCTTGTTTTGTAGTCCCATTGAATATGTGAAATCGGGATTATAAAAACCTAGCCGCATAAGATAAGAGAAGTTTATTGCCATGTGCTAATGCTGTAAAATACAATAAAAGCACAGGAATATGTTGCGATATCATACTTGTACCCACATAGTCATCATCATACACTTATACATTTATTAAATTAAATAATAATGTAAGCATAAATATAAGCATAAATCACATAGGCAATACATATTAACACGCACACACATACACACTCACACGCCCGCACGCACGCATACCCACACACCCACGTCCACCACTCCCTTATTGCCTCACATTCAAGCTAAGGACCTAAAACATAAAACATATACTTGGTAAGATTGAGATACATCATAAAAGCACATAGTTGATATGATGATACAACCCTAACTAATAAACAGCAACATGGATTACATCTCAGTAAATTGGTCTTACAGCTCTGTCGGGGCTTTGACAGCCTGTGGATAAAAACTTCTACCTCGCGGTAATTGCTGTTATGTTATTACAAGACACTGCGTTATGGGTTGAAAGCTGTTTGTGAGAGAAGTATTAACAATGAAGTGACAATGCTACAAAGACTCAAAGACATTGGTAACAACAACTCTCAAGTTTTATGCACCAACACGACGTAGTACATCGAGCCAAGTCACTGAATGTCAACATCTCTAACTTCAAGAACATGTTTTAACGTGACTGAGACAATCGTGAGATAATATTTACATTTAAAGATACAATTACTTCCTCTGGCGTGGAGCCTTTCAAAAGTGACAGTTGTGCAGCAGATGCAAAGATTCATTTGCTTTCCCAGGAAGATGGAAACGCGATTTTACACATGTTGAAGATATTCTCATCTGAGCAGTGCGTTAAAGCTGCAATTGTACTCTGACACATGTGACACACCTTCTTCGTTTGGTGACACTCAAGACGGTAACACTGCGGCTGTTCTTCTTTTGTTAGATTGTTATGACAACTTGCACATGCATATTTTATTGTATAGGGTAAAGGGACAAAACCCAACTGGTGAAAAAAACAACTATGACATAATCGCACTGGACAAAACCCCACTTGGACATGACACCACTCGGACATAACCCCACCCGAATATAACCCCACTCGGACATAATCCTACTCTGACATAACCCCACTCGGATGTAAACCCACCCGGACATAACCCCCATTCGGACATAACCCCACTCGGACATAACCCCAGTTGGACATAACCCCACCCGGACATAACCCCAATCGGACTTAACCCCACCCGGACATAACCCCACTCGGACATAACCCCCACCCGGACATAATCCCACCCGGACATAACCCCATTCAGACGAAACCCCACTAGGACATATATAATTGACACATTTACAAAATAATGTTTTTAATTTTATTCAGAAATGGCAACAATTCAAATATTCTATAACAAAAAACAATTTAAAGTGCAATCGAAATCACCACATCACATGACCGATCACTTGAATCTGAAATACATATTATTTTTGTGTACAAAACAATTTAGTTTATTCTGCTGAATAATTATTACTAGAGTTGGGTTTTGTTCTAAAATGTAATTAGTGAGTGGGATTCTGTCCGAGTGGGGTTCTGTCCAGTGGAGTATTGTCTAGTAGGTTGTGTCACTGTGGGGATATGTCCTGAATCTATTGCATAGTTATCTTGTGCATCGCGTCAGAACATTTCCTCCAGCCGTAAATATGTTAAGCCAGCTCAGTTCGTGCCAGGTTTTCCCGACCAGTTTCATTTTGAGTCGTTCTTATAACACCCCTCCCCTGTCTTTCGATGTCAAGATCATGAAAAGCAGCGCGACACGGGAAGCGTGCTGAACCGCTGATGAATCTCCCGGAATAAAAAATAAAGTTGGCAGGTATACAGGGATATTGAGACGGGTGTAATCAGCAGCGTCCCCTGGTGGGTGATTATGGTCGGTGGTGGTTAGAGAGGAAGCGAGCGTACGCACTCAACGCACACGAACCCATGTACACACATAAACACGCACACATACACACAAACACACACTCATAGAGACACAACACACTCACAAACACACTCACGCACACACGGACGCACATACACGCATACACTCGCGCATACAAACATATGCACAAATGAATAAACCAGAAAGCAGACACTCGCATACGTAATTATAAAGGCACACATGAGAGCGCGCACACTGACTCATGCATGCAACACGCGCACATGTATCTACGCACGCGAGCGCACTCACGAATACATACGCAGTATGTAGAAAAACAGTACATGAACGTTTTCACTAGTTTTAATCTTGGAATTGGTACAATTACTTCTGTCACATTGCCTCGATTGATCTGTAATGGCCGAACTGTGGATATAATATATCCAGTCCGGTTATAAATGACATGCGGTTAAAGCCCCTGAATCCGATATCCCAGTGGTCTTTCTCCGGTGTGGCACACCAGATTTAACAGTGAAGAGTATCACACTCTCGCAAATGCGTAAAATCTATAGTAATTAATATATTCGATTTCATTTTGTCCGATGTGGCTATTTAAGTTTTTAGTGTACCAAGTAAAAGCAGTTTAATTAATGTCTAAGGAAGTGTTCGTCTTTGTCTAACATAATCCGAAAAAGCCCGTTTCGTTTGCGGCAATTTCCCGCAAATCGGTTCAGTGTGTTAGAATTTCCAACTATATTTGGCGAAAGCTTCGTAATTCCACAGAGTCTTTTTTACCCGTTTATTATTAATTATTTTATCAAAATTTCGTACGTGAACAGTCATAAGTATTACAATTAATGTATTCATAACACATTATACTAAACTAGATTTAACAAGACTGCCACCCAGATAATTAACTCTAGGTGGCAGGTGGACAAGGAAGCCCTTTAGCTTATCGAGAGTCAGACCATTTTATCTATGTGTATCCCGCCCTTTTGAGGTATGTGTCGATTTTAATTTTAAACATATTCACGCTACTAGCACCCACACAATCAACAGATAATCTGTTCCATTCATTTACAGTCCTTTGTGAAAATGAAAACTTTCTTATATCCAATCTACACTGCTCCTTTGCTAATGTAACTTCATGTCCTCTAGGTCTTCTATCTTTCTTAACTGAGAAAAAATATGTCTATCAATACTGTCATAACCGTATTTTAAACAGTTCTATCTTATCTCCTCTCAATCTCCTGGTCTCTAGTGGTGTTAAGTTATTTCGTAACTAAGATCCCTCAGTTTTTGTATCATTTTGCCAAACATATTTCCATATGTCACAGAAGTAATATAAGCAATGATTGTGCGAAACTAACTATTTATGCAGAGCATACCAAATGAACTGACCAATGGGATATCGGACGGATTCAGGGGCTTTAAACATGTTCGGTTTGACAACCGGTTTAACATCCGATTACATATGGCATCTCTTTTAAAAAACGAGGTTGTCTGTTGCGTTTCTCAATTAATCAGGGTAGTAATTACTTCCGTGTCTGCAATGTGGCGACCGCAATGACCATTAAAAGTATTGTGGTTAAGTCATGACGCGTCCGCTAAATTGCAAACAGAGTGGTCTACACTATGAGTGTTTCGTTTACATGTCTCGGGCAAACATTATATTTACAAACAACGTTTCGAGTTTATTAAACGTAACTTTGACAGTATACTTCAACATATTTTACTTTTTGACTTTATATTTTAAACACGAACAACAAACAACCTAGTGTTAACGACGAAGATTAGGTTACGCAAGACACTTGGACTAACTACAAGGCGTGGTCGAGGGCACCAGCAGCACTTGCCGATTGATCCAGTCAAGGAGCTGCGTACTTGGTCAGTACAATTTACATGTTCACGTAACGCTCAGTGGCTAACTCAGAATGCTTTGTAGACGTACATTACCTTATGAGAGGCAGCGTGAGTTATTTCTATTTCTGTTACTGTAGCACCACCTTCCCACCGGGGCCTGGAAGAAAGGAACAGGTGTCATAGAAATGTATTAATTGAAGAGCAAGATACTAATCAATAGAAACATCCAGAAATGTGGTAAACGGTCAGAAAGGAATCATTCAAATAGGTCGGGGACATGTCACGAAAAGGAGGCCTCAGACAATCAATCAAAACAAGGCTCGGTGTTGCAATGTCTGCTGTGTCAAAAGATACCAGTATGTGGAAGGGCTGGTATATCAGGTTGACAATCAACATTAAGAGCCGAGCACCCATTGTATACAACCCGTGACGCCTCAGCTGCACATGGACTGACCAGGCGCGGATGTGCCGTGGAAGTGATACTTCTTCGACCTTCTCCGTCAAGGGATCAATTGAATATAAATGACATGTCAAAATTTAATAAGATAGTATAAGTTACGCTGCTCTTATTTGGTTATGTATGTATATACATCGGTGCATCTAGTGGGCAAATGTTATTCCAATATGTTTGTTTTTATACAAAGCAGTCTGTGGTCAGTGATACAGCGTCAATTGATTAATTGAGTTCCGTTTTCAGAGACCCATGTTATTGATATTCACAGCGTACCACCATCATTAGAGTTACCGGGCAATAGAAAACAAAACAAGAAACTAAAAATGCATGTGTGTTTGAGTGCGTGTGTGTGTGCGTGTGCGTGTGTGTGTGTGTGCATGTGTGCATGTGTATGTGTTATCTGTGTTTATAGATATGTTTGCTACGTGTTGTTGTTTTGCACATTAGCATCATATCATGGTGTATTTGTTTTATTTGTTTTGCTGACGTATTATAATTTGATATTCTGCATTTATCATCATACGTTTACAAACATGTACATTCGCAGATATATATGCGGTGTATGTGCATGTCAGCGTGAGTGTATATATATATGTGTGTGTGTGTGTGTGTGTGTGTGTGTGTGTGTGTGTGTGTGTGTGTGTGTGTGTGTGTGTGTGTGTGTGTGTGTGTGTGTGTGTGTGTGTGTACACTACAGTGGCCAAAGTGTACATGGTGAGAAAATAATTTTTGAAATCAACCATGCATATGGGCTAAAAAGGTGAGGTTGGCTAACAAAACAAGTGTTGTAAAATTTCAGAAAAATCCATTTAGAGGAAGAGACTTCTCAAAGCACCCGAAGTTTTTGTAAAAGCACGAAATAGGGATAACTTTAAAAACGCGGTATATCAATATCTACTTAATCTTTTTTAAATATTTATTTACTGTGTTCTAATTTATATTCATAATAATTGTGTCAAGACAATAGAACAATCAATCAGGTTATAAGTATAAATCACCTACAATTGTGAAAATTAGAAAAATGTAAGATTTTGTTCATTTTAGAAAACACAGTAATCCATCATAATTGACTACATTATAATTGACTATGTTATGTAGATAATTTACTTATTATAAATCACATAATAGTTTGTTATATTGCACTTAGCCCATTTGTAATTATATAGCACGTTACACACCACAATTTAAGCAGGCAGATTGTGTGTAAGTAAGCTGTGTATAAGTAAACAGTAACTGTTGTCGTTCATTGCACTGGTGCTGCTGTAGCCAGGTCGGCTATGTATAAGTAATCAGTAACTGTTGTCGTTCATTGCACTGGTGCTGCTGTAGCCAGGTCGGATGCGCCGCCTCGTACTAGATCTGCAACAAACGTATGGTTAGTTGGGCAACCGTTTCCTTGTATCGAGAACCTGAACCAACTGCCTACAATTGATGAAGTTCTACGGCGAGTTTTCTACGACTTGAAAGTGAAGAAGCTGACGCTGCCTGCAAGCTGCAACAATGCGGTAGGTGAAGTGCTCCGGGTTTGGCATCTGGCTTAACATTCCGACGACGCAGAAGCCGAATGCTGTCGAGAAGCTGAAGAAACTCTATCAGCAGCATGCAAACACATGCACGAACAAATACAGGCGCAGTAAGAGGCAAGCTGAGCTGGAAACTGAGTTTGGAAGTCGATTGCTGGAACAGTTTGATGTGGCACATGCAGAGGGTGATCAGCTGATCCGCACTGCTCGTGATGTGGAGTTTCTGCAAGATCAACGAAGTGAGAGGAAGATGGTGATGGCTGGGGAGGACGAACCTTTCAAAGTGAAAGAGCAGAAACGACAAAAGCGAAAATATGACGAGATGCAGCGATGAGAGTCTGCCTCCAAGGCAACTGATGAGACCGAGCCGACAACCGAGCCACTCACAGAGTCATCACAGGATGAACAGTCGGATTCTGATGGCACACCGGACGTTGATGCGGCTATCTCTATCAGCAAATATCACCATAAATATCTAGATTTATCTGGATCATTGCAGTCTTTTGAGCGGGTCGAACCGGTTCCTTAAACCAAGAAGGTAACACGGCGCTGTCTTGTTGATGACCCGTTGTTTGTCGCTAGCTTGGACAGAACACAAACAATATCACGTCAAGCGGTGCATATTGTGACACCTGCATTGATGGCTGCTGGCGTTGATGTGTCAAAATTCACTCTCTGTAGAACATCACTCGACACAGCAGGTAGAGATGGCCGCGTCGCCATCGCACATGCCATTAAAAATAATTTCCACCCGAATGTACCTCTCGTTGCACATTTCGATGAAAAATTAGTACCTAATAGGCAAGGTGAAAAATCAGATCGGATACCCATCGTAGTGTCAGGGAAAGGGTTCGAAACGTTGCTCATCATTCCACGAATGTCATCTGGCATCGGAGCGAAGATGCGCAACGCTGTCGTCCAGTTTCGGCGAGATTTGGAGGGCGTTGGCGAGCATGTGGCAGGACTATGCTTTGACACAACATCAGGCAAAACTGGTACCCACACAGGTGCCATCACTGTAATTCAAGAGGCATTTCAAAAATATATCGTTTTTCTCGCATGCCGACACCATATACTGGATATCATTACCGCTGCAGTTTTCGATCTTTTCTTGTGTCGAAGGATCCAACTATCCCGCTCTTCAGTCGGTTCAAGGAGAACTGGCCATCTATTGATCAAAGAAAGTACAACTCTCTGGACAGTGAGACAACTAGGTAATATGGGTGTGCCTTGACAACACACGAGAAGCAATGGCTGGAGAGGCATAAAGTTACAGCAAGCGAGTTCCTAAAACAGAACAACTTCCCAATAAGCACCCGCGACAGGATTATCTCGAGTTCATCCAGCTAGCCATCATCTTGTTGGGTGGTGCACGTGGATCGAGATACCAGTACAGCCCACCAGGCGCCTACCACCGTGCTCGCTGGATGGCGAAAGGGATCTACTGGTTGAAGATATTCGCCTTCCGTGAGCAGTTCGAGCTTACTAGCCACGGACTACAGGCTCTACAGCGCATCTGCCTGTTCACGATCACCATCTACATCAGAGCATGGGTACATGCAGCCAGCAGCAGACTTGCGCCTATCAACGACCTCTGCCTCCTTCGTGACCTGGAGAACTTCGATGAAGTGGATGGTGTGATTGCACAGACAACAGCAATGAAGATGAGGGGTCATCTCTGGTACCGCAGTGAAGACCTCATCTCTCTGGCGCTCTTCTCTGACCGTGCTTCTGCAGACGAGAAGACGGCAATTGTAACCGCCTTTGCGAGACCTGCAAAGAAGAATGACCTGCTGCGGTGGAGGCGAAGAAGATAGTCACCTTCAATGAAGTGCACCTCGCCAATTTCGCAACGCAACGTTCGCTCAACTTCTTCACTGCTCTCAACATTGAACGCTCCTTTTTCAACAGCAAGCCTGAGACGTGGCCCAGCCACCAAGACTATCTTAACGCAGTGAAGACAGTCTCTGCTTTGCGTGTTGTAAATGACTGTGCAGAGAGAGCCGTCAAACTGGCGACGGATTTCAACCTGGCTCTCACAGACGACGAAGAACAGCGCCAGCTCATCTTCTAAGTAGTAGAGTCGCACGAGGGCTGATGCCTCAGGCTACAAAGACGAGGATGATGGATCTTTAATAAGGTATAACAGCTGTTCTGCTATGCACTATTCATATGTGGGATTGTGTGTATGTTTACCATATTACAAATGCTCTGCCCAGAAATTTCAAATGTTCATCCGGGAGTGCAATAAATCTGTTTCACTAAAAATATATGTATTGAGCTAGTTTGTATTAGGGTTGATACTTGTATGATTCATAGGTCACAGTGATAATTTGAGTAAAATAGGTTCAGTAGATTTTGAGATATGGTGTTCTTAAATGTATCCCTATATTGCGATTTTACAAAAAACTTTGGGTGCTTTGAGAGGTCTTTTCCTCTCAATGGTTTTCTCTGAAATTTTAACACAGTTGTTTTCTCAGCCAACCTCACATTTTTAGCCCATATGCACGATTGATTTAAAACACATGCACACATGCACACATGCACACATGCACACATGCACACATGCACACATGCACACATGCACACATGCACACATGCACACATGCACACATGCACACATGCAAGCATACACGCATACACGCATACACACATACACATACACACATACACTACATGTATGTATGTAGGTGTCAGTGTGTGTGAAATTTGCGAAGCATCAAAAGCAGTTGCTCTTTGAATCAACTTTTTTATTTTTTAACTACATCGCACGACTTAAATATGTCCAAATCCCATACCTCTTTTCACTGTTGCCAATTCCAGTCGCAAATCTTGCAACTGGATCTGCAGGCTGAGAAATACACTCTTCTTCATTAAATTGTCGTTACTGCCATAACCGCCAGCTATGCCGACGAATTTGGCTGGAGGAACCTTCACGGTACACACGCATTGGCGGTTTCGCGACAACTCTAGATGGCAGCAACACTTTCAGCGTTCTATTTAGAGGAGACTGTGACATCTCGTGTCAAATAGAATACATGTTTCTTCGACCCATCTGAGATTACGCTGTA
>CM034534.1:43608612-43641000 GCA_020002185.1 Paraescarpia echinospica | reverse complement strand
GACTGTGGGTCTGTGTTTGCCTTTTGTGGGTCACAGCCTCACAGATGTAAATGGTCTAGCTGGGAGGGGTGATAATGTTGTTTGGAGTCAGCATGTTGTTTTTACAGACACTTCAGTAGTTATCTATATTATTATTATTATTATACAGAGGGGAACCATTAAACAGTGGTTGATATCCATAACTATGGATAAAAGATAGTCATACACAATGCTATGCTATAAGCGTAAGGTTTACGCTGTCATAGTAACTGCATATATCGCCTAATAATCTATACCATTTACCTACTCCCACTCATCATCCAGGTAATCAGGATCAGCAATACCATCCTCAACATCTTCATGATGGCCTTCAACCTCCTCCTCCTCAATATCCTCCATCTCGATACCCTCCTCGTCTCTAGCCTGAGCCTCTTCTGTCTTAGTGTACGGATTACAGCAGCCCTCTTCGCCAGATCAGTTGCAGTATGACGTGCACAAAAGAAGTTCTTTGTGGCAGCCACAATCTTCCGTGCTGCACTTCTTGCCCTGTGCCCTACACGATATGATGCGGCCACATACACTTCAAACGCTGAACCTTTCATCAGGTCCACCACACCTGTGTGATGTGATTCATTGTGAGTGTAGGGCACAGGGCAAGAAGTGCAGCACGGATGTTTGTGGCTGCCACAAAGAACATCTTTCGTGCACGTCATACTGCAACTGCTCTGGCGAAGAGGGTTGCTGTAATCCGTACACTAAGACAGAAGAGGCTCAGGCTGGAGACGAGGAGGGTATCGAGATGGAGGATACTGAGGACAAAGATTTTGAGGATGAGAGTGTAGAGAATGAGGATGTAGATGAGGAGGGTGAAAGCCATGACGATGTTGAGGATGGTCTTGCTGATCCTGATTAAATGGTAAAGATTATTAGGCGAAATCTGCAGTTACTAAGATAGCGTAAACCTTACGCTTATAGATTTAACAAGATTTAACAAGATTGCCATCCAGAGAATTAACTCTACATGGCAGGTGGACAAGGAAGCCCTTTGGCTTATCGAGAGTCCAACCCTTTTATCTACATATATCCAGCCCTTCTGAGGTATGTGTCGATTTTATTTTTAAACATATTCACACTACTAGCATCCACACAATCATCAGATAATCTGTTCCATTCATTCACAGTCCTTTGTGAAAATGAGAACTTTCTCACGTCTAATCTACACTGCTCCTTTACTAATGTAACTTCATGTCCTCTAGTCTTTCTATCTTTCTTAACTGAAAAAAACATATTTCTATCAATATTTTCATAACCATTCAATATTTTAAACACTTCTATCTGATCTCCTCTCAATCTCCTGGTCTCTAGTGTTGTTAAACCACATTCTTTTAGGCGTTTTTCATAACTAAGATCCCTCAGTTTTGGTATCAATTTTAGTCGCTCTCCTCTGTACTCTTTCTAGCATATCTATGTCCTTCTTGCAGTATGGCCTCCACGCTTGTATACAATATTCTAAATGAGGCCTAACTATTGTTTTGTACAGTGGTATTATTAGTTCTTTTTCTTTATATGCTATATTTCGCCTAATCAATCCAAGGATTTGATTTCCTTTTGAAGCTGCAATTCCACACTGCTCTGAAACCTTCATGTCAGCACTAATTGTCAGCCCTAAGTCTTTTTCTTTTACAGTAGTACTTAGTACAGTTCCCCCCATTGTATATTCTACATATTCGTTCCCATGTCCTGTGTGGAGGCATTTACATTTCCCAAAATTGAACAACATTTGCCACTTTTCAGACCATTTGATCAACCTGTCAAGATCATCTTGTAAATGCTGTCTATCACCATCACTTTCAATCCTTCTAAACACTTTTGTATCATCTGCAAATTTCAACACCTTGCTAGCTATATCATCGTCCAAATCGTTTATATATATTAAGAATAATATAGGTCCCAGTACTGATCCCTGTGGAACCCCACTCAAAACTGATTTCCAGTTTGAAGCCTCCCCATCAACAACTACCCGTTGTCTTCTGTCAATCAGCCATTTTTCTATCCAGTTAATTATACCATTTCCTATGCCATGGGCTTTTAGTTTAAGCAGTAATCTCTGATGTGGCACTTTGTCGAAAGCTTTTTGAAAATCTAAGTAGATGATATCTACTGGTGATCCATCATCTACCCACTTAGTGATATCTTCCAAAAAACATAACATATTTGTTAAGCATGACCTCGCTTTTAGAAACCCATGTTGAGATGGGTTTATCAAGTTATGTTTAACAAGAAAATCCACCATGTGATCTTTAATTAGTCTTTCTAATAATTTACAAATCACTGATGTTAAACTCACTGGTCTATAGTTCTCTGACTTGTTTCTCGAACCTTTTTTAAATAACGGTATAATGTTTGCTTCTTTCCATTCTAAAGGAACCACTCCCTCTTCTAATGACAAGTTGAAAACTGTTGCAAGCGGTATGCTAATTTGTTCTACAATTTCCACTAGTAGTTTGGGTGGAATACCATCCACTCCAGGTGATTTATTTTCCTTCATAGCCCTAATTTTCTTAGCTACCATTTCTGGGGTTACAATTAACTGTCTTAAATAGTCTGATTCTGCCCCCTTGAACTTAGCCTCTGGTACTGGCAGTGAACTAGTGTCTTCTCTGGTAAACACTGAACTAAAATACTCATTTAGGTCTTCAGCCATTAAGAATCCTTCTGATATTATATTTCCAGCACTATCTTCTAGAGGACCGACCTTATCCTGAACTTTCTGTTTGCTTCGAACATACGCATAAAAACTCTTGCTGTCATGTTTTATATTACAAGCTAATTTATGTTCATAGCTTCTCTTTGAATTTCTAATTTCAGCTGTAGCTTGGTTTAGTGCTTCTTTATAAATGTTGTAGTCTTCGTCATTTCCAGTACGTCTATATGACTTCCACATCATTTGTTTATACTTAATTTTTCTAATGGCTTCTTTCGATAAGTATTTCTTTCTGGTCCGTTTCCCTTGTTTTTTGAAGGGAACAAATTTATCTACGATGCACTCTATTTCATTCTTTAAGATATTCCAGCATTCTGTTGCTGTCTTATTCTTCAGTGTATTATTCCAGTCTATCTTTGCTAAATATTTCCTCATTTCCTTATATCTTCCTTTGTGGAAATTTCTCCTCAACTGCTTTTTATTATTTCTTTCTGATTTTACTTTGATGGTAAAATGTATCTGGTTGTGATCACTACTTCCCAGAGGCTCACATAATTTAACATTGTCAACTAATTCATTCTGTGAGGACAAAACTAAGTCTAACACATTCTCTCCCCTGGTTGGTTCTAGCACATGTTGAGAAAGGAAACTATCTTGTACTAAAACTAAAAACTTGTGGTCCTCACTACCCATACTCTGTAGAGATTTCCATTTTATATGCCCATGGTTAAAATCCCCCATAATAACACAGTCCCGTTTGCTCACTTCCCTTATAGCGTTTTGTATTTTTTCATTCTCTTCTATGCTTATGTTTGGACTTCGATAAACTAATCCAACCGTTAACGTTGAGTTTCCTGTAACTATGTTACACCAAACAGCTTCTTCGCAATCTGCTTCTCTGTCTAATTTTATTTCATAAGCCTGGATAGATTCTTTAATATATAAAATAACTCCACCTCCCCTTCTTCCTATTCTATCTTTCCTAAACATTACATATCCTGTCAGTCCCAATTCGGCATCTGATATATCGGTGGTTGCCCATGATTCGGTTATACCTATTATGTGAGGGTCAATATCTTCTACCATAATGTTTAGTTCATTTCTTTTGTTTACTATACTCCTTGCATTTAAACAAACACATTTATACCCAGCTTCAGAACAGTTTTCCAGACTGTTCTTTGCTGAATTATTTTTGCTGCCTTTATCTATGCCTCCAGTTTCAGGCTTCTCTGCGAGTCCCCCCTGCGAATTTAGTTTAAATAGATGCAACCTGTCCCACTGTCAACAGATCGCAGCAGATTCTCTGAGAATACTGCTGCCCCCTTTCCACTTAGATGGAGGCCATCTCTCATGTACATATCTTCTCTCCCAACAAAGTACCCCCATAAATCTATGAATACCACGCCCTCTTCCTCACACATCTGGTCAACTAGTGCGTTGATCGCCATCCTCTTACAGTTTCTGTATCTTGCCCCCCTTCCTCCCATTACTGGCAAAATTCCTGAGAGAATAACCTGTTCCACTCTTGTCTTCTTTAGCTTCCTCACTAGATGTCTGTACTTCTGAACTATACCAATTGTTCCCTCCTTGTCTGCATTGTTTGTCCCAACGTGTACTAGTATAGACCCTCCCTTGCCCTGCCCCAATACCTTCTCTACCCTTTCGGTCATATGCTCTATCCTAGCCCCCGGTAGACATACAACAACGTCCTTCCCCTCGCATATAGTCTTGTCTGTTTTTCTCAGAATTGAATCGCCCATAAACACTCTCTCTTTTCTCTTTGCCCCCTCAATCACTGCCTCGGAGTAGCTCCTCCGGTTTGCATATGTCTGGTTGTTGTCTTTTCCTCTTGTCGTCTTCTCTCCTGTCACATTCTCTTCCATTCCCTTCTTTCCTGTCGCGTTTTCTCTTGTCCCCTTTCCTCCTGTCATCTTCTCTTCTAGCACATTTACTCTCACTTCCTTTCGTCCCTTCTTCTTTCCTCCCATCACATTTTCTTCTCTCCTCTCCCGTCCCTTTTCCCCGGCTACCTCCTTCACTACGGTCACTTTCTCCCCTGTCACCTTCACGCCTGTCATGTTTTCTGTTTTTTGCTGAACACTCTGTCTTCTTCCATCAGTCTTCTGTCTCACAGTCTTACCAACTGCCTCTGTGGTATCTACCTCTTCACCACCTGTATCGCTGTCGTGTCTCTCCTCGTTCTCTACAGTCTGACTACCTGCTGATCTATCCCCACTGGCCCGTTTTCTTTTTCTCTGCCGAACACTTTTCCTCCGTCCCTCTGTTTTCTCAATGTCTTGTTCCTTCACACCGGTCACCTTCCTTCCTCTCAGTCTCCTTTCTTCAGTCTCCGTGTCACAACTCTGCTCCTTCTGTGTTGTAGAATTCTCAACTCTCTCCGCGTCATCCCTCTCTGCTCCATCTATTTCTATGTTGAGTCTCGCCTCCATCTCCTTCACTATATCCGTCAACTTACACACCTCCTTCATCAGACATTCCACCCTCAAACACCCCATACACCGAAAGGTGAATCCGTCATCTTTGGTCTCTGCCCATGATTTTGGACAGCCAGACAACGCAAAATCCACCCAGCTCTGGCAGTCGTTGCAAACTAGGTATCGTTTTGCCCTGAGTTGCCGCTTGCAAGGTGCCATATCAGAATTTATTTATGTTCAAAGTAGTTTTATGTAGTCTTTGAAAATACTTTTCTGTGTACAATTTACACCAGATTGTTTAGGTTATAGTTAGTTATATTTGTTAACACACAGTGACACACCGTGCCTTACCTAGTTATGATGTCGATGACAATGTATTCAAGTTAGGCTTATATACAAGGTAGTCTTTACAAAGACTGTTTCCTGTGTACTATTATACACTTTAAAAGATTGTTATTTCAGGTTTTAATTACTCATCTAACTACACCGATTATCTCAAATAACGCTATTCTATTGTCGTTCACGGTACGCTAACTTCGCCAGTGACCTACTTTGTAAACAACGTTCCGATTACATTAACGTCCCCAATTATCGCTCGCAAATCGCCTACTTTTAATCTACCCTAGATTACTCCCTCTAGCTAACTTTTAACCAAAAATATTGCTTACTATATATCTACAATTACGTTATGTATCCTATACGCTCAATAATATCACTTATCTTGATCAAATATCCTTATATTTTCGCAAGTTTGCTGCACCAAATTCAAATCAATTCACCACCGGAAGTCCCCCAAATGCATTATAGCATAGCATTGTGTAAGACTATCTTTTATCCATAGTTATGGATATCAATCCTTGTATCGTCCTTACAATGACTTTCGTGCATTATTACTTAATGCAAGAATTTCCCTCACAAAGAAATATGAATGCCAATGTTCATAATTACATTTGCACTATACAGTACGTGTAGCAGATGTGACTACAAATATTACTGATTTTTTTTTTTTTTTCATGAACAAATGTGTCAAATATTGTAAGCTTATCCATTTATGTGCATGAATAAACTAAAATATAAATTAGTAGAGGCTTCCATTCATTGTCCACGAGAAATCAAACATTTGACCTTCATCTGACCTTCAGCGTCTGATATTGACCTTGAATTAAAAAAAATAACACCATAAATGGATTTTACGCACCCCAACACCCCTTAAAAGAGGTATTATACATAATTCTAGGACATGTAGTTGAAAAGTTAAATTTTCAAGACATCGCCCAGGATTCTTGGATTTATGCAAATTACCAGAGTTGCCCAAAGTTACCATTTGGGCAACCAAGCTGAATTTGTTCTAGGACACCACACAAATCAACATCAAAAGTTCATAGGATAGAACATTTCTAGATTGGCTATTAAACACATATGATTGTCAAATGGACTATAAGGGCTATGAAGGATAATAAATCACCTGAAGTGGATGGGATTCCGCCCAAACTACTATTGGAAATTGTAGAACAAATTAGCATACCGCTTGCAACAGTTTTCAATTTTTCATTAGTAGAGGCAGTGATTCCTTTATAATGGAAAGAAGCAAACATTATACCGTTATTTAAAAAAGGTTCGAGAGAAACAAGTCAGAGAACTATAGACCAGTGAGTTTAATATCGGTGATTTACAAATTATTAGAAAGACTAATTAAAGATCACATGGTGGATTTTCTTGTTAAACATAACTTGATAAACCCATCTCAACATGGTTTTTTTAAAGCGAGGTCATGCTTAACAAATATGTTATGTTTTTGGAAGACATCATTAAGTGGGTAGATGAGGGATCACCAGTAGATATCGTCTACTTAGATTTTCAAAAAGCTTTCGACAAAGTACCACATCAAAGATTACTGCTAAAACTAAAAGCATATGGCAAAGGAATTTATATAATTAACTGAATAGAAAAATGGCTGATTGAAAGAAGACAATGGTAGTAGTAGTTGATGGGGAGGTTTTGAGTGGGATACCACAGGGATCAATAGTGGGACTATTTTATTCTTAATATATATGAACGATTTGGACGATGATATAACAAGCATGGTGTTGAAATCTGTGGATTATACAAAAGTGTTTAGAAGGATTAAAAGTGATGGAGATAGACAGCATTTACAAGATGATATTGACAGGTTCATCAAATGGTCTGAATAGTGGCAAATGCTGTTCAATTTTGGGAAATGTAAATGCCTCCACACAGGACATGGGAACGAAGATGTACAATATACAATGGGGGTACTATGCTAAGTTCTACTGTAAAAGTAAAAGGACTTAGGGTTAGCCATTAGTGCTGATATGAAAGTTTCAGAGCAGTGCGGAATTGTAGCTTCAAAGGGAAACCAAATCCTTGGATTATTTAGGCGAAATATACCGTATAACAAAAAAATAGCAAATAATACTGCTGTACAAAACAATAATTAGGCCTGATTTAGAATATTGTATGCAAGCGTGGAGACCATATCGTAAGAAGGACATAGATACGCTAGAAAGAGTACAGAGGAGAGCGACAAAATGATGCCAAAATTGACGGATCGCAGTTATGACATACGCCTAAAAGAAAGTGGTTTAATAACATTAGAGACCAGCAGATTAAGAGGAGTCCAGAAAGAAGTGTTTAAAATATTGAATGGTTATGAACATATTGATAGAAATATTTTTATTTCAGTTAAGAAAGATAGGACTAGTGGTCTTGAAGTTATATTAGTAAAGGAGCAGTCAGGCCTTGACATTAAGGTTTTGAATCCACTGGCCCAGGGGGGCCAATATATTTGAAAAGTGAGTGGCCTTCCTCTGAAAGTTACTGGCCCGGATTTTGTGTTACCGTAAAAAATACGCTGATACTGAGGTGCAAACATTATTAGTATTTTTATTTTTATTTTACCAACAAAGTTATTAGAAGTTACTATACACATATTAATTGTTCAAAGTGAGATGTCCAAAGCTAACAATATTGTTCAAGTATTTACTTAGCTGCATATATACAGTATTTGCCAAGTTTAAATAACGTGTGGCCAGTGTGACGACAGCTAGTCAGTCGGTAGTTGAGTTGACGCTGCTTTCATGTACAGGTCATTCAAGGCATTATACTATTTCACAGTTCATTCGCTAGGTGGCATCACCCAAAATAGGTGGGCTTCACCTTGCCCTTGCTGACAAGATTTAACAAGACAAGATTTAACAAGATTGCCACCCAGAGAATTAACTCTAGGTGGCAGGTGGACAAGGAAGCCCTTTGGCTTATCGAGAGTACGACACTCTATGTGTATCCCGCCCGTCTGAGGTATGTGTCGATTTTATTTTTAAACATATTGACGTTACTAGCACCCACACAATCAGCAGATAATCTGTTCCATTCATTTACAGTCCTTTGTGAAAATGAAAACTTTCTTATATCTAATCTACTCTGCTCCTTTGGAAATGTAACTTCATGTCCTCTAGTCCTTCTATCTTTCTTAACTAAAACAAAATATTTCTATAAATATTTTCATAACCATTCAATATTTTAAACACTTCTATCTGATCTCCGCTCAATCTCCTGGTCTCTATTGTTGTTAAAACGCATTTTTTAGGCGTATTTCGTAACTAAGATCCCTCAGTTTTTGTATAATTTTAGTTGCTCAATATTCTAAATGAGGCCTAACTATTGTTTTGTCCAGCGGTATTATTAGCTCTTTTTCCTTATACGTTATGTTTCGCCTAATTAATCCAAGGATTTGATTTCCCTTTGAAGCTGCAATTCCGCACTGCTCTGAAACCTTCATATCAGCACTAATGGTTAACCCTAAGTCCTTTCCTTTTACAGTAGTACTTAGTACAGTACCCCCCATTGTATATTCTACCTCTTCGTTCCCATGTCCTGTGTGGAGGCATTTACATTTCCCAAAATTCAACAGCATTTTACCACTTTTCAGACCATTTGATCAACCTGTCAAGATCATCTTGTAAATGCTGTCAGTAGTAATAGAGGTCCCTTACCGGGGATGGTGGCGCGGCGCGGTGGAAGTGGAAGTACCCGGATGTAGGTCAAGGTCAAATATCAGGATATAGGTCAAGGTCAAGTACCCGGATGTAGACCAATGTCAAAGGTCAAGGTCAAGTACCCGGATGTAGGTCAATGTCACATGGCGCCCCCTACCGGAATTTCTCAAAATTAAAATAGCGCCACCTAGCGGATAGTTGGTGAACTAAATATATACCTCCAAAACTATCACAACGCCACCTAGCGGATATATCATTAACTAAAACAGCGCCACCTGACGAAACTTTTTTGAACTAAATATGTTGACCCGCAGCGCCCCGAGCGGAATTTTTCGAGAACAACTATTCAAGTGGTGCCACCTGACGGACAAATTGTTAATTAAATGTGCGAGTACTGCCCAATTACGTGTGTCTTAATTTGACAATTAGCGTTCCCTGGCGGATTTTTTTGGGACTAAATTGACCCTAGCGGATATGTCATGAACTACAAGTGGTGCCACCTGACGGCCAAGTTGTGAAGTAAATGTTCGAGTACTGCAAATATTCGTGTCTCTTGCACTTTCCCGCCAATTATGCAAATGAGTTGAACGGATTTTGCTCCCGGAAATGCAATTGACCAATCACGAGCGAGCTGAGCATTGTGGGCGTGGCTAGTTATGCAAATGAGCTTGGACAAGTATTTCCCATGTTAATGCATAGGGAATTTTTTCCCATGTTAAAGCATAGGGAATTTTCACCATGTTCAAGGATAGGAGCTATCGGTAAACTGTTACGCACAGTAATTTTGTACCCGAGGTTGACTTGGTTAATCAGATAGTGTTTTGGTTAGCCATTGTTTTGAGCTTTCGTGCTTGAATATAAGCCCATCATTTGGTATTATGGGCAGTGACATACTATAGCGAGTGAAAAATGCCCCTGCTAACCGGTATAAACTGTTATGAACTCGTAATGAATGCTCTGTGACTGTGTGTTGAAAAAAACATCCGTGTATCTGTTCCGTGTTAAGGCATAGGGAAATATACGAACTTATCTTTTAAAACATTCAAACTACTAGCTATCTGTGTAATATTTTGGTCAAACTGTTTGTCATGTAACAGTATTCGTCATACGAGATTTGCACTTACCAACGGTCACAGTTGAAAGTCCGCATACAAACCGGATCCAAACTGGGGCCAAACTGTTTTGAACTGATATATCCTATCCAAGTCTCATCCGTACTTCATATGTGCCTAGAGACCACCAATACTGTTTCAGCATTTTATCATGCTGGTGTTCTTAACCTATACGTGTGTACGTATGTACGTATGTACGTAGGTGCATAATCGCGTTCAACATCATTATTAAATAAATAAACGCGCTATGTGCGATGCGCAATGTCGACTCGATCACCTTGATGCCAAAGATCATATATTAATACAAGACGGCGCAGTGCTCGCTATCTACATTGTTTTAGGAAAGTGAAGCGTCATGTTAGAACAGTACAGGTACATAATAACCTCCCAGATAAGATGTACCAGTATTTATATAGATTACCGTATTAAGATCAAGTGTACAAATGTCCATTAGAACGTTTTTATCTTTTTTCGTACTATAGTATTTAAATTCGTGCTTCTTCGGTAAAACCTTCCAAACTTGCTTCTGTCGTAAAACAACTAACCTGGCATGGGTAACCGAAAACGAACTCATAGATTCAACAGTTATGTTAACCACTTATGTCTATGTGTAGTTCAGTACAGATATGTTAACCACTTATGTATCTGTGTAGTTCAGTACAGATACGTTAACAAGTTATGTATGTGTAGTTCTGTACAGATGATAGCTACTTATGTATGTGTAGTTCAGTTAATGTAATCAGACCAACTAGTGGTGCAAACGAAACACTATGCTTTGACCAACATGTGTCACGAAAACGAAACACTATGCTTTGACCAACACGTGTCACGAATTGAACTTAGATCAACTAGATACATCACACGAGACTATGTCACGTCACACGAGAGTACCGACGAGACAAGAGACGAGACTATGACCGAGATACGTCACGAGACTACGGATGGCACATCACACGAGACAACGGATGACACATCACACGAGAGTACCGACGAGACACGAGTTGTACAAACGAAACACTATGCTTTGACCAACACGTGTCACGAATTGAACTTAGACCAACTAGTGGGACAAACGAAACACTATGCTTAGACCAACACGTTGCACGAACCAAACTATATACACGAGTTGTACAAACGAAACACTATGCTTTGACCAACACGTGTCACGAATTGAACTTAGACCAACTAGGGGGACAAACGAAACACTATGCTTTGACCAACACGTGTCACGAATTGAACTTAGATCAACTAGTGGGACAAACGAAACACTAAACTTAGACCAACACGTTGCACGAACCAAACCATAGACACGAGTTGCACAAACGTAACACTAGACTTAACCGAGATATATCACGAGACTACGGATGACACATCACACGAGACTATGACACGTCACACGAGAGTACCGACGAGACAAGAGACGAGACTATGACCGAGATATGTCACGAGACTACGAATGACACATCACACGAGACTATGACCGAGATATGTCACGAGACTTCGGATGACATGTCACACGAGAGTACGGATGATACATCACACTAGACTTTGGATGATACATCACACGAGAGTACCGACGAGACACGAGTTGTACAAACGAAACACTATGCTTTGACCAACACGTGTCACGAATTGAACTTAGACCAACTAGTGGGACAAACGAAACACTATGCTTAGACCAACACGTTGCACGAACCAAACTATAGACACGAGTTGTACAAACGAAACACTATGCTTTGACCAACACGTGTCACGAATTGAACTTAGACCAACTAAGGGGACAAACGAAACACTATGCTTTGACCAACACGTGTCACGAATTTAACTTAGATCAACTAGTGGGACAAACGAAACACTAAACTTAGACCAACACGTTGCCCGAACCAAACTATAGACACGAGTTGCACAAACGTAACACTAGCCTTAACCGAGATATGTCACGAGACTACGGATGACACATCACACGAGACTATGACACGTCAAAAAGACGGTTGCTTCATATACATATGTTTTCCATTAAAAGAAGCGATACCTCATACGAGTCCTATGGTCGCCTCGTTGGACGTGAATCCGAACAGATGATCGTCTCTTGACATGAAGGTATGTGATGTTTGGCACCTCACTGATGTTGTATGTGTTGTGTATGTTGTGTGTGTTGTGTATGCTGTGTATGTTGTGTGTGTGTGTGTGTTGTATGAGTTGTGTATGTTGTGTGTGTTGTGTGTGTGTGTATTGTGTATGTTGTGTGTTGTGTATGTTGTGTGTGTTGTGTATGCTGTGTATGTTGTGTGTGTGTTGTATGTGTTGTGTATGTTGTGTGTGTTGTGTATGCTGTGTATGTTGTGTGTGTGTTGTATGTGTTGTGTATGTTGTGTGTGTTGTGTGTGTTGTGTGTGTGTGTTGTGTATGTTGTGTGTTGTGTATGTTGTGTGTTGTGTATGTTGTGTTTTGTGTATGTTGTGTGTTGGGTATGCTGTGTGTGTTGTGTGTGTGTTGTATGTGTTGTGTATGTTGTGTGTGTTGTGTGTGTTGTATGTGTGTGTGTTGTGTATGTTGTGTGTTGTGTATGTTGTGTGTTGTGTATGTTGTGTGTTGTGTATGTTGTGTGTTGTGTATGTTGTGTTTTGTGTATGTTGTGTGTTGGGTATGTTGTGTGTGTTGTGTGTTGTGTGTGTTGTGTGTGTGTTGTGTGTTGTGTTGTGTATGTTGTGTGTGTTGTGTATGTTGTGTGTGTTGTGTATGTGTTGTGTGTGTGTTGTGTATGTGTTGTGTGTGTTGTGTGTGTTGTGTGTATGTTGTGTAAGTTGTGTATGTTGTGTGTTGGGTATGTTGTGTGTGTTGTGTGTTTTGTGTGTTGTGTGGTTGTTGTGTGTGTGTGTTTTGTATGTTGTGTGTGTTGTGTATGTTGTGTGTGTTGTGTGTATGTTGTGTGTGTGTGTGTGTGTTGTGTATATGTTGTGTGTGTGTGTGTGTGTGTGTGTTGTGTATGTGTTGTGTGTGTTGTGTGTATGTTGTGTAAGTTTTGTATGTTGTGTGTTGGGTATGTTTTACGTGTTTTGTGTGTTGCGTGTTGTGTATGTGTTGTGTGTGTTGTATGTGTGTGTGTGTGTGTGTGTGTGTGTGTGTTGTGTATGTTGTGTGTGTTGTGTATGTGTTGTGTGTGTGTTGTGTATGTGTTGTGTGTGTGTGTGTTGTGTATGTTGTGTGTTGTGTGTGTTGTATGTGTTGTGTGTATGTTGTGTAAGTTGTATATGTTGTGTGTTGGATATGTTATGTGTGTTGTGTAAATTGTGTGTTGAGTATGTGTTGTGTGTGTTGTGTGGTGTGTATGTGTTGGTGTGTGTTGTGTATGTTGTGTGTGTTGTGTGTGTGTGTGTTGTGTATGTTTTGTGTGTAGTGTGTGTGTTGTGTGTGTGTTGTGTAAATTGTGTGTTGTGTATGTGTTGTGTGTGTTGTGTGTGTGTTATGTGTGTTGTGTGTGTGTTGTGTGTTGTGTGTTGTGTGTGTGTTGTGTGTTGTGTGTATGATGCCGTCTATTTGCTTTGCTTTGCTTTGACGATAACCTGTCTATTTGCTTTGTTTTGCTTTGATAACCCGTCTATTTGCTTTGCTTTGCTTTGATAACCCGCCTATTTGCTTTGCTTTGCTTTGATAACCCGTCTATTTGCTATGCTTTGCTTTGGCGATAACCTGTCTATTTGCTTTGCTTTGCTTTGATAACCCGTCTATTTGCTTTGCTTTGCTTTGATAACCCGTCTATTGTGGTGGAATTGTGGTGGTGATGGTGGAATCTCACGCGATAACCCGTCTATTGTGGTGGAATTGTGGTGGTGGTAGTGGAATCTCACGCGATAACCCGTCTATTGTGGTGGAATTGTGGTGGTGGTGGTGGAATCTCACGCGATAACCCGTCTATTGTGGTGTATCTCGTCCATAGTCTCGTCTCTTGTCTCGTCGTAGTCTCGTGACATATATCGGCCATAGTCTCGTGTAATGTGTCATCCGTAGTCTCGCGACATATCTCGGTCATAGTCTCGTCTCTTGTCTCGTCGGTGCTCTCGTGTGATGTGTCATCCGTAGTCTCGTGTGATGTGTCATCCGTAGTCTCGTGTCATCCGTAGTTTCGTGACATATCTCGGTCATAGTCTCGTCTCTTGTCTCGTCGGTACTCTCATGTGACGTGTCATCAGAAGTCTCGTGACATATCTCGGTCGTAGTCTCGTCTCTTGTCTCGTCGGTACTCTCGTGTGATGTGTCATCCGAAGTCTCGTGTGATGTTTCATCCGTACTCTCGTGTGACGTATCATCCGAAGTCTCGTGACATATCTCGGTCATAGTCTCGTGTGATGTGTCATCCGTAGTCTCGTGACATATCTCGGTCATAGTTTCGTCTCTTGTCTCGTCGGTACTCTCGTGTGACGTGTCATAGTCTCGTGTGATGTGTCATCCGTAGTCTCGTGACATATCTCGGTTAAGGCTAGTGTTACGTTTGTGCAACTCGTGTCTATAGTTTCGTTCGGGCAACGTGTTGGTCTAAGTTTAGTGTTTCGTTTGTCCCACTAGTTGATCTAAGTTCAATTCGTGACACGTGTTGGTCAAAGCATAGTGTTTCGTTTGTCCCCCTAGTTGGTCTAAGTTCAATTCGTGACACGTGTTGGTCAAAGCATAGTGTTTCGTTTGTACAACTCGTGTCTATAGTTTGGTTCGTGCAACGTGTTGGTCTAAGCAAAGTGTTTCGTTTGTCCCACTAGTTGGTGTAAGTTCAATTCGTGACACGTGTTGGTCAAAGCATAGTGTTTCGTTTGTACAACTCGTGTCTCGTCGGTACTCTCGTGTGATGTATCATCCAAAGTCTCGTGTGATGTATCATCCGTACTCTCGTGTGACATGTCATCCGAAGTATCGTGACATATCTCGGTCATAGTCTCGTGTGATGTATCATCCGTACTCTCGTGTGACATGTCATCCGAAGTATCGTGACATATCTCGGTCATAGTCTCGTGTGATGTGTCATCCGTAGTCTCGTGACATATCTCGGTCATAGTCTCGTCTCTTGTCTCGTCGGTACTCTCGTGTGACGTGTCATAGTCTCGTGTGATGTGTCATCCGTAGTCTCGTGACATATCTCGGTTAAGTCTAGAGTTACGTTTGTGCAACTCGTGTCTATGGTTTGGTTCGTGCAACGTGTTGGTCTAAGTTTAGTGTTTCGTTTCTCCCACTAGTTGATCTAAGTTCAATTCGTGACACGTGTTGGTCAAAGCATAGTGTTTCGTTTGTCCCCCTAGTTGGTCTAAGTTCAATTCGTGACACGTGTTGGTCAAAGCATAGTGTTTCGTTTGTACAACTCGTGTATATAGTTTGGTTCGTGCAACGTGTTGGTCTAAGCAGAGTGTTTCGTTTGTCCCACTAGTTGGTCTAAGTTCAATTCGTGACACGTGTTGGTCAAAGCATAGTGTTTCGTTTGTACAACTCGTGTCTCGTCGGTACTCTCGTGTGATGTGTCATCCGTTGTCTCGTGTGATGTGCCATCCGTAGTCTCGTGATGTATCTCGGTCATAGTCTCGTCTCTTGTCTCGTCGGTACTCTCGTTTGACGTGACATAGTCTCGTGTGATGTATCTAATTGATCTAAGTTCAATTCGTGACACGTGTTGGTCAAAGCATAGTGTTTCGTTTTCGTGACACATGTTGGTCAAAGCATAGTGTTTCGTTTGCACCACTAGTTGGTCTGATTACATTAACTGAACTACACATACATAAGTGGCTATCATCTGTACAGAACTACACAGACATAACTTGTTAACGTATCTGTACTGAACTACACAGATACATAAGTGGTTAACATATCTGTACTGAACTACACATAGACATAAGTGGTTAACATAACTGTTGAATCTATGAGTTCGTTTTCGGTTACCCATGCCAGGTTAGTTGTTTTACGACAGAAGCAAGTTTGGAAGGTTTTACCGAAGAAGCACGAATTTAAATACTATAGTACGAAAAAAGATAAAAACGTTCTAATGGACATTTGTACACTTGATCTTAATACGGTAAACTATTTAAATACTGGTACATCTTATCTGGGAGGTTATTATGTACCTGTACTGTTCTAACATGACGCTTCACTTTCCTCAAACAATGTAGATAGCGAGCACTGCGCCGTCTTGTATTGATATATGATCTTTGGCATCAAGGTGATCGAGTCGACATTGCGCATCGCACATAGCGCGTTTATTTATTTAATAATGATGTTGAACGCGATTATGCACCTACGTACATACGTACATACGTACATACGTACACACGTATAGGTTAAGAACACCAGCATGATAAAATGCTGAAACAGTATTGGTGGTCTCTAGGCACAGATGAAATACGGATGAGACTTGGATAGGATATATCAGTTCAAAACAGTTTGGCCCCAGTTTGGATCCGGTTTGTATGCGGACTTTCAACTGTGACCGTTGGTAAGTCCAAATCTCGTATGACGAATACTGTTACATGACAAAGAGTTTGACCAAAATATTACACAGATAGCTGGTAGTTTGAGTGTTTTAACAGATAAGTTCGTATATTTCCCTATGCCTTAACACGGAACAGATACACGGATGTTTTTTTCAACACACAGTCACAGAGCATTCATTACGAGTTCATAACAGTTTATACCGGTTAGCAGGGGCATTTTTCACTCGCTATAGTATGTCACTGCCCATAACACCAAATGATGGGCTTATATTCAAGCACGAAAGCTCAAAACAATGGCTAACCAAAGCACTATCTGATTAACCAAGTCAACCTCGGGTACAACATTACTGTGCGTAACAGTTTACCGATAGCTCCTATCCTTGAACATGGTGAAAATTCCCTGTGCTTTAACATGGGAAAAAATTCCCTATGCATTAACATGGGAAATACTTTTCCAAGCTCATTTACATAACTAGCCACGCCCACAATGCACAGCTCGCTCGTGATTGGTCAATTGCACTTCCGGGAGCAAAATCCGATCAACTCATTTGCATAATTGGCGGGAAAGTGCAAGAGACACGAATATTTGCAGTACTCGAACTTTTACTTCACAACTTGGCCGTCAGGTGGCACCACTTGTAGTTCATGACATATCCGCTAGGGTCAATTGAGTTCACAAAAAATCCGCCAGGGGGCGCTATTGGTCAAATTAAGACACACGAAATTGGGCAGTACTCGAACATTTAGTTAACAACTTGTCCGTCAGGTGGCACCTCTTGAATAGTAGTTACCGAAAAATTCCGCTAGGGGCGCTGCGGGTCAACCTATTTTAGTTCAAAAAAGTTTCACCAAGTGGCGCTGTTTTTAGTTAATGATATATCCACTTGGTGGCGCTGTTATATTTTTGGTGGGAAATATTTTAGTTCACCAACTATCCGCCAGGGGGCGCTATTTTATTTTTTGCGGGGATATAATTTTTCCCGCGGAAAATAGTTTAGTTAACCAACTATCCGCTAGGCGGCGCTGTTATAGTTTTGTCGGGAAATATTTTAGTCACCAACTATCCGCTAGGTGGCGCTATTTTAAATCCGAAAATTCCGGTAGGGGCGACACGTGACCTTGACCTACATCCGGGTACTTGACCTTGACCTTGACATACATCCGGTATTTGACATTGACCTACATCCGGGTACTTGACCTTGACCTTTGACATTGACCTACATCCGGGTACTTCCACTTCCACCGCGCCGCGCCACCATCCCCGGTAAGGGACCTTTATTACTACTGCTCTCTATCTCCATCACTTTTAATCCTTCTAAACACTTTTGTATCATCCGCAAATTTCAAAACCTTGCTTGTTATTTCATCATCCAAATCGTTGATATATATTAAGAATAATATAGGTCCTAATACTGATCCCTGTGGTACCCCACTCAATACCGATTTCCAGTTTGAAGCCTCCCCATCAACTACTACACGTTGTCTTCTGTCAATCAGCCATTGTTCTATCCAGTTTATTATACCATTTCCTATGCCATGGGCCTTTCGTTTCAGCAGTAATCTTTGATGTGGTACTTTGTCGAAAGCTTTTTGAAAATCTAAGTAGACGATACCCAGCCACAACGTTACACTTTGGTTGTGGCAACGTTTTGACAAAACGTTGCAGCAACGTTCAAACGGATGGTCCCAGTTACGTTGCCACAACGTTTTATCAAAACGTTATGCATAAGATTCCCACAACCTTCCTACAACATTCCCACAACTTTCCAGCAACATTCCCACAACCTTCCTACAACATTCCCACAACCTTCCAGCCACAATCCCAATAACCTTCCTACAACATTCCCACAACCTTCCAGCAACATTCCCACAACTTTCCCACAACCTTCCTACAACATTCACATAATATGAAGGGGTCATAATATGATGTCGATAAGAACAGAATATAAACCTTTTTTTATAACATTTATCTGTTTTTATTACACAGGTATCAATTACAATTTCATCTTCATCAGAAGTCAAATCCATCGAAGGCATCTGACTTGGCTCTGTTGCGCTAGCATTCCCTGCAGCTGCCTTCTGAAACAGGATCACAAAGTTTCCTTAGATTAGCGGGAGTTAATTAATACTAATTTTCAAAAATGTTAAACTTTAGTAGCTCAAAAACATTAATAATTGATCATCTCTGTTAGGGGCTGTTCAGAATTTCTGATTGGGGATGACAGGGGTAATACTTGTTTACAAGGGGTATTAACTTTTGACAAAAATTCAAGGGGGTAATAACTTTTGATGGGTTCTCCATATCAAATCTTCCACCCTATCCCCAAATCAGAAATTCTGGAAGAGCTCCTAATGCTGTAATATTTTTAATGCACCTTTCCAATGTGACGCCCCAGGGAGCACCACAAGCATAGGTGTGTTCTGATAAATCACACGTGGTAATTTTGGGGTTTTACTTGCCGACACATAATGTGACCTTTAAATTTGACTATGTAAAATCAAAGACAGTGGGGATATTTATACTTAGGGGGCCATAATTATTTCTGGAAGGGGAGATGAAAGAAATCATGCAACCTCTGATGGGTGGAAGGGGGTGATAACAATCAACTTGTCGGTAGTGGATAAAAATCAACTTGTTATTAGTGGTCAAAAACAGCATATTATACCATAAATGAGAAATGTTTTACTAAAATGTTTGGCGCTACACACCATCTTTCTCCGCTTAACAAAACATTCATACTTCCACAACCATTAAATCAACATTTATACAAAATTTCTAAGTTTAAGTATATTTTCTGATCCTATTAACTAATAAATACGTCAATAGTAGTTTTATAAATCCAAATATCAATGCTATTAAAACAGTGATTTGGTCATTATGATGCAAATCAGTAAATCAAGCTCGCATGTCTGACAGGAAGAGGGGTGCGGTGTGTGAAAGATATTGTGTGTGTTCAATGGGGGGGGGTGAAAGATACCCGGGGCATCCGATGGGGGACGGGGGTGATAAAATTCACATTATCATATTTCCCTAAATCGTCGCCCCCCCATTCCGTAAATAATGATGATGACCCCATAAATGGAGGTGTTTTCTAAAGTGTCACACCTTAAAACATGCTTTTCACCATGTAACATACACCAACACTTGTGTTTGTATCTAAGTTTCTCTCACCTTGTTCTTTCCTCCCACTTTGTTGGGTGCGTGCTTTAACGTCTCCCCAATCTCCAACTCTACATCCCCAATCTTCGCCCTGGGATGGTTCTTCAGACATGCCCCTAAAATAAAAGATAACAACATTTTATTTAATATATGAAATTTTGTAGGGTAGTCTACATAATAGATACATATAATTTGTTATAAAATAGTTTAATCTACAAACTTATTCAAATCCTGTCCTAAGATTTATATCTTTAACCTGTCACCATCCCCTGCTTTAAAGTTGAGAAACATTTGCTCCAATGCCAAAACATATTTAAATTGAATTTTTTCAGCTGCTGAGTATTTCCCCGATTTATGTTGCTATATAATACTTACTAATCACAATATTGCAGATAGACATATCAGCAAACTTCTTCTTGCCCTTCCTCCCCTTGAGGGAATAGAGGGACCAAAGTGAGTTTGTCCCCACCTTCCTTAGCATGGTCCGGACACTGGTCCCCAAGTTTACTGCCCCCAGGGATGTGAGGTAGGCAAGCTGAGGAAGAACAAATATAAATGTAAATATACTGGTAAATGTAACTGTCAGCAATCTTTGTAATGTTTTTCAAAGATTCAATGAAATATTTAAAGAAAGCAATCTAGCCAAGTTTAATATTCAAATATAAAAATGTGTAAATCATGCAGATGTTTGTTTAATATGTACTACTACCAGTATTTGTAATTCTGTTTTGTTGATGATAGTTTATATATGTAACTATTTTTAGCTATTTTATTTAGTAGGTGGCACTAGACCGAGCTAACCCTTTTGGGTTCCTATCAATATAATATACAGTAAAAGTATTTTCTTCACTAAAACTGGAACATTCTATCAAATTTCACCACCCTAATCACATGACCCACAGTACCACCTACTAAACAATATTATAGTTGCACAGACTATCATATAATATATTAAAGTTATTGCACACCAGTTGTTTTCGGAACAGCTGTTCCTTGGTGACCTTTTCGCAGTGCGCAAGCAGCTGCTCCTCCCCATCCACAGGCTCTGGCAAGACATCTTCATTGCCATCGACATTTGCCGCCCCAGTTATGATGACTAACTTCTTCAGAAGTGTTATCTCCTCACTCTGATTTTGAATTATCTTGTCCAGTTTCATTAGAACTCGAAACTGAAAGCCTGTTTCAATAATCATACGTACATTAGTACATATTAATTAGTACATGTACCAATATTTATGTTCCTATGTTTAATACCGTTTTAAATTCATGGGTGTTCCAGAAAGAAATGTACCATTTTTGATCTCCACCCCACCCCCACGTTGAAATATTTCAGTTAAAATGTCATGCCCACTCCCAATTAAAATATGTCGCACACCCTACATTAAAATTTAACTCATGTAAACACTTTTTGTCCCTCCCATATAAATTATGTTAACCACCCCAGATATAACTTATTTTACCTGCCCGATTTAAACTATGTCAACCACCTTTAAATGTTTTACTACCCCCCCCCCTATTGCTACGAAGTGCCGTACATACTTTATAGGGACATACTTATGTACAAAATATTCCCTTTTAACATCAGATTAGCCCGAGTCTGTAGAGGTCTACCATGCCCCTTCTTACTCCACTTACAAGGTTGCAACAACAAAAAGTTTATGGCTGTTTAAGAAAAAAATGTAAGGAGGTCACAGGCTGGAAGTCTATTTAAATTGCTGGGAGGGGGTGACAACATAATTCAGTTTGGGGAGGGGTAAAGGGGTTGATATTCTATTTGGGAGAAGGGAGGTTGGATTTGAATTAGGGGGAGGGGGTCCCGCCGTATTTCAATTTTGGGGGGAGGAGAGGATGTTACCTATTTGAATTTGGGGGATGGGGGTAAAAAAGTTCCAGCCTGTGACCCCCCACGTTTTTTTCTGGAATAGCCCTTACCAGAAGATGGCGTGTCGGAACCAGATTCTGTCCTATTCTGAGGTGAGGATGATTGTCCCCTTTCAGTCTCTGTGCTGACTGAGGATACAGGCGACCGAGGTGAGGTTGTCTTGTTTCTTGTTAGAGATCTGTTCCGTACAGTTGAATATGTTCCAATTCCCATGGGTGAAAGTATTATCTTATTATTGGTAGAACCTAAAAGGATAGGAATACCCATATTTATCTTTTGTTTCATGTTCATCTGCATCTTTGTTCATAGAGTTTCACACCTCTGAATTTTCCATGGACTTTGCACGCTTTGCTGCATCATGCTTTGGAAAGAAGCAAATGAGTTCCTGAAATTACACAAAACATGCAACAGTAAAATAGATTTTCGGGCATAATTGTTAAAAATGTTGATTCAACAATCTACAACTCAAGTGCAGCAAGTTAGGCGATGGCAACATGAAAGTAGTTTATCAGAATATTTTCTATCAATTTCAACGTTTATTTATATCAGAATATGAATCTACAACAGTCAAATTGAATACCTTCAACTGAATACTGTACATCACGAGCCTATATTTAGGTTAAGCTACATGGTAAGAATAAACTATATGTAATATCTATCAAATCCCTATAAAAATGGCTTCTCGTCTTCTTCAGCAGGAAATCTTGTGCGTTGTGAGAATCTTGTGCCGATGCAAAAGAGCGGAAACATGTACTTCCCATGTCAGAAAAAAATGACGATCAACTTTTCAATACTGCTTACCATAAAATATGTAGACTTCATGCACTTTTAAAGTATTTCGGCCTGAAAACGTATCAAAATTAATATCGAATGGACAAGAATGGAATACCGGTTCTAATATCGAAGCCATCGAACCGATGTTATGGTAATACCGTGTACTTGTCCAGAGCTCTACTAATATCCACATGAAACAGATTTGACTTACACCGGTAGTACCTACCGGTGTAAATCACCTTCGAGAGCCATGACCGATGGGCTACTGCCACAGACTTCTCACCATCAAACTCTACCACAACAAATTCTTTGACAGGCATCTACAACAGCAATATTAAGAGAGCAGAATTAGATTCTGCAATTTTGTAATAGTGTGAGGTGTCACTTCATATAATTTACACATTGTTAGACAGTGCAAGTACATGTACAGTGTGTTCCACAAAAAGGGAGACAGTGTGTTCAGTGGACCATATCTTTCAAAATTGCATCCCCCCAAGTGTTCATCAGAGCTGAAAGCTGCAATGGCTATTTACATAAAATATAATACTGGTCCTTCCTTCTGAATTACCACTATACCTGATGTAGGAGAGTTTCATGTATGCTGGAATCAATTATTTATCAATTGGCCATGGCTGATCAAGTACTCTTTAAATCATAAACAATTGTGTAAAACATATCAGCTCTAATTATTTTTTTTTACAAAACTTTTAAAGATATGGTCCACTGAACACAGTCTCCCTTTCTCAATTTCTGTGGGAAATCTTGTACAATGTACGTTATTTGAAAAATGATGTTATAGCTACATTATTTAACCTTTAGCGCTCTGATTTCCTATCAGTGAGGTGTGATATAATACTGGCGTTAATAATATTGGGTAACTTATGTTGCCATTGCCTGCAGCACCTAGAAAATAATAATCTCACAGACACCCCAGTCTGACACTGAAAATGTAAATGCTATGACGATCTAGGTATAGAGCTATAAATGTTAATATAAAATTAGTTCAAACTCGATTCTAGAATTCTAACGTAAAGGTTAGTATCAAATTAATTCAAATATATTTTAGAATAAGAAGAGCCAACTTACTGGTTAGAAATTAGAACTGATGGAGAATTGCTAGGAATACAGCCTGGGTACCATGTTGCATTTGAACCATCATAGCCTTTCTGGTGAAGAGGTTTTCTGATAGATGTTTCATCTGAGCATTCCGTACATGAACATGATACACACCAACCAATCTGGAATCACGTGGCTCTACAAAGACAGGTTGGGGTCTGTCATACACCCTGCACAGGTACATTTTGTTGTTCTCTTCATCTCTTATGTTGGTGACAGCCACAACTTCACAGCAAGATGACCCATTCACAATGTATATGTTATTAGGCTGGTGTATGGAGACTGAGCAGGACTTTCCAGGTATTTTAATCACCTCAACTGCATCTAGCTCACTTATCCTCTTGACCATCTGGGCAAGCGGATTCTTCCCTGATCTCACTGTCCTCTTTAGCTGGTGATTATAATTTTCAAAAGCAAATGCTCCACATGCATCAATACTTCCAAATTCCTCCACATCATCTGCAATGTGAAGCATGCTGTGAACATTATACACCAGGAATTCTTTTCCATAAAGCTCACGCCCTCTGGTGACAAAGAACACAAGCAGCTGACGAGCATAATCCAAATGCTCAGAGGCTAGCCTGGGGCAAACAAGGATGTACATAGCAATGCTTAATGACATGAAATGATCATACAAGTTTGCCGTCAGAATGTCTTTCAACACAAATTTTCCTATATACAGCATGAACTGTCGCAGCTCTGTTGCCTTCCACCGATCAATCTCTTCTAATGATCTTGGTGTGCGTGCAAAGATGCTTGGAACAGAACATTGTAGCTCCATTAGCCGTGTGTTTATTTGAGCAATTTTCTGGGCAGACATTCTTACAGACTTTGGTCCTTTCTTCCAAAGCAGAATAATCCGTTTCTGAACTCCAAGGCATGCCTGGTGAATGTAATCAAGGGGGAATTGCTTAACCATATTCATTTGTAGATCGCAAAAGAGAGACACACCATGATGGTGTCCCACTTGAACCTGATTTCTAAATGAATGATCCGTCCGATGATCAAAGTAAATTTCTTGATAGGTCATCCTAACTAACCACACACCTTTCTGGTCACATTTGTCACAGCCAAAGTAGCCAGAATATAATTTGGTCACCTTTACTAGTGACTTTGCAGGAGCATCACAAACAACACACCTTAGCATGAATGGGATTATCCTGTAATCACACTCCAAACCATTGTTCAGGACTTCATTTAAGTCTCGAATTGTATCGTGTAAAAAATCTAAGTTGCTTGGTTTAGTTTGTCCATATGTGAGTGCCACTGGAAACACTGTTACTGGATTCAGGTGAATGGCACACAAAACTGGCCAAGTTGAATATTTCGTACTTTTAAACAAGGGCATACCATCTACGTTGATAGAAATTTCTAGTTCTTGAATATTTCTTCTAGTTTCCAAAGAGTAACTGTCCAACTTTGTCAGCAGTTGTTCTTTCACACCTAAATATATATATTCCATTCCAGATTTTATTTGTGTTGGTACATGTTTTGTAGTCTTTAGTAATGTTCTAGCTATTGCTGGCAAGCTTTCATGACCATGTGACTTCAACAATTTAAGGAGAGCATCAGTTGCATTGTGTTTTACTTGGAATTCATTCACCCAGGAAGCTACCCCTTCTTCCAGTAATACATCAGAGAGTTGTTCGATTCCATCATCTGATTCTGAGTCAGAAAACAGGGTGGAATGTTGATCAATGCAATCCCAGTTCCAATCTCCATTCTCATTATCACTGTCTGGTTGTGTATTGCATTGGGAGATGCTGTTTGATTCTTCAAAATCATCGTCATAGTGATTACTATCAGATCCTGTGAAGTTTGAATTTAGACTGTTGCCAGCAGATGCTTGATCCTGGTCACTTTCATCATCGCTATATATGTGTAAATTTTGATTTACTACAGCGGAGATCGATCGCTTCCTCTTTTTCCACTTTCTGTTATAGTCATACTTCTTCTTTCTGCCTTCATCCATTCTGGAATTAACAAAATATTACAACTACCACTTTGTTCTGATGTTTTATTGTATGCATACTCTTTTGAAAACGAATGAACATAATCTTTATCCCTTAAAATGTTCATCAACTGTGACCTTAATACTAGCTCCTTCTCTTCGTCCTCAGACATTTCTGATTAACAAAAATGGGCTGCAAAATGCCAAAAAGCCTTTAGTTTAGGCCGAATTTACACTTGTCACTGCCACTGGTTCTGTTATCACTGCAGACTTCAGTTAAACAATGACAATTACAAGTCCCAGCACAATAGGCATGAATAGCCATACTATGACTACCGGTACTCTAAATAGTCCTAATCAATGACCTATGTCCGATATATCAAAACACACCACCAAGTTGCCTGCAGAATTGGACAATTCCCGAAGTTAGGGGACGCAAATAAAGGCAAAGATGATTGTGAACGATCGAATGCCAAACCCGAAACAACTGAGAGAGCGAGACTGAGCAGACCACTATTAATTAATAGAAAATTTCACAGATTATAATTATATAAACATTATGTGTATAACAATGTAATTATGGGCGCGCCTAATTATGTTCTGATAAATTAATTATTGGCAACAAATATAAATATTGTTGGTCGAGGTACAGTAGATCGAGACTGTCTATAGTGCATGAAAACGCTCCATCATCCATCATGTCCCCATGTCCATGACGCGTAAACAATGTTACGATGTTAGTCGGGATTTGGCAGAAAATAATCGAAATGTGTGCTTACGGAAACATGCCAAAATTACTATATTTCATATGTACCAAATATTCACAATTTAATTTCTAAAGATGTACCTTGTCTTGTGGATAGTTAGTTGCGCGCGTAACTGTATAAATTAGCTGAGTGTTCAAATATGGACGACGTAGATTCGCAGTAAAACAATTAATAATACTATTTTATTAATAATAATATTTACAATTTTTATGCTTTTATATAAATTCAACATGCCTAGTTTACAATAAAATGTATTATATATTGTGGAGCTCTGTTTGTAAATGTAAGAACACAAGTAGAACGAATTTTAGTTTCGTTTAGATTACACTTCCCGCGCGGTGCGTTACAGCGCGGGAAACATTATCTTGCTTGTGAAACTTGATGCACATAATAGATGTAAGGAACATCACATATTAGTGCTCCGGCCTCCCTCGGTCCGAGGACTGATAAATCACCTCCCGCTAACGGGATCGCCTTATGCGCGGCTGGCATCAAGCGGGCTGTTATCGGCAAACGTCCGGCGCATTCCTCCGCCTGCCAGCCGCTCAGATCCGCCCGCGGGCCGAGAGTGGCGTGCTGGCTGCGGTGGGAAGGGGTGTTAAACATTCATTTTTGGACCCCTAGCTCTGATGTGGTGTTTTTGTTAACCCTTTCTATGTGTTCAGGTGTCTCACTGACCTACTTTAGTTCTAGATATAACATTTCTTGGGGGGGGGTTTAAATTTCAAGGAGGGGTCAAACTTGTTTGGACCAGTCTTTGTGAGGTCAGAATTTATTTTAAAAGCATTTTGCAAAGTACTTTATAACTGAAACATTAAACAAAGTTTTTAAAACGTTTTTGCAACGTTATAATTGATATTTAAAAAAACATGTTTTAAAAACGTTTTTGCAACATTGTACATAAATATGTTTACATTAATGAGGAAGATTGGCCATAAAAATGTTGCATGAAATTAACTTCTTTTTTTTCCATTAAACTTGTGGATTTAAAAAAAATTACCAAGTTTAAACGTTTTAAAAACGTTTTCCCTGAGACGTTTTTGAAGAACATTCCCACAACATATGAATAACTTTTCATAACAACGTTTAGAAAACGTTGGACTGAAACATTTTAATAAAACGTTTTTAAAACGTTTTTGCAACGTTATACAGAAACATTCTGATAAATGTGGAAGATGGACCATAACAAAAACGTTGCCACAACGTTGCCACAACGTTATTTCTGACATAACCTTAATACGACATTCCAGCAACGTTGTGAAAACGTTATGTGTTAGCTGGGTATCTACTGTTGATACCTCATCTACCCACTTAGTGATGTCTTTAAGCATGACCTCGCTTTAAAAAAAAACCATGTTGAGATGGGTTTATCAAGTTTTGTTTAATAAGAAAATCCACCATGTGATCTTTAATTAGTCTTTCTAATAATTTGCAAATCACTGATGTTAAACTCACTGGTCTATAGTTCTCCGACTTGTTTCTCGAACATTTTTAAATAACGGTATAATGTTTGCCTCTTTCCATTCTAAAGGAACCACTCCTTCTTATAATGACAAATTGAAAACTGTCCCAAGCGGTACGCTAATTTGTTCTACAATTTCCAGTAGTAGTTTGGGCGGAATCCCATCCACTCCAGGTGATTTATTATGCTTCATAGCCCTTATTTTCTTAGCTACCATTTCCGGGGTTACAGTTAATTGTCCTAAATAGTCTGAATCTGCCCCCTTGAACTTAGCCTCTAGTACTGGCAGTGAACTAATATCTTCTCTGGTAAACACCGAACTAAAGTACTCATTCAGGTCTTCTGCCATTAACAATCCCTCTGATATTATATTTCCAGCACTATCATCTAGAGGACCGACCTTATCTTGAACTTTCTGTTTGCTTCGAACATACGCATAACAACTCTTGCTGTCATGTTTTATATTACTTGCTAATTGTTGTTCATAGCTTCTCTTTGAATTTCTAATTTCAGCTGTAGCTTGGTTAAGTGCTACTTTATAACTGTTGTAGTCTTTATGATTTACAGTATATCTATATGACTTCCACATCATTTGTTTATACTTAATTTTTATAATGGCTTCTTTCGATAAGTGTTTCTTTTTGGACAGTTTCCCTTGTTTTTTGAAGGGTACAAATTTATCGACTATGTACTTAATTTCACTCTTTAATATATTCCAGCATTATGTTGCTGTCTTATTTTTCAGTGTGTTATTCCAGTCTATCTTTACTAAATATTTCCTCATGTTCTTATTCCTTCCTTTGTGGAAATTTATCCTATACTGCTTTTTACTATTCCTTTCTGATTTTACTTTGATGGTAAAATGTATCTGGTTGTTATCGCTACTCCCGAGTGGCTCACATATCTTGACATTGTCAACTAATTCATTCTGTGAGGACAAAACTATGCCTAACACATTCTCACCCCTGGTTGGTTCTAGCACATGTTGAGAAAGGAAAGTATCTTGAAATAAAACTAAAAACTTGTGGTCCTCACTCCCCATACTCTGAAGAGATTTCCGTTGTATATGCCCGTGGTTAAAATCCCCAATAATAATACAGTCCCGTTTGCTTACTTCCCTTATAGCGTTTTGTATTTTTTCATTCTCTTCTATGCTTATGTTTGGACTTCGATAAACTAACCCAACTGTTAACGTTGAGTTTCCTGTAACTATGTTACACCAAACAGCTTCTTCGCAATCTGCTTCTCTTTCTAATTTTATTTCATAAGCCTGGATAGATTCTTTAATATATAAAATAACTCCACCTCCCTTTCTTCCTATTATATCTTTCCTAAACATTACTTATCCTGTCAGTCCCAATTCAGCATCTGATATATCGGTGGAGGTCCAGGATTCGGCTATACCTATTATATGAGGGTCAATATCTTCTACCATAATGTTTAGTTCATTTCTTTTGTTTACTACACTCCTTGCATTTAAACAAACACATTTATATCCAGCTTCAGAAGAGTTTTCCAGACTGTTATTTGCTGATTTATTTGTGCTGTCTTTATTTATGCCTCCATTTTCAGGCTTTTCTGTGAGTCCCCCCTGCGAATCTAGTTTAAATAGTTGTAACCTGCCCCACTGTCAACAGATCGCAGCAGGTTCTCTGAGAAAACTGCTGCCCCTTTCCACTAAGATGGAGGCCATCTCTCATGTACATATCTTCCCTCCCATCAAAGTATCCCCATAAATCTGTGAATCCCACCCCCTCTTCTTCACACATCTACTCAACTAGTGCGTTGATCGCCATCCTCTTGCAGTTTCTATACGTTGCCCCCTTCCTCCCATTACTGGCAAAATTCCTGACAGAATAACCTTTTCAACTCTCGTCTTCTTTAGCTTCCTCACTAACTGTCTATACTTCCGTACTATCGCAGTTGTTCCCTCCCTGTCTGCATTATTTGTTCCTACATGTACCAGTATAGACCCCCGCTTGTCATGTCCCAATACCTTCTCTACCCTGTCAGTCACATGTTCAATCCTAGCCCCCGGTAGACAAACAACGACGTCTTTCCCCTCGCTCAGTGTCTTGTCCGTCTTTCTCATAATGGAGTCGCCCATAAACACCCTCTCTTTCCTCATTGCCCCCTCAATCACTGCCTTTGAATAGCTCCTTCTTCGGTTTGCATATGTCTGATTGTTGTCTTTCCCTCTTGTCGTCTTATCTCCTGTCACATTCTCTTCCGATCCATTCTTTCCTCTCGCTTTTTCTCTTGTCACCTTTCCTCCTGTCAGCGTCCCTTCTATCGATTTCTCTTCTATCACATTTGCTCTCACTTCCTTTCGTCCCATCTCATTTTCTTCTCTCCTCTCCCGTCCCATCTTCCCTCCCTCCTTCTCTACGGTCACTTTCTTCCCTGTCACCTTCACACTTGTCACGTTTTCTGTTGTCGATTTTCCAATTTCTTCCCTCCTCTCAATCTCCTTTCTTCAGTTTTCTTGCCACTGCTATTCTCCTTCAGTCTTGCAGTATTCTCACCTCTCTCCCTGTCGTCTCTCTCCATTCGACCTGCCTCCTTGCTAATTCCCATCTCCATTCCCTTCACAATATCTGTCAACCTAACTATCTCTTTCTGCAGACACTCCACCTTCCAACACCCGACGCTGACGCAGCGTTACATTTGGTTTCTGTCATTTTAGCCACTTGTTAAATTTGGATTTAAGCTGTATTCCTTTCATATACCTAGAGAAGAAAAAGCGTGCATAATTCTAAAGTCGAGGCAGCTTCCAAACACCGTACGAAGTGTGTCCAAGGGGCGCGGCGGGACATAAAAATGGCGTTTCTCATCATAAAAACCTGCGCTGTCGGTGGTTAGAAATTGTATTCGATGGCTTTGCACGCCGTCGTCCGCATGATAAGTGTTGGAGTTTGGACTCATTATTGAACAGAAATTTAGTATCTACGTTATGTTTACAATGTCCTATAACTGATTGTGGTGTAAGAATTATGGCGAACTGCATCTGATAACCGATGCGGTGGTGCCGTGACCGCCGCTTCGTCACGGCGGCGTTCGAGAACCGGAAACCAGTGGCCCGTCGGGCCAGTAAACTATAAGAACTGGTAGCCCGAACTGGCCCGACAGCTTAAAAAAAGGCGCTGGGCCATCGGGCCAGTGTTAATTTCGAGGCCTGGCAGTGTAGATTAGATATAAGAAAGTTCTCGTTTACACAAAGGACTAAATGAATAGAACATATTATCTGCAGACTGCGTGGGTGCTAGTAGCGTGAATATCCATCTAGAGTTAATTACTCTTTCAAACGTCTGATGTTGTAACTGACTTTGTGTCCATTAATAATTACTTTTATTTTGTTTCACAACACTGTTTGTGAGAGAAGTGTCAACAACGAATCAACAATGGTGCACAGACTGGCGCACACTGACAACAACAACTGTCAAGTTGTGTACACCAAGACGACGTAGGATGTTACCCACACAGGGGAGAAACCCTACACATGTGATACATGTGGGGCAAAGTTTGCACAAAAAGGTAGTTTGAAGTTACATGTCCGTATACACACCAGGGAGAAACCTGACAAATGTGACACATGTGGATCAACATTTGCTCAAAGTGGTTATTTGACGGCACATGTCGGTACACACACGGGGGAGAAACCCTAAAAATGTGACACCTGTGGGGCACAGTTCTCATCATGTAATAATTTGAAGGCACATGTCCGTATCTACACCGGGGAGAAACCCTATAAATTTGGGACAACGTTTACACAAAATGGTAGTTTGAATTTACCCTAGACATGTGATACTTGCGGGGCACAGTTCTCAAAAAATAGTTCTTTGCAGACACATTATTATATCCGTACACACACAGGCGAGAAATCATACAAATGTTACACCAGTGTGGCACAGTTTGTACGCAATAGTCATCTGACATCACATGTTCCAATCCACGCAGAGGAGAATGATATGTGATTTGTGTGGCTCACAGTATTATTAATATGAACCAGTGATAATGTTATGATGCAATAATTTGAAGTGATCATTTCAATACGTTAAATTACCCTAGTGTCGCCCATTTGTTAACCATGATTTCGGGGCAGTTGTTTCTTTTAGTGAATGATTGTTTGATTCCGTTTATAACTTTGTTAAATTAGGCATAGCAAGTTCTGAGTAATTTTATATGACTGTTTTATTGCGTCTACTTTCTATCATCATTTACTTGACGATGTGGTCATAATTACAAATTTGTTGTGATGGGTTCAGTACTCAGCCCGTTAACAGTTAACAGCCTCAGCTGTTACCGTAGGCGTAGTTCAAATTGATCCTTGATATTGTTATTATATTTTTAAATTGCAGCGTTACTTGGGTTAACACATGGATATAATAGCCTAAAGTTTTTTTTACTAACATGGCTGTTCTGAGACGTAGTTCCTGGAGTTGCCCCAGGTAAAAACATTCTAATATCTCTGACTCTGTTATTTTATTAATATCCGTTTAAACAACGTCGTGAGTTCAGTAATTAAGGCTAGTTCTGACTTTGCATGCAATTTTGGATGATTTAATT
>CM034534.1:43567351-43607612 GCA_020002185.1 Paraescarpia echinospica | reverse complement strand
TTGCATGTAGAATACATTACAAAATTGAATTGGTCACAGGATTCTGATCAATCGTACACATTTAATATGTTGCTAAAAATAATTCGAGATTTGATTATAATTGATACTGATAATTGTTTGTATATGTTTTAATAACAATTATTATAATTGTTGTTGTGGAAATTGTAAAATATATTTCACAGTTGTTTTAAGGTAAGTTTGGATTATGCGGGTATTCATGATTATGCTTTTCATTAGGGTATATGTTTGGACAAGGATTTGTAGAACAAAACATAATATTCGGCATTACATAACTTTTCAATTTGTGTAAATCTAAATAATATTCCATAAACACAGACTATTCTACCAAATATAACTGGTCTAGATTTAATATAAACTAAGATAGACTGCTTTAAAAATAGAGAAATATGCTATTTTCACAATTATAAATGTACAAGCAACATAGATAATTTTGAAAAATTACATTCACATAAATATAAGTGTGGACAAATGGAATATTGTAGTTATAATTATATAGACAATACAACATGTTTTACTGAGTTAAGTTGGCCTGTGTTAATTGTATTCAAATTTTAGTAAAAGGATTTTAAAAACAAAACACGATATTCGTATGGAGTGCAGCGGTATGAGTATCAGACTCTCGACTAAGGGAGTGCGGGTTCGAATCCTGTGCAGCACTGTCGAACCTTGGACAAGTTTGCTTACTCTATATTGCGTAAGTTCGCTTAGCTGTATATGAGTACCTGGATATAGACAGTGGTGATATTTGTGTATAAATAGTCTTCGCGCATTAATTTCAGCATGGCTGAATGCTTCCCAGAGAAGTCGAGATGGTATTTGATTGAACAGGTCTTCCAGAGAGTAAAATGTAAAGCGCGTTGAGCAGTCCTGTGGACGGGATACTGCGCTATATAAGAACTTACCTTTTTTACTTTTACATTCAGCATGACATAACATTTTAATTTATGTATCAATTCGCATCATATTTAATATTCCCAGACACAAGTAGTAGGTATGCAAAATATTGTTGGCCTAGGTTGAACAGAAATTGTGATATATTGCATTGATAATAGTAAAACTTGTGCATTCAAAAATTAAACTAATTATAGACCATGTATGGCTAATTTGGAAAATGCCATTTTATTTAAAGAAAAATCTACCAACACTTATCAAATAACTATTCAAAATCTCATTTTTAACAATCAGCCAACAAACAGAAAATTTAACTATTACTATTTTAAAGTAACTGTTTAATGGTTCTGTATAATAATAATAATAGTACAAATATCTACTGAAGCATCTACAAAAACCACATACTGACTGCCAGAAAACTTATCACCCCTCCGAGCTAGACCATTCACAATTGTGAGGCTGTGACCTAGAAAAGGCAGACACAGTCCCACAGCCATGTGCGTGTATGTCTGGTGGTACCATTACTGTGGGGGGGAGCAGCTTAGATAAAAGTTGCTGTGTCCAGATACAACTAAATTTTGGTGTGACGCCAAGCATTTGAACAAGGTCTGGTTTTGACTGATTTTTGGGCAATGCCAAAATGTCAGCGATTCGCATTTTGCCAGTCGGCTATAGAGGGCACTTCATACAGCGCTCGTGTCATTCTGGCATGCTAAATGCTAGTTAGAGTTTTTTTTATAAAAAAAAACGTGTACATTTCACAATAATAAAGTTATGGAACTGAAATTTGGTGTATAAACAAACAACTTATTGAACTTTTCAGTGATATAGTATCTATTGGAATACAACAATTGCTAATGGTTGCAGTCCATGCTGAAGTTGTGAAATTTTCTGTAAAAAATCCTTGCCCAAGGTTAAGGAAAAGGAGGGGCTCTGTTATTCACTTTTATAAATACTTTGTGCTTAAGCACTGAAATTAGGGGATACGTAATTAGAGTGAAAGTTTTGTCTACTCTCCGCAAATTCATAAAACCTTTAAATCTCACTAGATATCACCTAGAAGACTGTATACATCATTAGTCAGATATATATATATATATTACCAGATGTAGTCACAACTAACATGCTGGGGCCTGGAAGTATGAAAGTTAACAAAATACGTTTTCAAATTGAGACAGATTTTAGTAAATTATTATGGTACAAAAAGGCAGTGCCAATGCACCATATTACCATTTTCATGAAAACAGGGGAAAAGGTCTTAAATATTGTTATTGAATTTCCAAAGAATAGTATTTGTTTATGGTGGGACATAACTTAGTTGTTGGAGAACATTTGTTTTCAATGTTTGCACAATGCATTATGTGAAAATGTACCATTCAAACATTACGTACAGAATTCACAAAATTCCCTCATCCATCACATCAATAACTAGGTGCCCTTTGCAGCCATATTTTCTAATTCATCCTGGGTTTGACTAATTGATACTATTTCTCTAGGCCTTAGTCTCATGCATTTTGAAAATAAAAATTGCAAATCTAATTGTTTTTTCGGGAAAGGCTTCTAGACTTGAGTAGTGAAACTGATGGAACGTGAGTCACAAAATTAGGGATTTTTTATTTTATAAATCCATCATGTCCCCATGTCCATGACGCGTAAACAATGTTACGATGTTAGTCGGGATTTGGCAGAAAATAATCGAAATGTGTGCTTACGGAAACATGCCAAAATTACTATATTTCATATGTACCAAATATTCACAATTTAATTTCTAAAGATGTACCTTGTCTTGTGGATAGTTAGTTGCGCGCGTAACTGTATAAATTAGCTGAGTGTTCAAATATGGACGACGTAGATTCGCAGTAAAACAATTAATAATACTATTTTATTAATAATAATATTTACAATTTTTATGCTTTTATATAAATTCAACATGCCTAGTTTACAATAAAATGTATTATATATTGTGGAGCTCTGTTTGTAAATGTAAGAACACAAGTAGAACGAATTTTAGTTTCGTTTAGATTACACTTCCCGCGCGGTGCGTTACAGCGCGGGAAACATTATCTTGCTTGTGAAACTTGATGCACATAATAGATGTAAGGAACATCACATATTTGTGCTCCGGCCTCCCTCGGTCCGAGGACTGATAAATCACCTCCCGCTAACGGGATCGCCTTATGCGCGGCTGGCATCAAGCGGGCTGTTATCGGCAAACGTCCGGCGCATTCCTCCGCCTGCCAGCCGCTCAGATCCGCCCGCGGGCCGAGAGTGGCGTGCTGGCTGCGGTGGGAAGGGGTGTTAAACATTCATTTTTGGACCCCTAGCTCTGATGTGGTGTTTTTGTTAACCCTTTCTATGTGTTCAGGTGTCTCACTGACCTACTTTAGTTCTAGATATAACATTTCTTGGGGGGGGGTTTAAATTTCAAGGAGGGGTCAAACTTGTTTGGACCAGTCTTTGTGAGGTCAGAATTTATTTTAAAAGCATTTTGCAAAGTACTTTATAACTGAAACATTAAACAAAGTTTTTAAAACGTTTTTGCAACGTTATAATTGATATTTAAAAAAACATGTTTTAAAAACGTTTTTGCAACATTGTACATAAATATGTTTACATTAATGAGGAAGATTGGCCATAAAAATGTTGCATGAAATTAACTTCTTTTTTTTCCATTAAACTTGTGGATTTAAAAAAAATTACCAAGTTTAAACGTTTTAAAAACGTTTTCCCTGAGACGTTTTTGAAGAACATTCCCACAACATATGAATAACTTTTCATAACAACGTTTAGAAAACGTTGGACTGAAACATTTTAATAAAACGTTTTTAAAACGTTTTTGCAACGTTATACAGAAACATTCTGATAAATGTGGAAGATGGACCATAACAAAAACGTTGCCACAACGTTGCCACAACGTTATTTCTGACATAACCTTAATACGACATTCCAGCAACGTTGTGAAAACGTTATGTGTTAGCTGGGTATCTACTGTTGATACCTCATCTACCCACTTAGTGATGTCTTTAAGCATGACCTCGCTTTAAAAAAAAACCATGTTGAGATGGGTTTATCAAGTTTTGTTTAATAAGAAAATCCACCATGTGATCTTTAATTAGTCTTTCTAATAATTTGCAAATCACTGATGTTAAACTCACTGGTCTATAGTTCTCCGACTTGTTTCTCGAACATTTTTAAATAACGGTATAATGTTTGCCTCTTTCCATTCTAAAGGAACCACTCCTTCTTATAATGACAAATTGAAAACTGTCCCAAGCGGTACGCTAATTTGTTCTACAATTTCCAGTAGTAGTTTGGGCGGAATCCCATCCACTCCAGGTGATTTATTATGCTTCATAGCCCTTATTTTCTTAGCTACCATTTCCGGGGTTACAGTTAATTGTCCTAAATAGTCTGAATCTGCCCCCTTGAACTTAGCCTCTAGTACTGGCAGTGAACTAATATCTTCTCTGGTAAACACCGAACTAAAGTACTCATTCAGGTCTTCTGCCATTAACAATCCCTCTGATATTATATTTCCAGCACTATCATCTAGAGGACCGACCTTATCTTGAACTTTCTGTTTGCTTCGAACATACGCATAACAACTCTTGCTGTCATGTTTTATATTACTTGCTAATTGTTGTTCATAGCTTCTCTTTGAATTTCTAATTTCAGCTGTAGCTTGGTTAAGTGCTACTTTATAACTGTTGTAGTCTTTATGATTTACAGTATATCTATATGACTTCCACATCATTTGTTTATACTTAATTTTTATAATGGCTTCTTTCGATAAGTGTTTCTTTTTGGACAGTTTCCCTTGTTTTTTGAAGGGTACAAATTTATCGACTATGTACTTAATTTCACTCTTTAATATATTCCAGCATTATGTTGCTGTCTTATTTTTCAGTGTGTTATTCCAGTCTATCTTTACTAAATATTTCCTCATGTTCTTATTCCTTCCTTTGTGGAAATTTATCCTATACTGCTTTTTACTATTCCTTTCTGATTTTACTTTGATGGTAAAATGTATCTGGTTGTTATCGCTACTCCCGAGTGGCTCACATATCTTGACATTGTCAACTAATTCATTCTGTGAGGACAAAACTATGCCTAACACATTCTCACCCCTGGTTGGTTCTAGCACATGTTGAGAAAGGAAAGTATCTTGAACTAAAACTAAAAACTTGTGGTCCTCACTCCCCATACTCTGAAGAGATTTCCATTGTATATGCCCGTGGTTAAAATCCCCCATAATAATACAGTCCCGTTTGCTTACTTCCCATATAGCGTTTTGTATTTTGTCATTCTCTTCTATGCTTATGTTTGGACTTCGATAAACTAACCCAACTGTTAACGTTGAGTTTCCTGTAACTATGTTACACCAAACAGCTTCTTCGCAATCTGCTTCTCTTTCTAATTTTATTTCATAAGCCTGGATAGATTATTTAATATATAAAATAACTCCACCTCCCTTTCTTCCTATTATATCTTTCCTAAACATTACATATCCTGTCAGTCCCAATTCAGCATCTGATATATCGGTGGAGGTCCAGGATTCGGTTATACGTATTATATGAGGGTCAATATCTTCTACCATAATGTTTAGTTCATTTCTTTTGTTTACTACACTCCTTGCATTTAAACAAACACATTTATATCCAGCTTCAGAAGAGTTTTCCAGACTGTTATTTGCTGATTTATTTGTGCTGTCTTTATTTATGCCTCCATTTTCAGGCTTTTCTGTGAGTCCCCCCTGCGAATCTAGTTTAAATAGTTGTAACCTGCCCCACTGTCAACAGATCGCAGCAGGTTCTCTGAGAAAACTGCTGCCCCTTTCCACTAAGATGGAGGCCATCTCTCATGTACATATCTTCCCTCCCATCAAAGTATCCCCATAAATCTGTGAATCCCACCCCCTCTTCTTCACACATCTACTCAACTAGTGCGTTGATCGCCATCCTCTTGCAGTTTCTATACGTTGCCCCCTTCCTCCCATTACTGGCAAAATTCCTGACAGAATAACCTTTTCAACTCTCGTCTTCTTTAGCTTCCTCACTAACTGTCTATACTTCCGTACTATCGCAGTTGTTCCCTCCCTGTCTGCATTATTTGTTCCTACATGTACCAGTATAGACCCCCGCTTGTCATGTCCCAATACCTTCTCTACCCTGTCAGTCACATGTTCAATCCTAGCCCCCGGTAGACAAACAACGACGTCTTTCCCCTCGCTCAGTGTCTTGTCCGTCTTTCTCATAATGGAGTCGCCCATAAACACCCTCTCTTTCCTCATTGCCCCCTCAATCACTGCCTTTGAATAGCTCCTTCTTCGGTTTGCATATGTCTGATTGTTGTCTTTCCCTCTTGTCGTCTTATCTCCTGTCACATTCTCTTCCGATCCATTCTTTCCTCTCGCTTTTTCTCTTGTCACCTTTCCTCCTGTCAGCGTCCCTTCTATCGACTTCTCTTCTATCACATTTGCTCTCACTTCCTTTCGTCCCATCTCATTTTCTTCTCTCCTCTCCCGTCCCATCTTCCCTCCCTCCTTCTCTACGGTCACTTTCTTCCCTGCCACCTTCACACTTGTCACGTTTTCTGTTGTCGATTTTCCAATTTCTTCCCTCCTCTCAATCTCCTTTCTTCAGTTTTCTTGCCACTGCTATTCTCCTTCAGTCTTGCAGTATTCTCACCTCTCTCCCTGTCGTCTCTCTCCATTCGACCTGCCTCCTTGCTAATTCCCATCTCCATTCCCTTCACAATATCTGTCAACCTAACTATCTATTTCTGCAGACACTCCACCTTCCAACACCCGACGCTGACTCAGCGTTACATTTGGTTCTGTCATTTTAGCCCCTTGTTAAATTTGGATTTAAGCTGTATTCCTTTCATATACCTAGTGAAGAAAAAGCGTGCATAATTCTAAAGTCGAGGCAGCTTCCAAACACCGTACGAAGTGTGTCCAAGGGGCGCGGCGGGACATAAAAAATTGCGTTTCTCATCATAAAAACCTGCGCTGTCGGTGGTTAGAAAATGTATTCGATGGCTTTGCACGCCGTCGTCCGCATGATAAGTGTTGGAGTTTGGACTCATTATTGATCAGAAATTTAGTATCTACGTTATGTTTACAATGTCCTATAACTGATTGTGGTGTAAGAATTATGGCGAACTGCATCTGATAACCGATGCGGTCGTGCCGTGACCGCCGCTTCGTCACGGCGGCGTTCGAGAACCGGAAACCAGTGGCCCGTCGGGCCAGTAAACTATAAGAACTGGTAGCCCGAACTGGCCCGACAGCTTCAAAAAAGGCGCCGGGCCATCGGGCCAGTGTTAATTTCGAGGCCTGGCAGTGTAGATTAGATATAAGAAAGTTCTCGTTTACACAAAGGACTAAATGAATAGAACATATTATCTGCAGACTGCGTGGGTGCTAGTAGCGTGAATATCCATCTAGAGTTAATTACTCTTTCAAACGTCTGATGTTGTAACTGACTTTGTGTCCATTAATAATTACTTATATTTTGTTTCAGAACACTGTTTGTGAGAGAAGTGTCAACAACGAATCAACAATGGTGCACAGACTGGCGCACACTGACAACAACAACTGTCAAGTTGTGTACACCAAGACGACGTAGGATGTTACCCACACAGGGGAGAAACCCTACACATGTGATACATGTGGGGCAAAGTTTGCACAAAAAGGTAGTTTGAAGTTACATGTCCGTATACACACCAGGGAGAAACCTGACAAATGTGACACATGTGGATCAACATTTGCTCAAAGTGGTTATTTGACGGCACATGTCGGTACACACACGGGGGAGAAACCCTAAAAATGTGACACCTGTGGGGCACAGTTCTCATCATGTAATAATTTGAAGGCACATGTCCGTATCTACACCGGGGAGAAACCCTATAAATTTGGGACAACGTTTACACAAAATGGTAGTTTGAATTTACCCTAGACATGTGATACTTGCGGGGCACAGTTCTCAAAAAATAGTTCTTTGCAGACACATTATTATATCCGTACACACACAGGCGAGAAATCATACAAATGTTACACCAGTGTGGCACAGTTTGTACGCAATAGTCATCTGACATCACATGTTCCAATCCACGCAGAGGAGAATGATATGTGATTTGTGTGGCTCACAGTATTATTAATATGAACCAGTGATAATGTTATGATGCAATAATTTGAAGTGATCATTTCAATACGTTAAATTACCCTAGTGTCGCCCATTTGTTAACCATGATTTCGGGGCAGTTGTTTCTTTTAGTGAATGATTGTTTGATTCCGTTTATAACTTTGTTAAATTAGGCATAGCAAGTTCTGAGTAATTTTATATGACTGTTTTATTGCGTCTACTTTCTATCATCATTTACTTGACGATGTGGTCATAATTACAAATTTGTTGTGATGGGTTCAGTACTCAGCCCGTTAACAGTTAACAGCCTCAGCTGTTACCGTAGGCGTAGTTCAAATTGATCCTTGATATTGTTATTATATTTTTAAATTGCAGCGTTACTTGGGTTAACACATGGATATAATAGCCTAAAGTTTTTTTTACTAACATGGCTGTTCTGAGACGTAGTTCCTGGAGTTGCCCCAGGTAAAAACATTCTAATATCTCTGACTCTGTTATTTTATTAATATCCGTTTAAACAACGTCGTGAGTTCAGTAATTAAGGCTAGTTCTGACTTTGCATGCAATTTTGGATGATTTAATTATTGCTTTCATTTTCTGATTATGTAGTGATATTTTGGCTTGAACAATAAATAATTATTTGTTTATAGTTAATTATTATCCACGGGTTAGCTTGTGTACCTATGTATTGTGGTTAAATGGTTTTGCTCTGTTAATGTTTACTGAATATGATAAGTCTGATACAATTATGTCTCCATTATTGTTATTAGGTGTTTTCTTGTTGTCCTGCTCTGTTGCCTTAAGGAAACAATATTTAGTTTTATGCAAACTATTGATATCTAGTAATTGTAATGCGCTTTTTCCAGAGCGTACCAGAACACATTACTCTACTTCAATGTTGTCTTCATGTTTGTTATAATTATAAAGTTTTGTAAGTTAATAATACTAGGCCTACTTTTAAATTGTCTATATTGCTTCTTTTAGCAGGATATGTCAGTGATAATCCTCGACTTGCCACTAGTCGTAATGTGAGATTTGCTACAACTAATTCGTTCTATTTGTGGCATGACAGCATTTTTGACTGATTTGCTGGGTTTTTTGTAAATGGTCAAGGAAACTTGTCTTAAAACAAGTCATACTGCTGCATGTGTGGCCGACATTGCACCACCATGTCGTTTGGGCCGAAGGTCCAAAGGACTATTGCCATCACTCTGCGTCCGCCGTCCGCCGTTAACTGCCGTATCTCAGAAACCGTTCAGCAACGTTTTCTCAAATTTTGCATTGACATATCTTAGGGCACTGCCAATAGTGCACGAGAAATCTGTATTTGATTGAATCGTTCTGAGGGCTCCCTGGGGCCTCCATGGACCCCAAAACTGGTAAATGTTTAGAATTTGCCTATTTTTAGTCCTTTGGGCCGAAGGTCCAACGGACTAATGCCTTCATTATGCGTCCGCCGTGCGCCGTGTGCCGTTAGCTGCCGTACCTCAGAAACCTTTCAGCAACGTTTTCTCTAATTTTGCATAGAAGTATCTTAGGGTACTGTCATTATACACGAGAAATCTATATTTGATTGAATCATTCTAAGGAAAGGACCCCGAAATTGATAAATTTTCACATTTTGCCTATTTTTCTCAAAAACTGTTCAGTAAATTGTTATCTAATTTTGCATAGATATATCTTAGGTTACTGCCACAATACACAATAAATCTGTAGTTGATTGAATCATTCTAAGGGTACCCCAGGGCCCCCCAAATGCAAAATTTCCCTGTTATGTATCTACTACTGCAGGAGACTACTGCCTCCTGCAGCCACTGATTTATATCTGTAATTGGATAGTGGACTTTGCCCTGATCACTGGTGTTGCTGAGTTGGGTGTCCGGCTGTAAACCTGTGTATTGGACAATGGCAGGCTCACTGCCTGCCATTGTCTTAGTGTCAAACGGAATGCCTCCTTGTGGGCTGTAATTATAATGTGTAATGGGAATCCCTACTGCACTGGCAAAACATGAGAAACTTTAAAACATTTATATACATAATTATCAATGCAATGTAACGATACGATCTAGGATTAAAATAAAATAACGTATAAAATAATATATAAAATTAAATAACTTAGGTATACTCGAAAAGGTTAAAGCTTATTTAGCCAAAGTTATAGGGAATGTTATTAAGATGTTTTACTATACATGTTGCAGCTATTACTTCAATCCAATTCAATCAGTATTATGTCATTAATTACAACTGTTTTAAGTCAAAATGCAAACTGTATATGTACCTTGTGAACAAATACAGTTTTATCATAGTTCATCTGTTTCTTCTTTCCATTCTGGGGGAGGGAGGTTGGAGCAAAATAAGAACAGAAAATGTGTGCACATTTTTTAAAACAACCTTTAACTGTGCTACATGCGAGAATGCAGATCACCAACTCTCCTGCAAGATTTCTACAACCAGTGGAAATCGGCCTAAATAGCAGAGTATAGGGATCAAATTGTACAGTATTTGTAATAACACATTAACTAATATATACAATCTTCACGAAACGGTCAACGCGAATATTTTATTTCCAGGTGTTTCTTCAATGACTTGCATATAGTATCCAGTAAACATGTCAATTTTTACTTCCATCATAACCCTTAATGAGTTGTAACTATGATTCACCAAAAAAACATTGCATTAATAATTACAAACTCACAATATAGTCCTAAGGATTTCAGGGCCTCTTGACCCATTTTTTCAATAACTGTTCAGTAACTTTTCTCTAATTTTTTATAGACGTTACGTAGGTTAGTGTCACTGTACACAAGAAATTTGTATTTGACTGGATCATTCTAATGGCACCTCGCGGCCTCCCAAAAAGCTAAATCGTCACATTCTGTCTGTTTCTGCCTGGACTGGGTTGGCAGAGTATTGTTTATTTCACCCACCCCACTGAAGCTAAGATTATCTGGCTTCTATTGTTTGATGGAAACTGTGACTAATCTTTAATTGGTCAATGGCAGAGGCTTGTGTCAACAGACAGCATGCACTAGACCCCTGTTAACCCATTAGCACTCAGTGTGTTATTTCTATACAGTATCTGTTTCCTCAGAAGCTTGACCTAGGTTCAAAACAAAATGATGCATGGTAGTTTTATCATTGTCTATAATTCCAAGTAAGTGTTATTTTGAAGAGCATTGAATTATCTACATTATGGTAATTAGAGTGTGTTGCTGGAATGTAATATGTTGACAATACTGAGCTTGGTAAATGGTAATTTGTATAATGCATCACATTTTAAGAATGCATGTCATTGTTTGCGGTGTAACGTTTGTATGCTTCATTTTCTGCTGCTACAAGTTGCGTTCACCTGAAGGATTATTCAATTAATTATCCAATGATAATACATATGTTGTGGTGTTGGAAATATATAGCTTTGGTATATTGTGTACGAGGGTTGTGATAGGAAACTATTGGACATTGCGACAGTCCAGAAAAACAGTATGACATGTGTCACTATATAAAGTGTGGCTTTCAGATACTTAATTTTGTAGTGCTGTGGATTATGATGGGCCTCTCCATTAGCTCCATATATATTTATGTGAAATATATTATGTCATTAAAATATTTCAGAACAGTAAAAGAACAGTTGCAGAACAGTAAAATTAGGAACGTTTTAGTACTTATAACTAAAATAGTGATATTCAATTCACATATATAAATTATATATTCTGATTTACACAATAACAAGAATTACTAAGATATGGAAGGTGGTTGAGAAGGGAGTTAAATGAGATCATTATAAAGTTGGAGCCTGGCTGCCCAGCCATGGGCTTAGCCAGCCCGTAAGGCGAAGCTGCAGCTGTCTTTGAGTTTGTTTACATTTTGACAAACTACTATTATTATACTACTAATTTTTGAATTGGCACGGCTAATGCTAATATATCCCACAAAATGACTTATACAGGAAACAACGTTGGTGTAAATTTCCATTCCATTATTCTTACTGACAAAGACCTGTCAGTTACGTGAGTAACACCTTCGAAGTTCTGACAGTAGGACGCCGCCGACGGTGAAGTCGAGACGAAAGTTTGACAAAGGCTTCAAGTTCAAATGGACTATCACCGTCCAGCTGACCCATTTTTTATTTCGTTTAGTCAACCTTTTGCTCTCAAATAATCTCTCCTCTTAGTTTTATACATAAATACATAATCTGGCATAACTTTAAGTTTTTTTGTAGCAGACATTTGTACTTCCAATGTATCATTGCAACATAACATACATACTGTGTGCCACATTTGAATGTCATGCAAGTAATGTTCCCATGCAATACATTTGCATATATAATATAAAACTTCAACAGCCGTTTTCTTCATTTTCACGTTTTAACCCCTACCATTTTCAATACTCCATAACTTCACAATTTTTTGTAGCAGTCATAATATTTGAAACAATATTACAATTTTTCCGACTGATCACTCATTTGGTCAGCAGTGGTCACATACAGACGTATTAGTCTAAAGGACTTCAGGGCCTCTTGGCCCATTTTTATTATCAACCACGTTTAGTTGGTAGGGATGAAGGTGTTTTCTGTTGTCAGATCATTTTAGAATTAAAGTGTATTCTATTCGCGCATACTCTAGTTTTGAGTCAAGTTGCATTGAAATCTCTGATCATTCTTTTATTGTATTACATCATTTTCGAGGCTGTATTTGGCGGAGATACTATAGATCGTAGAAATTGTTGGACTGATAAGTATTATTCTTGCCTTAATGTCATTCAAAAAGTTGCAGTAAACATATATTGAGTAGCAGTTGTGCTTAAAGTTAGTTAGTTAAAGAATTTTAGAACATTTAATATAGTGAGTGATAATAGGGTAACTTAGACTTCGTTGTAAACAAGATTTAACAGACCTGATTTTGTGGTAGAATATATAGGAGATAAAGTAACAACAATAACACTACCTACATAAGTTAATATATGTGTAAGTCAGTACTTGCTAGATATTTTGATTAGGTAGCATTGTTGTTAAAATTAAGCAAGGGCGATTGTCGGGCGAACTCCATATTGTTTATGTAGATAGTGTCCTACGTATTCGCTAGGGCGCGCGTAACCTAAATAAATAAAGCAGCCTAACGTAACATAATATATTGTATTTAAATTAATGTTAGCGTAATGTTAACGTTCGTTAAAATATGTAACATAAAGTGTGTTGTAGTACACAGGAAACAGTATTTATAAAAACTAAGTTAGGTAAGTTATTAAATCAATTCTGATAGTGATATGGCGCCTTGTAAGAGGCAAGTAAAGGCAAAGCGACACCTGGTGTGCGATCACTGCCACAACTAGGTAGATTTTTTATTGTCCGGCTGTGGGAAGTCATGGGCAGAAACCATGGACGAGGGATTCACCGTTCAGTGCATGGGGTGTTGGAAGGTGGAGTGTCTGCAGAAGGAGATAGTTAGGATGACAGATATGGTGAAGGGGATGGAGATGGGAAATAGCAAGACGACAGGGAGAGAGGTGGGAATACTGCAAGACTGAAGGAGAATAGCAGTGACAAGAAGACTGAGGAACGGAGATTGAGTTGAGGGAAGGTGATTGGAAGAAATTGGAAAATCGACGACAGAAAACATCACAAGCGTGAAGGTGACAAGGGAGAAAATGACCGTAGAGAAGAAGGGAGGGAAGATGGGGCGGGAGAGGAGAGAAGAAAATGAGATGAGTGGAAATATGAAGGGACGAAAGGAAGTGAGATCAAATGTGATAGAAGATAAGTCGATAAAAGGGAAGATGATAGGTGGAAATGTGACAAGAGAAAAAGCGACAGGAAAGAATGGATCGGAAGAGAAAGTGACGGGAGAGAAGACGGCAGGGGTAAAAGACAACAACCAGACATATGCAAACCGGAGAATGAGCTACTCTGAGGCAGTGATAGAGGGAGCAATGAGGAAAGAGAGGGTGGGCGACTCCATTAAGTGGAAGACGAACAAAACAATAAGCGATGGGAAGGACGTCGTTATTTGTCTACCGGGGGCTAGGACAGAACATGTGACTGAAAGAGTAGAGAAGGTATTGGGGCATGGCAAGGAAGGGTTTATACTAGTACACGTAGGAACAAATAATACAGACAGGGAGGGAACAACTGGGATAGTACAGAAGTATAGACAGTTAGTGAGGAAGCTAAATAAGACAAGAATTGAACATATTATTCTCTCAGGAATTTTGACAGTAATGGGAGGAAGGGGGGCAACGTATAGACACTGTAAGAGGATGGCGATCAACGCACTAATTGAGCAGATGTGTGAAGAAGAGGGGGTGGGATTCACAGATTTATGGGGATACTTTGTTGCGAGGGAAGATATGTACATGAGAGATGGCCTCCATCTTAGTGGAAAAGGGCAGCAATTTTCTCAGAGAACCTGCTGCGATCTGTTGACAGTGGGACAGGTTACATCTATTTAAACTAGATTCGCAGGGGGGACACCCAGAGAAGCCTGAAACTGGGGGCATAGATAAAGACAGCACCAGTAAATCAGCAAAGAACATTCTGGAAAACGCTTCTGAAGCTGGATACAAATGTGTTTGTTTAAATAATATACAAAAGAAATGAAGTAAACATTATGGTAGAAGATAATGACCCTCACATAATGGACCACCACCGATATATCAGATGCCGAATTGGGACTGACAGGATATGTAATGTTTAGGAAAGATAGAATAGGAAGAAAGGGAGGTGGAGTTATTTTATATATTAAAGAATCTACCCAGGCTGATGAAATAAAATTAGAAAGAGAAGCAGATTGCGAACAAGCTGTTTGGTGTAACATAGTTACAGGAAACTCAACGTTAATAGTTGGGTTAGTTTATCGAAGTCCAAACATAAGCATTGAAGAGAATGAAAAAATACAAAACGCTATAAGGGAAGTAAGCAAACTGGACTGTATTATTATGGGGGATTTAAACCACGGGCATATGAGAATGTGTTAGACATAGTTTTGTCTTCACAGAATGAATTAGTTGACCATGTCAAGATATGTGAGCCACTGGGGAGTAGTGATCACAACCAGATACATTTTACCATCAAAGTAAAATCAGAAACGAATAGTAAAAAGCAGTACAGGGGAAATTTCTACAAAGAAAGATATCAGGACATGAGGAAATATTTAGCAAAGATAGAATGGAATAACACACTGAAAAATAAGACAGCAACAGAATGCTGGAATATATTAAAGAGTGAAATTAAGTGCATAATCCATAAATTTGTACCCTTCAAAAAACAAGGGAAACGGTCCAAAAAGAAACACTTATCGAAAGAAGGCATTATAAAAATTAAGTATAAATAAATCGTGTGGAAAACATTTATAACGAAGCACTTAATCAACCTACAGCTGAAATTATAAATTCAAAGAGAAGCTATAAATAACAATTAGCTAGTAATATAAAACAAGACTGCAAGAGTTTTTATGCGTATGTTCGAAGCAAACAGAAAGTTGAGGATAAAGTCGGTTCTCTAGAAGAGAGTACTGGAAATATAATATCAGAGGGACTCTTAATGGTAGAAGACCTGAATGAAAATTTTAGTTCGGTGTTTAACAGGGAATATATTAGTTCACTTCCAGTACTAGAGGCTAAGTTCAAAGGGGCAGATACAGACTATTTAGGACAGTTCATTGTAACCTCAGAAATGGTAGCTTAGAAAATAAGGGCTATGAAGGATAATAAATCACCTGGAGTGGATGGGATTCCGCCCAAACTACTATTGGAAATTGTAGAACAAATTAGCGTACCGCGTGCAACAGTTGGGCCATACAGCAAGGAAACAAAAGAATTGGTGTGAAGAAAGTTATGAGGAAATATTATCACTACTGGACGAATGGCGTAGGGCACATGACGCGTTATTTTCTCAACAGACGAGAAGGCGAAACCAGCGCTATGTACAAGCAGTCTAAACTACAAAAATAACTACGAGCAATGGAACATGCCTGGTGGGACAAAAAGGTTAATGAATTACAACAGCTAGCCATTGAAATGTCATCAAATGGATTCTTTGCAGCAATCAAACAGATCTGTAGTCCACAGAAAACAGTTGTTGCACCAATTGGAGATCAAGAAGGAACAACTGGGATAGTACAGAAGTATAGACAGTTAGTGAGGAAGCTAAATAAGACAAGAATTGAACATATTATTCTCTCAGGAATTTTGACAGTAATGGGAGGAAGGGGGGCAACGTATAGACACTGTAAGAGGATGGCGATCAACGCACTAATTGAGCAGATGTGTGAAGAAGAGGGGGTGGGATTCACAGATTTATGGGGATACTTTGTTGCGAGGGAAGATATGTACATGAGAGATGGCCTCCATCTTAGTGGAAAAGGGCAGCAATTTTCTCAAGAAGGTTCCCAAGTTTTCACAGAGAAGTAACAAATTGTGGCCAGATGGAGGGAATATTTCAGCCCGCTACTGAATTGTCCAACGACTGCCACAGAAGAAGCACTTGCTTCGATAAAACAACACCCAGTACGGGAAGACATGTCAAATCTACCAACGTTAGAGGACAGCTGCCATCATGTCAACAAAGTCAGGAAAATCGCCAGAACAGGATGGTTTACCCACTGAAATCTATAAATATGGAGGTACAGCGCTTCACATTCAACTACTGAAATTCTACCGCACCTGTCGGACAGCAAAATAACTATTACAGAAGTTCAAGGACGCTTTGATAATTGCAATATGCAAAAGGAAGAGTGACCGTAGTAACTGTGTAAATTAACGGGGCATTTCGCTGTTCTCAACTGCGGGGAATATTCTAACAAAAAATCACACTGAAAAGAAAACAAACAATTGCAGAATTGATTAGCCCTGAAAACTAGTGTGGGTGTCGTACCTCGCGATGTAACATTGACATGTTATTCACTTTGCGGTAACTACAGGAAAAAGCTGTCGAACAAACAAACCTTTACGGGTTTTATTTCTCAAAGGCATTCCATACAGTGGACAGATCAACCCTGTGGATCTTTGGCGATGTGGCTGCCCTGAGACCTTTGTCAAACTAATTACGAAATGTCACGATGGCACGGCTGGAGCAGTGTCTATTGGTGGAACAATTACACATCCATTTCAGATCAGTCGTGAACTAAAGCCATGATTTGTCTTGGCTCCTTCTTTGTTCACTTTCTCTCTTGGAGCAGTACTAGCTGCAGCATCGGAACACCTGACTACGGGCGTTTTTATCCGCACTAGATCTGATGGAAAGTTACTCAACTTGGCTAGAGTGAGAGCAAACACTCGTGAACATTGCATTCGCGAACTGCTATTTGTAGAAGATGCTGCTATATATAGACACTTATAAACGATTTATGAGAATGGTGTGATCAATTGTATCAAATACAGCAGACAGATCAAGCAAGGTAAGCGCAGTTACCTTATCTTTATCCATTGTAAAGTTATATCACTGTGCACTTTTAAGAGAGCAGTCTCTATATAATTGAGTTGTTTGTATGCAGACCGTGTCTTGTTAGAGTGTTTTAAAGTATATTGGAAATGAAGCTAAGATTAGAAACCAGTCTGTAATTCGTTCAGTTGTTTTTTGGCAAAGTTGTCTTCATAAGAAGTGGATTTGCATGCGCTTTTTAAAAATAATCTGCAAAAATACGTGAACTCATTGATACATATGTTATATTAGTAATTGTAGGAAGTAAAGGGGTAAGATGAAGATGACAGGACGTATTTGGATCATACATGGTTACTTGCCTCACTTCCTCAACAGGAGCTGGTGCACAGAACATCGATTCCTTGTGTAGCATAAAACACTGTCGTCATTAAATTGGTCACGTTAGACTAAGCAATGTCATCACTGTAATAAGATGAAGATGACAGGACGTATTTGGATCAAACATGGCTACTTGCCTCACTTCCTCAACAGGAGCTGGTGCAAAGAACATCGATTCCTTGAACGAGTGTAGCACAAAATACTGTCATCGTTAGATAGGTCACGTTATACTAAGCAACGTCATCACTGTAATAAGCAAATGGAAAAAGGCGAAGGCAGAATATTTTTTTTAATGGTATCATTTAACTCTGAATATCCTACTTTCTGATACGTTTTTATGTTATTTTAAGGATATATTTACCCCCATTCTTTCTGGTTTCTTAATTCACACTTTACTTAATGTAAACGCTCAACCTGCGCAAGGAAATGTTCTACTTTCCCAAAGGACTAAAAAGTGTCCTGGTGGTGCAATGTCGGCAACACATGCAGCAGTATCACTTGTTTTAAGACAAGTTTCCGTGAACATTTACAAAAAAACAGCAAATCAGTCAAAAATGCTGTCATGCCACAAATAGAACGAATATTAGTGGTAGCAAATCTCACATTACGACTAGTGGCACGTCCAGGATTAACACTGACATATCCTGCTAAAAGAAGCAATATAGACAATTTAAAAGTAGGCCTAGTATTATTAACTTACAAAACTTTATAATTATAACAAACATGAAGACAACATTGAAGTAGAGTAATGTATTCTGGTACGCTCTGGAAAAAGCGCATTACAATTACTAGACATCAATAGTTTGCATAAAACTAAATCTTGTTCCCTTAAGGCAACTGACCAGGACAACAAGAAAACACCTAATAACAATAATGGAGACATAATTGTATCATACTATTATCATATTCAGGAAACATTAATAAAGCAAAACCATGCAGCCACAATACATAGGTAAACAAGCTTACCCATGGATAATAATTAACTATAAACAAATAATTATTTATTGTGTAAGCCAAAGTATCACTACATAATCAGAAAATGAAAGCAATAATTATGTTATCCAAAATTGCATGCAAAGTCAGAACTAGCCTTAATTACTGAACTCACGACGTTGTTTAAAAGGATATTAATAAAATGTCAGAGATATTATAATGTTTTTACCTGGGGCAACTCCAGGAGCTACGTCTCAGAACAGCCATGTTAGTAAAAACGCTTTAGGTTATTACATCCAATCGTTATCCCAAGTAACGCTGCAATTTAAAAATATAATAACAATATCAAGGATCAATTTGAACTACGCCTACGGTAACAGCTTAGGCTGTTAACGGTTAAAGGGCTAAGTATTGAAACCATGATAACAAATTTGTAAGTATGACCACATCGTCAAGTAAATGATAATAGTAAACAGACGCAATAAAACAGTCATAGAAAATTACTCAGAACTTGCTATGCCTAATTTAACAAAGTTACAAACGGAATCAAACAATCGTTCACTAAAAGAAACAACTGCCCCGAAATCATAGCTACCAAATGGGCGACACTAGGGTAATTTAACGTATTGAAATTATTACTTCAAAGTATTGCATCATCACATTATCACTGGTTCATAATAATAATACTGTGAGCTATACAAATCACATAGCATTCCCCCTGCGTGGAATGGAACATGTGATTTCAGATGAATATTGCGTACAAACTGTGCCCCACTGGTGTAACATTTGTATGGTTTCTCGCCTGTGTGGGTACGGATATAATAATGTGTCTCCAAAGAACTATTTTTTGAGAACTGTGCCCCACAAGTATCACATTTCTAGGGTAAATTCAAACTACCATTTTGTGTAAACGTTGTCCCAAATTTATAGGGTTTCTCCCCGGTGTGGATACGGACATGTATCTTCAAACTACTACTTTGTGTAAACTTTGCTCCACATGTGTCACATTTGTAGGGTTTCTCCCCGGTGTGGATACGGACATGTAGCTTCAAATTACTACATGATGAGAACTGTACCCCACAGGTATCACATTTGTAGGGTTTCTCCCCCGTGTGACTACGGACATGTGCCCTCAAACTACTACTTTGTGTAAACTTTGCTACACATGTGTCACATTTGTAGGGTTTCTCCCCGGTGTGAATACGGACATGTAGCTTCAAATGACTCCATGATGAGAACTGTACCCCACAGGAATCACATTTGTAGGGTTTCTCCCCCGTGTGGGTACGGACATGTGTCCTCAAATGACCATTTTGTTTAAATTCTGCCCCACATGTGTCACATTTATAGGGTTTCTCCCCGTTGTGGATACGGGCATGTCTCTTCAAATTACTACATGATGAGAACTGTGCCCCACAGGTGTCACATTTGTAGGGTTTCTCCCCAGTGTGAGTAAGGATATGCCTCCTCAAACTACCATTTTGAGAAAATTTTGACCCACATGTGTCACATTTGTACGGTTTCTCCCCGGTGTGGATACGGACATGTATCTTCAAATTACGACATGATGACAACTGTGCCCCACAGATATCACATTTGTAGGGTTTCTCCCCAGAGTGGACATGAACATGTACCTTCAAATCATCGCGTTGCGAGAACTGTGCACTAAAAGTGTCACAGTTGAATGGTTTCTGAACGGTACCCGTGTTCATGTTCGCAGACATATTGGAACTATTTATGTATCTACCTGTTTTCCACACATCACGTGTTCTATGGTTTAATACTTGTATCTTCAAAGCACTTACTGCACATGAACATGTTTTATCATTAGTGTGAGTGCATGTATGTATTAGTAAATTGTAACGCCATGTGCATCATAATTCAGGAGTTTCAACAATTCTTAGTGTTTACATAAAGATTCACTTGTCGCAAGTGGCAGTGCGCACGTGTAGCTTTAAATTGCTCCCTGAAAAGAATGTCTTCAATGTGTGTCTCATTGAGAAGGTTTCTCAACTGTTTGAGAAAGCAAATGAACCTTTACATTTGCTGCACAACTGTCACACTTGAATGGTTCCCCGCCACACGGAGTTGGTGTTTCTTTAAACACAACTATTATCCCACCATTGACTCGATCACGTTTTCTGTTGTTTCTGAAGACAGATATGTTGACATTCAGTGGTGTGGCTCGACATCCTACGTCGTGTTGGTACTTGACAGTTGTTGTTGTCAATGTGCACGAGTATGTGCATCATTGTTAATTCGTTGTTGACATTTCTCTAACAAACAGTGTTCTGAAACAAAATTTAAGTAATTATTAATGGAGACAAAGTCAGTATCTCAGACGTTAGAGTTTATCTAAATTAAGCTGAAAATCTCACCTACATGTAATATTAAACTAACCATTCACTTTAGCAAGATTTAAGAAGACTGCCACCCAGTTAATTAACTCTAGATGACAGGTGGACAATGAAGCCCTTTGGCTTATCGAGAGTCCAACTCTTTTATCTACGTCTAGCCCGCCCTTCTGAGGTATATGTCGATTTTATTTTTTAAACATTCACGATACTAGCACTGCAGATAATCTGTTCTATTCATTTAGTCCTTTATATAAAAGAGAACTTTCTTATACCTAATCTACACTGGCTGCTCCTTTACTAATGTAACTTCATGACTACTAGTCCTATCTTTCTTAACGGAGAAAAAATATTTCTATCAATATGTTCATAACCATTGAATATTTTAAACACTTCTTTCTGGTCTCAATCTGCTGGTCTCTAATGTTATTAAACCACTTTCTTTTAGGCGTATGTCACAACTAAGATCCGTCAGTTTTGGCATCATTTTAGTCGCTCTCCTGTGTACTCTTTCTAGCATATCTATGATTTGGTTTCCCTTTGAAGGTGCAATTCCGCACTGCTCTGAAACTTTCATATCAGCACTAATGGTTAACCCTAAGTCATCTTACTTTACAGTAGAATTTAGTGCTGTACCCCCATTGCATATTGTACATCTTCGTTCCCATGTCCTGTGTGGAGGTATTTACATTTTTCAAAATTGAACATTTGCCACTTTTCAGACCATTTAATGAACCTGTCAATATCATCTTGTAAATGCTGTCTATCTCCGTCACTTTTAATCAGGGTTTGCTGTTTCTTCCGAGGGGCGGTTTTTTCCAGTTTCTTCCGTCCCAGAAGAAATAGTTTCTTCCAGTTTCTTCAGGAAGAAAGTGTATCTAACTAATAAATACTGATGAATCATTATAAGCTAGTGATACTGACAGTCTAACTCACCAGCACGTGTCACTTATGGCTTCTTACTTCAGGCAGTCCAGCCTGTCTTGCTGTTCCCACATATTAGAAAATTAAATCATAATAAATGGCTTCACAGCCACCAGGTCTGACAGAGTCACCTAGTTCAGTAAGCTACTTCTTGTTCACTGGTTCAGTAGTGCATTACTAAGTCAGAGCAGAGTTGCAGTGTTACTGCATTACAAAGTTTAGGTCAACATGTTTCGAGGAGGTATACGTAAAGATGCAATATAGGAGCACTTCACTCGTGTTGAAATTGCTGGGAAAGCTTTGGCTAGGTGCAACTGCAGTACTCATCAACAAAGTATCAAGGCCTGCAGGGTGCGGTCCCACCATAGAAACTGCAACATTTGCAAATCAGGCAAGAATGAGTAATAGTTATGAATATGACTAAAATTAAATAAAAAAATTGTATTAAATGTTTTATCACTTGATTTGAAAGCTGTCAGCATTTGGGGCATGCTACTTATAAAGAAGCTTCCAAATGTCAGGTAAGACAGTGAGAAATTTAGATAAATGCTGTCCATGTTGTCATTTAGTCCCGGTCCCTTTCAGGGCATATAACAAATATGCATAATCTACTTTAATAAATAACATTGTTCATGCAGATATATTGCATCTGCTATGCTATAGTAATACTATGGTATGTGTGTGCAGTGAACTGCCTGTTAAGACTTAAAACTAAATATTTAATTATTTAATGTGACTTGGGTGATATAAGCACATTATTGATATTTTCTAAACACATCTTTCAGTTTATATTTCGTTCCAGTTATGTCATATATATTAAACACTAATACACAACATAAAACTATGATGTAATAGAGATGTATTGATGGGCATTATTTCAATGGATATTAATGAATATTGAATGAATTAAATGTGTCACTGTGGCTCGAACCACATGGCTTGGTGCATGGCTTAAGGTGGGTGATGAAAAGGAGCCATGCTGGCTTTTGATTTTAAGTGACTAATAACGGTGTAGATGTAATTCACTTTTTATGTAGTTTTTTAATAACATATATTATTTAAATAAAATTCCAACAATATTTATGTTTATAGAGTGTATTTTGTTTCAAAATATTCTGACATTTTATTATATACCTTAATGACATACTTTCACTGCCACAGCCAGAGGTGATCCACTGTCACAGGAACCTAACAGGTGAAATTTCAGTTTAATAAAAGTATTGAAAACTGCATATTTTGTCTGTTTTATAAACATTGCGTCACTTTCTTCCACACCTTTGTCATATTTCCGGTATCTTCCACTTTCTTCCAGTTTATTCCGGAAGAAAATGGAAGAAACTCCTTTCTTCCGGATGTCCCGGAAGAAATAGGTTTCTTCCGGAAGAAACCAAACTCTGCTTTTAATCCTTCGAAACACTTTTGTATCATCCGCAGATTTCAACACCTTGCTTGTTATACCATCGTCCAAGTCATTGATATATATTAAGAATAAAATAGTCCCACTACTGATCCCTGTGGTACCCCACTCAAAACTGATTTCCATGTTGAAGCCTCCCCATCAACTATTACCAATTGTCTTCTGTCAATCAGCCATTTTTCTATCCCGTTAATTATACCATTTCCTATGCCTTGGGCCTTTAGTTTAAGCAGTAATCTTTAATGTGGCACTTTGTCGAAAGGTTTTTGAAAATCTAAGTAGATGATATCTAATGGTGATCCCTCATCTACCCACTTAGTGATATCTTCCAAAAAACAACATATTTGTTAAGCATCAGCTCGCTTTTATAAACCCATGTTGAGATAGGTTGATCAAGTTATTTTTAACAAGAAGATCCACCATGTGATATATAATTAGTCTTTCTAATAATTTGCAAATCACCGATGTTAAAATCACTGGTCTATAGTTCTCTAACTTGTTTCTCTCGAACCTTTTTTTTTAATAACGGTATAATGTTTGCTTCTTTCAATTCTAAAGGAACCACTCCCTCTTTTAATGACAAATTGAAAACTGCTGCAAGCGGTATGGTAATTTGTTCTACAATTTCCAATAGTAGTTTGGGCGGAATCCCATCCACTCCAGGTGATTTTATATCCTTCATAGCCCTTATTTTATTTTATTAACTACCATTTCCGGGGATACAATTAACTGTGCAAAATAGTTTGAACTTAGCCTCTGGTACTGACAGTGAACTAATATATTCCCTGGTAAACACTGAACTAAAATACTACTTCAGGTCTTCTGCCATTAAGAATCCCTCTAATATATTATTTTTTCTAGCACTATCTTATAGAGGAACAACTTTATCCTAAACTTTCTGTTTGCTTCGAACACACACGTAAAACTCGTGCTGTCATGTTTTATATTACAAGCTATTTTTTTTGATAGTTTCTCTTTGAATTTCTAATTTCAGCTGTAACTTGGTTAAGTGCTTCTTTATAAATGTTGTAGTCTTCATCATTTACGGTACGTCTACATGACTTCGACATCATTTGCTTTATCTTAATTTTTCTAATGGCTTCTTTCGATAAGTGTCTCTTTAGACCGTTTCCCTTGTTTTTTAAGGTAACAAATTTGTGGACGATGCACTCAATTTCACTCCTTAAAGTATTCCAACATTCTGTTGCTGTATTATTCTTCAGTGTGTTATTCCAGTCTATCTTTGCTCAATATTTCCTGATGTCCTTATCTCTTGCTTTGTGGAAATTTCTCCTGTACTGCCTTTTACTCTTACTTTCTGATTTTGCTTTGATGGTAAAATGTACCTGGTTGTGCTTACTACTCCCCATTGGCTCACATATATTGGCATTGTCAACTAATTCATTCTGTGAGGACAAAACTATGTCTAACACATTCTCACCCCTAGTTGGTTCTAGCAGATGTTGAGAAAGGAAACTATGTTGCACTAAAACTAGAAACATGTGGTCCTCACTCCCAATACTCAGTAGAGATTTCCACTCTATATGCCGGTGGTTCAAACCCCCCTTATAGCGTTTTGTACTTTTTATTCTCTTCTATTCTTATGTTTGGACTTCGATTAACTAACCCAACCGTTAACGTTGAATTTCCTATAACTACGTTACACCAAACAGCTTCTTCGCAATATGATTCTCTTTCTAATTTTATTTCATAAGCCTGTATAGATTCTTTCATATATAAAATAACTCCATCTCCCCTTCTTCCTATTCTATTTTCCCTAAACAATGCATGTTTGTTAGTCCCAAATCGACATCTGATTATATTGGTGGTGGCCGGTTATACCTAGTATGTGAAGGTCAATATCTTCTACTATAATGTTTAGTTCATTTCTTTTGTTTACTATAATCCTTGCATTTAAACACACACATTTATATCCAGCTTCAGAACAGTTTTCCAGACTGTTCTTTGCTGATTTATTTGTGCTGTCTTTATATATGCCTTCAGTTTCAGACTTCTCTTTCAGTCTCCCTGCGAATCTAGTTTAAATAGATGCAACCTGTCCCACTGTCAACAGATCGCAGAAGGTTCTCGAGAAAACTGCTGCCCCCTTTCCATTAAAATGGAGGCCATTTCTCATGTACATATCTTCCCTCCCAACAAAGTATCCCCATAAAACTATGAATCCCACCCCCTCTTCTTCACACATCTGCTCAACCAGTGCGTTGATCGCCATCCTCTTGCAGTTTCTATGCAGGGTTCCACTCTAGCCGGTCAAAACCTGTTTTGACCGCTTAGTGGATAAAACCAGATAAAAGCCTGTAAAAAACTAGGCCATAACCTATTAATATTATTGAAAAGCCTAAAATTAAGTTATAAAGTTCTTTATATGCATAAATATTCTAGAAACTGTTTTGGCAGAGAAAAGGTGGCCAGGTTCTTGAATAATTCACATGGACCGTGGCCTGGCCCTATATCTACGCTACGGGATCGGCCTAGCTTGCTACGTCGAATTTGAATACGTTGTCTGGTGACAATTTTGGCAGTGTCATGCTAATGAAAACGATTGGATTTACGTGTGATGTGTATATTAAAATATTAATCTGAATATATAAGTTTTTTGTGGTAATATAATACACATTTTGGGAACGGATGTAAATGTATGCTTAATAGTGAAAACGACAAACGTAAAACATTATGTGCACGCAACCTGGCGAATGTATTGGCGTTAGTCTCTTGGCGTGGCGAACGTGTCAACGTGATTTAAATTTTAAATTGCTATGCAAAATTGCACGATTTTAACAACGAGTACCCTTACGTCAAATAAAACATACACTACGTCACACTGATATATCTCTGAGATATATTGTTTGTTATTCATATTGAACATATATTTTGACACTTGCATTGTTTTTTTATAGTGATTAACAATTAATTACATAAATATTGTACACAATTATCACTAAATTGGGTTTTAACCACTTTTCAAGGAAAATGGGCCCGGTTTTAACCAGGTTAAAACCGGGCGGTTAAAACCGTTCAACCCTGTTTCTATGTGTTGCCCCCCTTTCTCCCATTACTGGCAACATTCCTGTGAGAATAATCTGTTCAACTTTTGTCTTCTTTAGCTTCCTAACTCTCTGTACCCAGTTGTTCCCTCCCTGTCTACATTATGTGTTCCTATGTGTAGTAGTACACGACCCTCCCCTGCCATGTCCCAATATCTTCTCTACCCTTTCAGTCACATGTTCTATCCTAGCCACACTCCCCTCCCTTAGTGTCTTATCTTATATGTCTTTCTCAGAATAGAGTTGCCCATGACCACCTTCTCTTTTCTCATTGCCCCCTCAATCACTGCCTCAGAGTAGCTCCTTCTCCAGCTTGCATTTGTCTTTTCCCTCTGCAGTCTTCTCTCCTGTCACATTCTCTTCCGTTCCATTCGTTCCTGTGGCTTTTTCTCTTGTGATCTTTCCTCCTGTCGTCGTCCCTTTTGTCGACTTCCCTTCTATCACATTTACTCTCACTTCCTTCATCCCTTCATCTTTCCTCCCACCACATTTTCTTCTCTCCTGTCCCATCCCATTTTCCCTCCCTCCTTCTCTATGGTCACTTTCTCTCCTGTTACCTTCACGGCTGTCACGTTTTGTGTCGTTGATTCTCCAATTTATATCCCTCCAACCACCTTCACTCCTGTCAGTCTCATTTCCTCAGTCGTCTTACCACTACTCTGCTCCTCCAGTCTCACAGTATTCCCAACTCTCTCCCTGTCGTCTCTCCATTCCACCTGTCTCCTTACTAATACTCATCTCCACCACCCTTCAAAATCTGTCAACCTAATTATCTACTTGTACAGACACTCCACCTTGCAACACCCCATACACTGAAAGGTGAATCCCTCATGGTTTCTACATATGACTTCCCACAGCCGAACAAGACAAAATGCACTCAGCTTTGGCAGTGATTGCACACCAAGTGTCGCTATGCCTTGACTTGCCGCTTGCAAGGTGACATATCAGAATTTATTTAATAACTTAACTAACTTAGTTTTTATAAAGAATGTGTTTCTTGTGTACTACAGCACACTTTATGTTACACCATATTTTAATTACACAGCTGATGATCTATCCTATCACGAACGCAAACGTTCCGGTAGTGACCTAATTTAAATACCATCAATTACATTACGCTAGACTGCCTTACTTATTTAGGTTATACCGCGCCCTAGGCTAGCGAATATGTGGGACACTAGCTACATAAACAAACTGGTGTTCGCCCGACTATCGCCCTTGCTTAATTTTAACAACAATTCTACCTAATCAAATACCCAGCAGGTTCTAACTAAACTTACTTTAACTAACTAACTTTAAGAACAACTGTTACACAATATATGTCTAGTGCTACTATATGAATAATATTAAGGTAAGAATAATATAAATATTTCCACTTGTTGTTCACCTTTTCTGCAACAACTAGAAGAGCATAACATCCTAATACACCTAAACCATGGCTTCAGAGCAGGCTTCTCCTGCGAAACACAACTCCTAACCACCAAGCATGACCTATTCTCTTCTTTCGACTCTGGAACTCAAGTAGACATAGCAATATTAGACTTTAGCAAGGCTTTCGACGCAGTCCCCCACACAAAACTCCCCCATAAACTATCCCATTATGGCATAGCCAGAACTACGCTCAAGTGGCTAGAAAATGTCCTCACTGACAGATCATGAAAGTTGTGCTAGACGGCGAAACTTCGAGAGAAGTACCCGTCAAATCCGGCGTCCCGCAAGGCACTGTACTTGCCCCCCACTATTCCTCTGTCATATAAACGAACTACCAGCATCAGTAAAACCTAAAGTCCGCCTATTTGCAGATGACTGCCTACTAAACCTATATGGAGAAATCAAAACATTCAACGATCACATTGCACTACAATACGACCTAAAACAACTAAAAAAATTAATTACAAACAAATGCTACATCCTCAGTGTAAAACATAAAACTGATTATTTCTACACCTTATATAACACCACCCTAGAACGTGTAAACTGCAATCCCTATCTTGGTATCTCTATCTCCGACGACCTTAAATGGCACTCCCACATCGCAACAATAACTAAAAAAGCAAACTCCACACTTGGTTTCCTAAGGCGTAACATACGACACTGTCCTATAAACAGCAAACGGACTGCATATATTGCCCTTGTGCGCTGCTTTAGAGTACGAAGCCATAGTGTGGGACCCATACCATCAGGGGGACATAGATAAACTAGAACGTATACAACACCGTGCTGCTTCATCACCAGCGACTACCACTCCAGATATGAAGGATCGATCACAAACATATTAATATACCTAAAACTAAATACCCTACAAAGCAGACGTCGGGACCTACGACTTAAATTAATGTACAAAATAGCTGAGGGATCTATCCCAGCCATCCCCGCAGAAACATACTTTCGGCCCCAAAGAATAAATAAAAGACGCATCCAACCCAAACATTTCCCAGATCACGTACCCTCAAACTTTGTACAACACCTACCAACAAATAACACCAGATGCTATACAGTACCTGCATCCCACACCGACCAATTCAAAAACTCATACTTTGTAAAGACAATAGTAGACTGAAATAAACTAAACGAGTCGCAGGTCCAGGCTGAGACCATAAACGATTTCAGTCGCCTATCCTGCGGCTCAAACACTCAATAACACCATACGCACCCACCCCGTCGTAAACCATAGCCAACAGTGGCTCCTTGCGACGTAAATAATTATAATTAGACAGAACAACAATTCTCCATGCTCTAGATCCGCCAGTATTCCCGCCAGTATTCCCGCCAATAATTGCATTATCAAACCATCGCTTTTTCTTTAACAACAGTTGTGTTACAAATTCACAAGTGTTTCTGAATCTGATGTACAGTAGGTAAAGCAGCATAGTTTGTACAAGAGACAGGAAAGATTTACAAAATGAGTGTAAAAAACAGAATATGGTGGTAGAAGAAGAGGTATATCAAAATCAAGACCGAGAGGCAGTGAATAGAGATCTTGGAAAAAGCAGGAATGAACAGTCGCGAGTAGAGAACATTGTGGAAAATGTATTGTGGAGAGGGTCTATTGTATTTGTGTACTTTAAATTTTTGAATAAAAAAAAATGACGTTTACATAAAACGATGAAAATTTAGTCAGGTTTTAGTATGCTACATGTGAAATATATTTGTATTTATTTATATTAGATAATTCATTGATGTAGAGCAATTCAATCGTGGTGCTTATTTCGTTGTTTATTAGAGTATATTATCAGAATCTATTGACAGGAGAGTTGTAGGAAGAGTTGTATCATTTGCATGTAGAATACATTACAAAATTGAATTGGTCACAGGATTCTGATCAATCGTACACATTTAATATGTTGCTAAAAATAATTCGAGATTTGATTATAATTGATACTGATAATTGTTTGTATATGTTTTAATAACAATTATTATAATTGTTGTTGTGGAAATTGTAAAATATATTTCACAGTTGTTTTAAGGTAAGTTTGGATTATGCGGGTATTCATGATTATGCTTTTCATTAGGGTATATGTTTGGACAAGGATTTGTAGAACAAAACATAATATTCGGCATTACATAACTTTTCAATTTGTGTAAATCTAAATAATATTCCATAAACACAGACTATTCTACCAAATATAACTGGTCTAGATTTAATATAAACTAAGATAGACTGCTTTAAAAATAGAGAAATATGCTATTTTCACAATTATAAATGTACAAGCAACATAGATAATTTTGAAAAATTACATTCACATAAATATAAGTGTGGACAAATGGAATATTGTAGTTATAATTATATAGACAATACAACATGTTTTACTGAGTTAAGTTGGCCTGTGTTAATTGTATTCAAATTTTAGTAAAAGGATTTTAAAAACAAAACACGATATTCGTATGGAGTGCAGCGGTATGAGTATCAGACTCTCGACTAAGGGAGTGCGGGTTCGAATCCTGTGCAGCACTGTCGAACCTTGGACAAGTTTGCTTACTCTATATTGCGTAAGTTCGCTTAGCTGTATATGAGTACCTGGATATAGACAGTGGTGATATTTGTGTATAAATAGTCTTCGCGCATTAATTTCAGCATGGCTGAATGCTTCCCAGAGAAGTCGAGATGGTATTTGATTGAACAGGTCTTCCAGAGAGTAAAATGTAAAGCGCGTTGAGCAGTCCTGTGGACGGGATACTGCGCTATATAAGAACTTACCTTTTTTACTTTTACATTCAGCATGACATAACATTTTAATTTATGTATCAATTCGCATCATATTTAATATTCCCAGACACAAGTAGTAGGTATGCAAAATATTGTTGGCCTAGGTTGAACAGAAATTGTGATATATTGCATTGATAATAGTAAAACTTGTGCATTCAAAAATTAAACTAATTATAGACCATGTATGGCTAATTTGGAAAATGCCATTTTATTTAAAGAAAAATCTACCAACACTTATCAAATAACTATTCAAAATCTCATTTTTAACAATCAGCCAACAAACAGAAAATTTAACTATTACTATTTTAAAGTAACTGTTTAATGGTTCTGTATAATAATAATAATAGTACAAATATCTACTGAAGCATCTACAAAAACCACATACTGACTGCCAGAAAACTTATCACCCCTCCGAGCTAGACCATTCACAATTGTGAGGCTGTGACCTAGAAAAGGCAGACACAGTCCCACAGCCATGTGCGTGTATGTCTGGTGGTACCATTACTGTGGGGGGGAGCAGCTTAGATAAAAGTTGCTGTGTCCAGATACAACTAAATTTTGGTGTGACGCCAAGCATTTGAACAAGGTCTGGTTTTGACTGATTTTTGGGCAATGCCAAAATGTCAGCGATTCGCATTTTGCCAGTCGGCTATAGAGGGCACTTCATACAGCGCTCGTGTCATTCTGGCATGCTAAATGCTAGTTAGAGTTTTTTTTATAAAAAAAAACGTGTACATTTCACAATAATAAAGTTATGGAACTGAAATTTGGTGTATAAACAAACAACTTATTGAACTTTTCAGTGATATAGTATCTATTGGAATACAACAATTGCTAATGGTTGCAGTCCATGCTGAAGTTGTGAAATTTTCTGTAAAAAATCCTTGCCCAAGGTTAAGGAAAAGGAGGGGCTCTGTTATTCACTTTTATAAATACTTTGTGCTTAAGCACTGAAATTAGGGGATACGTAATTAGAGTGAAAGTTTTGTCTACTCTCCGCAAATTCATAAAACCTTTAAATCTCACTAGATATCACCTAGAAGACTGTATACATCATTAGTCAGATATATATATATATATTACCAGATGTAGTCACAACTAACATGCTGGGGCCTGGAAGTATGAAAGTTAACAAAATACGTTTTCAAATTGAGACAGATTTTAGTAAATTATTATGGTACAAAAAGGCAGTGCCAATGCACCATATTACCATTTTCATGAAAACAGGGGAAAAGGTCTTAAATATTGTTATTGAATTTCCAAAGAATAGTATTTGTTTATGGTGGGACATAACTTAGTTGTTGGAGAACATTTGTTTTCAATGTTTGCACAATGCATTATGTGAAAATGTACCATTCAAACATTACGTACAGAATTCACAAAATTCCCTCATCCATCACATCAATAACTAGGTGCCCTTTGCAGCCATATTTTCTAATTCATCCTGGGTTTGACTAATTGATACTATTTCTCTAGGCCTTAGTCTCATGCATTTTGAAAATAAAAATTGCAAATCTAATTGTTTTTTCGGGAAAGGCTTCTAGACTTGAGTAGTGAAACTGATGGAACGTGAGTCACAAAATTAGGGATTTTTTATTTTATAAATCCATCATGTCCCCATGTCCATGACGCGTAAACAATGTTACGATGTTAGTCGGGATTTGGCAGAAAATAATCGAAATGTGTGCTTACGGAAACATGCCAAAATTACTATATTTCATATGTACCAAATATTCACAATTTAATTTCTAAAGATGTACCTTGTCTTGTGGATAGTTAGTTGCGCGCGTAACTGTATAAATTAGCTGAGTGTTCAAATATGGACGACGTAGATTCGCAGTAAAACAATTAATAATACTATTTTATTAATAATAATATTTACAATTTTTATGCTTTTATATAAATTCAACATGCCTAGTTTACAATAAAATGTATTATATATTGTGGAGCTCTGTTTGTAAATGTAAGAACACAAGTAGAACGAATTTTAGTTTCGTTTAGATTACACTTCCCGCGCGGTGCGTTACAGCGCGGGAAACATTATCTTGCTTGTGAAACTTGATGCACATAATAGATGTAAGGAACATCACATATTTGTGCTCCGGCCTCCCTCGGTCCGAGGACTGATAAATCACCTCCCGCTAACGGGATCGCCTTATGCGCGGCTGGCATCAAGCGGGCTGTTATCGGCAAACGTCCGGCGCATTCCTCCGCCTGCCAGCCGCTCAGATCCGCCCGCGGGCCGAGAGTGGCGTGCTGGCTGCGGTGGGAAGGGGTGTTAAACATTCATTTTTGGACCCCTAGCTCTGATGTGGTGTTTTTGTTAACCCTTTCTATGTGTTCAGGTGTCTCACTGACCTACTTTAGTTCTAGATATAACATTTCTTGGGGGGGGGTTTAAATTTCAAGGAGGGGTCAAACTTGTTTGGACCAGTCTTTGTGAGGTCAGAATTTATTTTAAAAGCATTTTGCAAAGTACTTTATAACTGAAACATTAAACAAAGTTTTTAAAACGTTTTTGCAACGTTATAATTGATATTTAAAAAAACATGTTTTAAAAACGTTTTTGCAACATTGTACATAAATATGTTTACATTAATGAGGAAGATTGGCCATAAAAATGTTGCATGAAATTAACTTCTTTTTTTTCCATTAAACTTGTGGATTTAAAAAAAATTACCAAGTTTAAACGTTTTAAAAACGTTTTCCCTGAGACGTTTTTGAAGAACATTCCCACAACATATGAATAACTTTTCATAACAACGTTTAGAAAACGTTGGACTGAAACATTTTAATAAAACGTTTTTAAAACGTTTTTGCAACGTTATACAGAAACATTCTGATAAATGTGGAAGATGGACCATAACAAAAACGTTGCCACAACGTTGCCACAACGTTATTTCTGACATAACCTTAATACGACATTCCAGCAACGTTGTGAAAACGTTATGTGTTAGCTGGGTATCTACTGTTGATACCTCATCTACCCACTTAGTGATGTCTTTAAGCATGACCTCGCTTTAAAAAAAAACCATGTTGAGATGGGTTTATCAAGTTTTGTTTAATAAGAAAATCCACCATGTGATCTTTAATTAGTCTTTCTAATAATTTGCAAATCACTGATGTTAAACTCACTGGTCTATAGTTCTCCGACTTGTTTCTCGAACATTTTTAAATAACGGTATAATGTTTGCCTCTTTCCATTCTAAAGGAACCACTCCTTCTTATAATGACAAATTGAAAACTGTCCCAAGCGGTACGCTAATTTGTTCTACAATTTCCAGTAGTAGTTTGGGCGGAATCCCATCCACTCCAGGTGATTTATTATGCTTCATAGCCCTTATTTTCTTAGCTACCATTTCCGGGGTTACAGTTAATTGTCCTAAATAGTCTGAATCTGCCCCCTTGAACTTAGCCTCTAGTACTGGCAGTGAACTAATATCTTCTCTGGTAAACACCGAACTAAAGTACTCATTCAGGTCTTCTGCCATTAACAATCCCTCTGATATTATATTTCCAGCACTATCATCTAGAGGACCGACCTTATCTTGAACTTTCTGTTTGCTTCGAACATACGCATAACAACTCTTGCTGTCATGTTTTATATTACTTGCTAATTGTTGTTCATAGCTTCTCTTTGAATTTCTAATTTCAGCTGTAGCTTGGTTAAGTGCTACTTTATAACTGTTGTAGTCTTTATGATTTACAGTATATCTATATGACTTCCACATCATTTGTTTATACTTAATTTTTATAATGGCTTCTTTCGATAAGTGTTTCTTTTTGGACAGTTTCCCTTGTTTTTTGAAGGGTACAAATTTATCGACTATGTACTTAATTTCACTCTTTAATATATTCCAGCATTATGTTGCTGTCTTATTTTTCAGTGTGTTATTCCAGTCTATCTTTACTAAATATTTCCTCATGTTCTTATTCCTTCCTTTGTGGAAATTTATCCTATACTGCTTTTTACTATTCCTTTCTGATTTTACTTTGATGGTAAAATGTATCTGGTTGTTATCGCTACTCCCGAGTGGCTCACATATCTTGACATTGTCAACTAATTCATTCTGTGAGGACAAAACTATGCCTAACACATTCTCACCCCTGGTTGGTTCTAGCACATGTTGAGAAAGGAAAGTATCTTGAAATAAAACTAAAAACTTGTGGTCCTCACTCCCCATACTCTGAAGAGATTTCCGTTGTATATGCCCGTGGTTAAAATCCCCAATAATAATACAGTCCCGTTTGCTTACTTCCCTTATAGCGTTTTGTATTTTTTCATTCTCTTCTATGCTTATGTTTGGACTTCGATAAACTAACCCAACTGTTAACGTTGAGTTTCCTGTAACTATGTTACACCAAACAGCTTCTTCGCAATCTGCTTCTCTTTCTAATTTTATTTCATAAGCCTGGATAGATTCTTTAATATATAAAATAACTCCACCTCCCTTTCTTCCTATTATATCTTTCCTAAACATTACTTATCCTGTCAGTCCCAATTCAGCATCTGATATATCGGTGGAGGTCCAGGATTCGGCTATACCTATTATATGAGGGTCAATATCTTCTACCATAATGTTTAGTTCATTTCTTTTGTTTACTACACTCCTTGCATTTAAACAAACACATTTATATCCAGCTTCAGAAGAGTTTTCCAGACTGTTATTTGCTGATTTATTTGTGCTGTCTTTATTTATGCCTCCATTTTCAGGCTTTTCTGTGAGTCCCCCCTGCGAATCTAGTTTAAATAGTTGTAACCTGCCCCACTGTCAACAGATCGCAGCAGGTTCTCTGAGAAAACTGCTGCCCCTTTCCACTAAGATGGAGGCCATCTCTCATGTACATATCTTCCCTCCCATCAAAGTATCCCCATAAATCTGTGAATCCCACCCCCTCTTCTTCACACATCTACTCAACTAGTGCGTTGATCGCCATCCTCTTGCAGTTTCTATACGTTGCCCCCTTCCTCCCATTACTGGCAAAATTCCTGACAGAATAACCTTTTCAACTCTCGTCTTCTTTAGCTTCCTCACTAACTGTCTATACTTCCGTACTATCGCAGTTGTTCCCTCCCTGTCTGCATTATTTGTTCCTACATGTACCAGTATAGACCCCCGCTTGTCATGTCCCAATACCTTCTCTACCCTGTCAGTCACATGTTCAATCCTAGCCCCCGGTAGACAAACAACGACGTCTTTCCCCTCGCTCAGTGTCTTGTCCGTCTTTCTCATAATGGAGTCGCCCATAAACACCCTCTCTTTCCTCATTGCCCTTTCCTCCTGTCAGCGTCCCTTTTATCGACTTATCTTCTATCACATTTGCTCTCACTTCCTTTCGTCCCTTCATCTTTCGTCCCATCTCATTTTCTTCTTTCCTCTCCCGTCCCATCTTCCCTCCCTCCTTCACTACGGTCACTTTCTTCCCTGTCACCTTCACGCTTGTCACGTTTTCTGTTGTCGATTTTCCAATTTCTTCCCCTCCAATCACCTTCCCTCCTCTCAATCTCCTTTCATCAGTTTTCTTGCCACTGCTATTCTCCTTCAGTCTTGCAGTATTCTCACCTCTCTCCCTGTCGTCTGTCTCCATTCGACCTGCCTCCTTGCTAATTCCCATCTCCATTCCCTTCACAATATCTGTCAACCTAACTATCTCCTTCTGCAGACACTCCACCTTCCAACACCCAATGCACTGAAAGTTGAATCCTTCCTCCATGGTTTCTGCCCATGACTTCCCACAGACGGACAATGCAAAGTCTACCCAGCTGTGGCAGTGATCGCACACCAAGTTTCGCTTTGCCTTGACTTGCCGCTTGCAAGGCGCCATAACCCGATCAGAATTTATTTAATAACTTAACTAACTTAGTCTTTATAAAGACTGTTTCCTGTGCACACTTTAGGTTCCAAATTTTAATTACACACCCGACTATTTATCCTAACACGAACGCTAACATTACCGGTAGTGACCTAATTTAAACACAATCAATTACGTTACGTTAGGCTGCTTTATTTATTTAGGTTACGCCGCCCGACTATCGCCCTTGCTTAATTTTAATAACAATGCTACCTGATCAAAATATCTAGCAAGTACTGGCTTACACAGATATTATCTTATGTAAGTAGTTTGATGGTTGTTACTTTATCTCCTATATATTCTACCACATAATCAGGTTTGTTAAATCTTGTTTACATCTTATCGAAGGCTAAGTCGCCTAAGTGAGTTACCCTATTATCACTCACTATACTAAGGTGTTCTAAAATACTTTAACTAACTAACTTTAAGCACAACTGCTACTCAATATATGTTTATTGCAACTTTATGAATGATATTAAGGCAAGAATAATACTTATCAATCAGTAATTCCACTTGTTTATCAAATTTTCTGCACCGCCAATTTCTACGATCTATCTCCGCCAAAAATAGCCTCGAATGTACATAGATCTGCAATATAATTATTTCAAACTGATGGGCAAAGGGTCAATACATTTGCGTAAAATTTTACATATATTCTGGCCAAAAACAATTTCAAATGAAAAACTGTATGAAAACACCACCATCAATGCAATAGAGTGTTATTGGCCATATCCTTCGATTCGAGAGTACAAATGACTGCCATAGAGTCATGAATGTGGGGAAGACATCGATCGGAAAACCAAAAGAGACGTGGCTATGAATGGTAGAGAAAGAACGGGATGCATTTGGGTGGAAATCCTGGGCAGCAGCAGCACGGAGGGCGGCTGACAGGGCGGACTGGTGGACTTCTGTGCAGGCCCTATGTCACACATGACATACATGGCATCTGTATGCCATAACCTTAAGTAATAATTATGTCATACCTTAGAGGGCCTCAGGTATGAAATAATTATTACTTACGGTTATGTCTTACAGATGCCAGGTATGCCACGTGTTACATAGCGCCTGCTTCAGCCCCATCCACCACATGAAGAATACATGACACAGCCAGTGCATTCACTCAGCCACACCACTGCTGAATGGCCACGTGTCACATAGGGCCTGCTTCAGCCCCATCCACCACATGAAGAATACATGACACAGCCAGTGCATTCACTCAGCCACACCACTGCTGAATGGCCTCGTGTCACATAGGGCCTGCTTCAGCCCCATCCACCACATGAAGAATACATGACACAGCCAGTGCATTCACTCAGCCACACCACTGCTGAATGGCCACGTGTCACATAGGGCCTGCTTCAGCCCCATCCACCACATGAAGAATACATGACACAGCCAGTGCATTCACTCAGCCACACCACTGCTGAATGGCCTCGTGTCACATAGGGCCTGCTTCAGCCCCATCCACCACATGAAGAATACATGACACAGCCAGTGCATTCACTCAGCCACACCACTGCTGAATGGCCACGTGTCACATAGGGCCTGCTTCAGCCCCATCCACCACATGAAGAATACATGACACAGCCAGTGCATTCACTCAGCCACACCACTGCTGAATGGCCTCGTGTCACATAGGGCCTGCTTTAGCCCCATCCACCACATGAAGAATGCATGACATGTACACAGCCATTGCATCACTCAGCCACACCACTGCTGAATGGCCACGTGTTACATAGCGCCTGCTTCAGCCCCATCCACCACATGAAGAATACATGACACAGCCAGTGCATTCACTCAGCCACACCACTGCTGAATGGCCTCGTGTCACATAGGGCCTGCTTTAGCCCCATCCACCACATGAAGAATGCATAACATGTACACAGCCATTGCATCACTCAGCCACACCACTGCTGAATGGCCTCGTGTCACATAGGGCCTGCTTCAGCCCCATCCACTACATGAAGAATACATGACATGTACACAGCCAGTGCATTCACTCAGCCACACCACTGCTGAATGGCCTCGTGTCACATAGCGCCTGCTTCAGCCCCATCCACCACATGAAGAATACATGACACAGCCAGTGCATTCACTCAGCCACACCACTGCTGAATGGCCTCGTGTCACATAGGGCCTGCTTTAGCCCCATCCACCACATGAAGAATGCATGACATGTACACAGCCATTGCATCACTCAGCCACACCACTGCTGAATGGCCACGTGTCACATAGCGCCTGCTTTAGCCCCATCCACCACATGAAGAATACATGACATGTACACAGCCATTGCATCACTCAGCCACACCACTGCTGAATGGCCTCGTGTCACATAGGGCCTGCTTCAGCCCCATCCACCACATGAAGAATACATGACATGTACACAGCCAGTGCATTCACTCAGCCACACCACTGCTGAATGGCCTCGTGTCACATAGCGCCTGCTTCAGCCCCATCCACCACATGAAGAATACATGACATGTACACAGCCAGTGCATTCACTCAGCCACACCACTGCTGAATGGCCTCGTGTCACATAGCGCCTGCTTCAGCCCCATCCACCACATGAAGAATGCATGACATGTACACAGCCAGTGCATCACTCAGCCACGCCACTGCTGAATGGCCTCGTGTCACATAGGGCCTGCTTTAGCCCCATCCACCACATGAAGAATACATGACATGTACACAGCCAGTGCATTCATTCAGCTACACCACTGGCAAATGGCCTCGTATTGAGACAAACCAACCATCTTATTCTCATCTCACAGCATGGAGGATGAGGACTACAACCACAGCTGTGCCACAACCGCAGCTGTGCCACAACCACAGCTTTGCCACAACCACAGCTGTGCCACAACCACATCTGTGCCACAACCACAGCTTTGCCATAACCACAGATGTGCCACAACTGCAGCTGTGCCACAACTGCAGCTGTGCCACAACTGCGGCTGTCCCACAACCGCAGCTATTCCACAACCGCAGCTCTACCACAACCACAGCTCTACCATAACCACAGCATACCAGCCTCATCCACCAGTATCAACCACAGCTGTATGACTTGAGAAAAACATCTTGTACACTTCAAATGTCATCAATAGTTAGGCCGGATTAATGAATTGTGATTTTATTGTCAACATCTCCAGACACATACTGCAAGATGTGTGTATGCATATGCTGCCTGCCTGCCTGCCTGCCTGCCTGCCTGCCTGCCTGCCTGCCTGCCTGCCTGCCTGCCTGCCTGCCTGCCTGCCTGCCTGCCTGCCTGCCTGCCTGCCTACCTCGCTATTCAGGTCATTATGCCAGCCTTCCTTCCTGCCTGCCTGCCTGCCTGCCGTCTGCCTGCCTGCCTCCTGCCTGCCTGCCGCCTGCCTGCCTGCCTGCCTGCCTGCCTGCCTGCCTGCCTGCCTGCCTGCCTGCCTGCCTGCCTGCCTGCCTGCCTGCCTGCCTGCCTGCCTGCCTGCCTGCCTGCCTGCCTGCCTGCCTGCCTGCCTGCCTCCCTGCCTGCCTCCCTGCCTGCCTGCCTGCCTGCCTGCCTGCCTGCCTGCCTGCCTGCCTGCCTGCCTGCCTGCCTGCCTGCCTGCCTGCCTGCCTGCCTGCCTGCCTGCCTGCCTGCCTGCCTGCCTGCCTGCCTGCCTGCCTGCCTGCCTGCCTGCCTGCCTGCCTGCCTGCCTGCCTGCCTGCCTGCCTGCCTGCCTGT
>CM034534.1:43329841-43566351 GCA_020002185.1 Paraescarpia echinospica | reverse complement strand
CGCCATGTGCATCATAATTCAGGAGTTTCAACAATTCTTAGTGTTTACATAAAGATTCACTTGTCGCAAGTGGCAGTGCGCACGTGTAGCTTTAAATTGCTCCCTGAAAAGAATGTCTTCAATGTGTGTCTCATTGAGAAGGTTTCTCAACTGTTTGAGAAAGCAAATGAACCTTTACATTTGCTGCACAACTGTCACACTTGAATGGTTCCCCGCCACACGGAGTTGGTGTTTCTTTAAACACAACTATTATCCCACCATTGACTCGATCACGTTTTCTGTTGTTTCTGAAGACAGATATGTTGACATTCAGTGGTGTGGCTCGACATCCTACGTCGTGTTGGTACTTGACAGTTGTTGTTGTCAATGTGCACGAGTATGTGCATCATTGTTAATTCGTTGTTGACATTTCTCTAACAAACAGTGTTCTGAAACAAAATTTAAGTAATTATTAATGGAGACAAAGTCAGTATCTCAGACGTTAGAGTTTATCTAAATTAAGCTGAAAATCTCACCTACATGTAATATTAAACTAACCATTCACTTTAGCAAGATTTAAGAAGACTGCCACCCAGTTAATTAACTCTAGATGACAGGTGGACAATGAAGCCCTTTGGCTTATCGAGAGTCCAACTCTTTTATCTACGTCTAGCCCGCCCTTCTGAGGTATATGTCGATTTTATTTTTTAAACATTCACGATACTAGCACTGCAGATAATCTGTTCTATTCATTTAGTCCTTTATATAAAAGAGAACTTTCTTATACCTAATCTACACTGGCTGCTCCTTTACTAATGTAACTTCATGACTACTAGTCCTATCTTTCTTAACGGAGAAAAAATATTTCTATCAATATGTTCATAACCATTGAATATTTTAAACACTTCTTTCTGGTCTCAATCTGCTGGTCTCTAATGTTATTAAACCACTTTCTTTTAGGCGTATGTCACAACTAAGATCCGTCAGTTTTGGCATCATTTTAGTCGCTCTCCTGTGTACTCTTTCTAGCATATCTATGATTTGGTTTCCCTTTGAAGGTGCAATTCCGCACTGCTCTGAAACTTTCATATCAGCACTAATGGTTAACCCTAAGTCATCTTACTTTTACAGTAGAATTTAGTGCAGTACCCCCATTGCATATTGTACATCTTCGTTCCCATGTCCTGTGTGGAGGTATTTACATTTTTCAAAATTGAACATTTGCCACTTTTCAGACCATTTAATGAACCTGTCAATATCATCTTGTAAATGCTGTCTATCTCCGCGTCACTTTTAATCAGGGTTTGCTGTTTCTTCCGAGGGGCGGTTTTTTCCAGTTTCTTCCGTCCCAGAAGAAATAGTTTCTTCCAGTTTCTTCAGGAAGAAAGTGTATCTAACTAATAAATACTGATGAATCATTATAAGCTAGTGATACTGACAGTCTAACTCACCAGCACGTGTCACTTATGGCTTCTTACTTCAGGCAGTCCAGCCTGTCTTGCTGTTCCCACATATTAGAAAATTAAATCATAATAAATGGCTTCACAGCCACCAGGTCTGACAGAGTCACCTAGTTCAGTAAGCTACTTCTTGTTCACTGGTTCAGTAGTGCATTACTAAGTCAGAGCAGAGTTGCAGTGTTACTGCATTACAAAGTTTAGGTCAACATGTTTCGAGGAGGTATACGTAAAGATGCAATATAGGAGCACTTCACTCGTGTTGAAATTGCTGGGAAAGCTTTGGCTAGGTGCAACTGCAGTACTCATCAACAAAGTATCAAGGCCTGCAGGGTGCGGTCCCACCATAGAAACTGCAACATTTGCAAATCAGGCAAGAATGAGTAATAGTTATGAATATGACTAAAATTAAATAAAAAAATTGTATTAAATGTTTTATCACTTGATTTGAAAGCTGTCAGCATTTGGGGCATGCTACTTATAAAGAAGCTTCCAAATGTCAGGTAAGACAGTGAGAAATTTAGATAAATGCTGTCCATGTTGTCATTTAGTCCCGGTCCCTTTCAGGGCATATAACAAATATGCATAATCTACTTTAATAAATAACATTGTTCATGCAGATATATTGCATCTGCTATGCTATAGTAATACTATGGTATGTGTGTGCAGTGAACTGCCTGTTAAGACTTAAAACTAAATATTTAATTATTTAATGTGACTTGGGTGATATAAGCACATTATTGATATTTTCTAAACACATCTTTCAGTTTATATTTCGTTCCAGTTATGTCATATATATTAAACACTAATACACAACATAAAACTATGATGTAATAGAGATGTATTGATGGGCATTATTTCAATGGATATTAATGAATATTGAATGAATTAAATGTGTCACTGTGGCTCGAACCACATGGCTTGGTGCATGGCTTAAGGTGGGTGATGAAAAGGAGCCATGCTGGCTTTTGATTTTAAGTGACTAATAACGGTGTAGATGTAATTCACTTTTTATGTAGTTTTTTAATAACATATATTATTTAAATAAAATTCCAACAATATTTATGTTTATAGAGTGTATTTTGTTTCAAAATATTCTGACATTTTATTATATACCTTAATGACATACTTTCACTGCCACAGCCAGAGGTGATCCACTGTCACAGGAACCTAACAGGTGAAATTTCAGTTTAATAAAAGTATTGAAAACTGCATATTTTGTCTGTTTTATAAACATTGCGTCACTTTCTTCCACACCTTTGTCATATTTCCGGTATCTTCCACTTTCTTCCAGTTTATTCCGGAAGAAAATGGAAGAAACTCCTTTCTTCCGGATGTCCCGGAAGAAATAGGTTTCTTCCGGAAGAAACCAAACTCTGCTTTTAATCCTTCGAAACACTTTTGTATCATCCGCAGATTTCAACACCTTGCTTGTTATACCATCGTCCAAGTCATTGATATATATTAAGAATAAAATAGTCCCACTACTGATCCCTGTGGTACCCCACTCAAAACTGATTTCCATGTTGAAGCCTCCCCATCAACTATTACCAATTGTCTTCTGTCAATCAGCCATTTTTCTATCCCGTTAATTATACCATTTCCTATGCCTTGGGCCTTTAGTTTAAGCAGTAATCTTTAATGTGGCACTTTGTCGAAAGGTTTTTGAAAATCTAAGTAGATGATATCTAATGGTGATCCCTCATCTACCCACTTAGTGATATCTTCCAAAAAACAACATATTTGTTAAGCATCAGCTCGCTTTTATAAACCCATGTTGAGATAGGTTGATCAAGTTATTTTTAACAAGAAGATCCACCATGTGATATATAATTAGTCTTTCTAATAATTTGCAAATCACCGATGTTAAAATCACTGGTCTATAGTTCTCTAACTTGTTTCTCTCGAACCTTTTTTTTTAATAACGGTATAATGTTTGCTTCTTTCAATTCTAAAGGAACCACTCCCTCTTTTAATGACAAATTGAAAACTGCTGCAAGCGGTATGGTAATTTGTTCTACAATTTCCAATAGTAGTTTGGGCGGAATCCCATCCACTCCAGGTGATTTTATATCCTTCATAGCCCTTATTTTATTTTATTAACTACCATTTCCGGGGATACAATTAACTGTGCAAAATAGTTTGAACTTAGCCTCTGGTACTGACAGTGAACTAATATATTCCCTGGTAAACACTGAACTAAAATACTACTTCAGGTCTTCTGCCATTAAGAATCCCTCTAATATATTATTTTTTCTAGCACTATCTTATAGAGGAACAACTTTATCCTAAACTTTCTGTTTGCTTCGAACACACACGTAAAACTCGTGCTGTCATGTTTTATATTACAAGCTATTTTTTTTGATAGTTTCTCTTTGAATTTCTAATTTCAGCTGTAACTTGGTTAAGTGCTTCTTTATAAATGTTGTAGTCTTCATCATTTACGGTACGTCTACATGACTTCGACATCATTTGCTTTATCTTAATTTTTCTAATGGCTTCTTTCGATAAGTGTCTCTTTAGACCGTTTCCCTTGTTTTTTAAGGTAACAAATTTATGGACGATGCACTCAATTTCACTCCTTAAAGTATTCCAACATTCTGTTGCTGTATTATTCTTCAGTGTGTTATTCCAGTCTATCTTTGCTCAATATTTCCTGATGTCCTTATCTCTTGCTTTGTGGAAATTTCTCCTGTACTGCCTTTTACTCTTACTTTCTGATTTTGCTTTGATGGTAAAATGTACCTGGTTGTGCTTACTACTCCCCATTGGCTCACATATATTGGCATTGTCAACTAATTCATTCTGTGAGGACAAAACTATGTCTAACACATTCTCACCCCTAGTTGGTTCTAGCAGATGTTGAGAAAGGAAACTATGTTGCACTAAAACTAGAAACATGTGGTCCTCACTCCCAATACTCAGTAGAGATTTCCACTCTATATGCCGGTGGTTCAAACCCCCCTTATAGCGTTTTGTACTTTTTATTCTCTTCTATTCTTATGTTTGGACTTCGATTAACTAACCCAACCGTTAACGTTGAATTTCCTATAACTACGTTACACCAAACAGCTTCTTCGCAATATGATTCTCTTTCTAATTTTATTTCATAAGCCTGTATAGATTCTTTCATATATAAAATAACTCCATCTCCCCTTCTTCCTATTCTATTTTCCCTAAACAATGCATGTTTGTTAGTCCCAAATCGACATCTGATTATATTGGTGGTGGCCGGTTATACCTAGTATGTGAAGGTCAATATCTTCTACTATAATGTTTAGTTCATTTCTTTTGTTTACTATAATCCTTGCATTTAAACACACACATTTATATCCAGCTTCAGAACAGTTTTCCAGACTGTTCTTTGCTGATTTATTTGTGCTGTCTTTATATATGCCTTCAGTTTCAGACTTCTCTTTCAGTCTCCCTGCGAATCTAGTTTAAATAGATGCAACCTGTCCCACTGTCAACAGATCGCAGAAGGTTCTCGAGAAAACTGCTGCCCCCTTTCCATTAAAATGGAGGCCATTTCTCATGTACATATCTTCCCTCCCAACAAAGTATCCCCATAAAACTATGAATCCCACCCCCTCTTCTTCACACATCTGCTCAACCAGTGCGTTGATCGCCATCCTCTTGCAGTTTCTATGCAGGGTTCCACTCTAGCCGGTCAAAACCTGTTTTGACCGCTTAGTGGATAAAACCAGATAAAAGCCTGTAAAAAACTAGGCCATAACCTATTAATATTATTGAAAAGCCTAAAATTAAGTTATAAAGTTCTTTATATGCATAAATATTCTAGAAACTGTTTTGGCAGAGAAAAGGTGGCCAGGTTCTTGAATAATTCACATGGACCGTGGCCTGGCCCTATATCTACGCTACGGGATCGGCCTAGCTTGCTACGTCGAATTTGAATACGTTGTCTGGTGACAATTTTGGCAGTGTCATGCTAATGAAAACGATTGGATTTACGTGTGATGTGTATATTAAAATATTAATCTGAATATATAAGTTTTTTGTGGTAATATAATACACATTTTGGGAACGGATGTAAATGTATGCTTAATAGTGAAAACGACAAACGTAAAACATTATGTGCACGCAACCTGGCGAATGTATTGGCGTTAGTCTCTTGGCGTGGCGAACGTGTCAACGTGATTTAAATTTTAAATTGCTATGCAAAATTGCACGATTTTAACAACGAGTACCCTTACGTCAAATAAAACATACACTACGTCACACTGATATATCTCTGAGATATATTGTTTGTTATTCATATTGAACATATATTTTGACACTTGCATTGTTTTTTTATAGTGATTAACAATTAATTACATAAATATTGTACACAATTATCACTAAATTGGGTTTTAACCACTTTTCAAGGAAAATGGGCCCGGTTTTAACCAGGTTAAAACCGGGCGGTTAAAACCGTTCAACCCTGTTTCTATGTGTTGCCCCCCTTTCTCCCATTACTGGCAACATTCCTGTGAGAATAATCTGTTCAACTTTTGTCTTCTTTAGCTTCCTAACTCTCTGTACCCAGTTGTTCCCTCCCTGTCTACATTATGTGTTCCTATGTGTAGTAGTACACGACCCTCCCCTGCCATGTCCCAATATCTTCTCTACCCTTTCAGTCACATGTTCTATCCTAGCCACACTCCCCTCCCTTAGTGTCTTATCTTATATGTCTTTCTCAGAATAGAGTTGCCCATGACCACCTTCTCTTTTCTCATTGCCCCCTCAATCACTGCCTCAGAGTAGCTCCTTCTCCAGCTTGCATTTGTCTTTTCCCTCTGCAGTCTTCTCTCCTGTCACATTCTCTTCCGTTCCATTCGTTCCTGTGGCTTTTTCTCTTGTGATCTTTCCTCCTGTCGTCGTCCCTTTTGTCGACTTCCCTTCTATCACATTTACTCTCACTTCCTTCATCCCTTCATCTTTCCTCCCACCACATTTTCTTCTCTCCTGTCCCATCCCATTTTCCCTCCCTCCTTCTCTATGGTCACTTTCTCTCCTGTTACCTTCACGGCTGTCACGTTTTGTGTCGTTGATTCTCCAATTTATATCCCTCCAACCACCTTCACTCCTGTCAGTCTCATTTCCTCAGTCGTCTTACCACTACTCTGCTCCTCCAGTCTCACAGTATTCCCAACTCTCTCCCTGTCGTCTCTCCATTCCACCTGTCTCCTTACTAATACTCATCTCCACCACCCTTCAAAATCTGTCAACCTAATTATCTACTTGTACAGACACTCCACCTTGCAACACCCCATACACTGAAAGGTGAATCCCTCATGGTTTCTACATATGACTTCCCACAGCCGAACAAGACAAAATGCACTCAGCTTTGGCAGTGATTGCACACCAAGTGTCGCTATGCCTTGACTTGCCGCTTGCAAGGTGACATATCAGAATTTATTTAATAACTTAACTAACTTAGTTTTTATAAAGAATGTGTTTCTTGTGTACTACAGCACACTTTATGTTACACCATATTTTAATTACACAGCTGATGATCTATCCTATCACGAACGCAAACGTTCCGGTAGTGACCTAATTTAAATACCATCAATTACATTACGCTAGACTGCCTTACTTATTTAGGTTATACCGCGCCCTAGGCTAGCGAATATGTGGGACACTAGCTACATAAACAAACTGGTGTTCGCCCGACTATCGCCCTTGCTTAATTTTAACAACAATTCTACCTAATCAAATACCCAGCAGGTTCTAACTAAACTTACTTTAACTAACTAACTTTAAGAACAACTGTTACACAATATATGTCTAGTGCTACTATATGAATAATATTAAGGTAAGAATAATATAAATATTTCCACTTGTTGTTCACCTTTTCTGCAACAACTAGAAGAGCATAACATCCTAATACACCTAAACCATGGCTTCAGAGCAGGCTTCTCCTGCGAAACACAACTCCTAACCACCAAGCATGACCTATTCTCTTCTTTCGACTCTGGAACTCAAGTAGACATAGCAATATTAGACTTTAGCAAGGCTTTCGACGCAGTCCCCCACACAAAACTCCCCCATAAACTATCCCATTATGGCATAGCCAGAACTACGCTCAAGTGGCTAGAAAATGTCCTCACTGACAGATCATGAAAGTTGTGCTAGACGGCGAAACTTCGAGAGAAGTACCCGTCAAATCCGGCGTCCCGCAAGGCACTGTACTTGCCCCCCACTATTCCTCTGTCATATAAACGAACTACCAGCATCAGTAAAACCTAAAGTCCGCCTATTTGCAGATGACTGCCTACTAAACCTATATGGAGAAATCAAAACATTCAACGATCACATTGCACTACAATACGACCTAAAACAACTAAAAAAATTAATTACAAACAAATGCTACATCCTCAGTGTAAAACATAAAACTGATTATTTCTACACCTTATATAACACCACCCTAGAACGTGTAAACTGCAATCCCTATCTTGGTATCTCTATCTCCGACGACCTTAAATGGCACTCCCACATCGCAACAATAACTAAAAAAGCAAACTCCACACTTGGTTTCCTAAGGCGTAACATACGACACTGTCCTATAAACAGCAAACGGACTGCATATATTGCCCTTGTGCGCTGCTTTAGAGTACGAAGCCATAGTGTGGGACCCATACCATCAGGGGGACATAGATAAACTAGAACGTATACAACACCGTGCTGCTTCATCACCAGCGACTACCACTCCAGATATGAAGGATCGATCACAAACATATTAATATACCTAAAACTAAATACCCTACAAAGCAGACGTCGGGACCTACGACTTAAATTAATGTACAAAATAGCTGAGGGATCTATCCCAGCCATCCCCGCAGAAACATACTTTCGGCCCCAAAGAATAAATAAAAGACGCATCCAACCCAAACATTTCCCAGATCACGTACCCTCAAACTTTGTACAACACCTACCAACAAATAACACCAGATGCTATACAGTACCTGCATCCCACACCGACCAATTCAAAAACTCATACTTTGTAAAGACAATAGTAGACTGAAATAAACTAAACGAGTCGCAGGTCCAGGCTGAGACCATAAACGATTTCAGTCGCCTATCCTGCGGCTCAAACACTCAATAACACCATACGCACCCACCCCGTCGTAAACCATAGCCAACAGTGGCTCCTTGCGACGTAAATAATTATAATTAGACAGAACAACAATTCTCCATGCTCTAGATCCGCCAGTATTCCCGCCAGTATTCCCGCCAATAATTGCATTATCAAACCATCGCTTTTTCTTTAACAACAGTTGTGTTACAAATTCACAAGTGTTTCTGAATCTGATGTACAGTAGGTAAAGCAGCATAGTTTGTACAAGAGACAGGAAAGATTTACAAAATGAGTGTAAAAAACAGAATATGGTGGTAGAAGAAGAGGTATATCAAAATCAAGACCGAGAGGCAGTGAATAGAGATCTTGGAAAAAGCAGGAATGAACAGTCGCGAGTAGAGAACATTGTGGAAAATGTATTGTGGAGAGGGTCTATTGTATTTGTGTACTTTAAATTTTTGAATAAAAAAAAATGACGTTTACATAAAACGATGAAAATTTAGTCAGGTTTTAGTATGCTACATGTGAAATATATTTGTATTTATTTATATTAGATAATTCATTGATGTAGAGCAATTCAATCGTGGTGCTTATTTCGTTGTTTATTAGAGTATATTATCAGAATCTATTGACAGGAGAGTTGTAGGAAGAGTTGTATCATTTGCATGTAGAATACATTACAAAATTGAATTGGTCACAGGATTCTGATCAATCGTACACATTTAATATGTTGCTAAAAATAATTCGAGATTTGATTATAATTGATACTGATAATTGTTTGTATATGTTTTAATAACAATTATTATAATTGTTGTTGTGGAAATTGTAAAATATATTTCACAGTTGTTTTAAGGTAAGTTTGGATTATGCGGGTATTCATGATTATGCTTTTCATTAGGGTATATGTTTGGACAAGGATTTGTAGAACAAAACATAATATTCGGCATTACATAACTTTTCAATTTGTGTAAATCTAAATAATATTCCATAAACACAGACTATTCTACCAAATATAACTGGTCTAGATTTAATATAAACTAAGATAGACTGCTTTAAAAATAGAGAAATATGCTATTTTCACAATTATAAATGTACAAGCAACATAGATAATTTTGAAAAATTACATTCACATAAATATAAGTGTGGACAAATGGAATATTGTAGTTATAATTATATAGACAATACAACATGTTTTACTGAGTTAAGTTGGCCTGTGTTAATTGTATTCAAATTTTAGTAAAAGGATTTTAAAAACAAAACACGATATTCGTATGGAGTGCAGCGGTATGAGTATCAGACTCTCGACTAAGAGAGTGCGGGTTCGAATCCTGTGCAGCACTGTCGAACCTTGGACAAGTTTGCTTACTCTATATTGCGTAAGTTCGCTTAGCTGTATATGAGTACCTGGATATAGACAGTGGTGATATTTGTGTATAAATAGTCTTCGCGCATTAATTTCAGCATGGCTGAATGCTTCCCAGAGAAGTCGAGATGGTATTTGATTGAACAGGTCTTCCAGAGAGTAAAATGTAAAGCGCGTTGAGCAGTCCTGTGGACGGGATACTGCGCTATATAAGAACTTACCTTTTTTACTTTTACATTCAGCATGACATAACATTTTAATTTATGTATCAATTCGCATCATATTTAATATTCCCAGACACAAGTAGTAGGTATGCAAAATATTGTTGGCCTAGGTTGAACAGAAATTGTGATATATTGCATTGATAATAGTAAAACTTGTGCATTCAAAAATTAAACTAATTATAGACCATGTATGGCTAATTTGGAAAATGCCATTTTATTTAAAGAAAAATCTACCAACACTTATCAAATAACTATTCAAAATCTCATTTTTAACAATCAGCCAACAAACAGAAAATTTAACTATTACTATTTTAAAGTAACTGTTTAATGGTTCTGTATAATAATAATAATAGTACAAATATCTACTGAAGCATCTACAAAAACCACATACTGACTGCCAGAAAACTTATCACCCCTCCGAGCTAGACCATTCACAATTGTGAGGCTGTGACCTAGAAAAGGCAGACACAGTCCCACAGCCATGTGCGTGTATGTCTGGTGGTACCATTACTGTGGGGGGGAGCAGCTTAGATAAAAGTTGCTGTGTCCAGATACAACTAAATTTTGGTGTGACGCCAAGCATTTGAACAAGGTCTGGTTTTGACTGATTTTTGGGCAATGCCAAAATGTCAGCGATTCGCATTTTGCCAGTCGGCTATAGAGGGCACTTCATACAGCGCTCGTGTCATTCTGGCATGCTAAATGCTAGTTAGAGTTTTTTTTATAAAAAAAAACGTGTACATTTCACAATAATAAAGTTATGGAACTGAAATTTGGTGTATAAACAAACAACTTATTGAACTTTTCAGTGATATAGTATCTATTGGAATACAACAATTGCTAATGGTTGCAGTCCATGCTGAAGTTGTGAAATTTTCTGTAAAAAATCCTTGCCCAAGGTTAAGGAAAAGGAGGGGCTCTGTTATTCACTTTTATAAATACTTTGTGCTTAAGCACTGAAATTAGGGGATACGTAATTAGAGTGAAAGTTTTGTCTACTCTCCGCAAATTCATAAAACCTTTAAATCTCACTAGATATCACCTAGAAGACTGTATACATCATTAGTCAGATATATATATATATATTACCAGATGTAGTCACAACTAACATGCTGGGGCCTGGAAGTATGAAAGTTAACAAAATACGTTTTCAAATTGAGACAGATTTTAGTAAATTATTATGGTACAAAAAGGCAGTGCCAATGCACCATATTACAGGGGAAAAGGTCTTAAATATTGTTATTGAATTTCCAAAGAATAGTATTTGTTTATGGTGGGACATAACTTAGTTGTTGGAGAACATTTGTTTTCAATGTTTGCACAATGCATTATGTGAAAATGTACCATTCAAACATTACGTACAGAATTCACAAAATTCCCTCATCCATCACATCAATAACTAGGTGCCCTTTGCAGCCATATTTTCTAATTCATCCTGGGTTTGACTAATTGATACTATTTCTCTAGGCCTTAGTCTCATGCATTTTGAAAATAAAAATTGCAAATCTAATTGTTTTTTCGGGAAAGGCTTCTAGACTTGAGTAGTGAAACTGATGGAACGTGAGTCACAAAATTAGGGATTTTTTATTTTATAAAGAAACCCCTCATAGCTTGAGATTGCCAACTATAAATATCTACTTGTAGGATGTACCTAAATAAATAATATTAACATCCATATCTAGTCTACACGGATTATGATATTGGGCACTGAATATGTGTAACGCGAGTCACATGTAACATGAATCACGCAAAATTGGGTAGCGTAACGCGGGTCACAAAGCTTTTACGACTTGCCATTTCTTTTCTTTTTTCTATTAGAACTGTGGATAAGTTAATTGCAAAGACTTCACATAGAGGCATTATTATATCCTATAATAATTGTTATATCCTGTTGGTTGATCAAAAAACATGCTCACACAAAAATATTTCTGATCCGACATCATCCATCATCAATTCATGTATATATACAACCAAAACTCTTGGAACATAGTACTGTAATACATAACAAGAAACTATAGTATATAAGACAACACATATATTCAATAGAGTTATGTTTAAATCAATTCTTTTACATAATTAAATACTTAATTATAGATTGCCAGGTAGTAATTACAGAGATAGATTAATGTGATGAATCATACCCAGATTAATCATCATTATCATAAACATGTTTTAGTGGTAAAAAGGGGAACTCCTTAAAAACATTACTGGTACTTTTCGTGTAACATTTAATAGGTTATTTTTAAGAATAACAATAATAAATTGTGAAAAAAAGTGAAGCTACCCATCACTGTAAATCACTGGCCATCTTCGTTTTCTAAATGTGTAATTACTAATCACAAATGAAGGCGTCAGAACTTACTTGGATTTATGGATCTACGTAATATTATACAAGGAGGTTAGTCTGGATATTTATATTTTGTTACAAATGTTCTTGAAAAGGTATAAGGTCATCATTTTTATGGGAAAAGTGGGCTAGTGTTTTTCAATTCTTCTTAATTACATTTCTTGATTTAAACCATTATGTTCAAGTTCGCATTACTTTGTATGTGTAATATGAAAAGGTTAATGTATATTTTTAACTAATATTGTCTCATTTCTCGATTACATTGTCTTCACAACAACAACAAAACAGGAAAATCTATTTCCCTTAAGCTAAAGTGTGCCTGATCAGTTAATAAATGATAGCTGACTTCATGTAACGCGAGTCACGGTAACGCGAATCACGCAGATTATGTAATATTTGTGTATGTTGTTGGTAAAATTTCAATTTACTAATTGTGTTTTTTTTAAACCCTATTTATTTGTGATTCATTCACGGGTATTGAATGGTTTCTGTCATTTATAATTTGAGGAGAAATTTGACATGAACCAAGGTAGGTTTTTGTGTTTTCCTTTTACCGTAATGCGAGTCACACTATAATTATATGCAATATTAAAACCATATTATGTAATCAAATTATTATTCATTGATATCATTCAAAACACTATTCCAATAGGTTCCTATTCACAGAAGATGGAATTTTGAAATGCATTATTATTGCACATATGCCAAAATATAGTTTTTAAAAGGGGCAAAATGTTAACGTGACTCATGGACCATATAATGATATCAGTGAAATGATAAAAACATGTACCATATAACTTGATACAAAGATCAAAATATGTGCAGGCCTACATAATCATCACCACAGGAAAGTTGCCATGTGAAAATGTGAAGCACCTTTAGCAGTGAGTTGAATCTTCCCACACAATGAAGCCATAAAGGGTAGAGGCTGCTCCTAAAGTAATTACGGGCCATATCTGGGTGAAAACTCATTATAGCTTCAACAATTTTACGATTATATTAGGTGGGTGAAGGTTGTTGAACATATAAATAAATTGGCTAATTTGCATAATTATGGATGATGATGTATGCCCCCACAACAAAAATATTCAGAGTAAATGGTAGCAAATGCCATCATACAATTGCAAAAATTGGTTTGTTGGAATGTTACTTTGTGCATTAAGGTGGTCTTTGACTCTGACTTCAAGTGTTTTATGACCATAGTGAATTGCACTTTTCAGGTGAAGACTTTTGTAATTCCCTAATTGGTTGATCCTTATTTACAAACCTTTAAAACAAAACTATGACGTCCAAAGTAGTTAATTCCACTTTCCACCTGGAACATTCCAAGTAATAACAGGTGAAAATTTCTATTCTCTATCTTGTGTAGTTTTTCCAAAATTATTTTGCCGGTATCACAAACGGTCAAAAATATCGTTTTGGAGAAAACGGCCAAATCTAAATAAGAATGCCATACGTTAAGCAATACGGGCATGTATATGTTATCTGATTATATGTATTTGGAATCAGAATCCTAAAAAAGCAACCTGTTCGGAATGCATAACATTTAATCTATTGGAAAATTATGAAATGTCAAAATGGTAAAAAATCTAATTTAGGACCAGTGGCTAACCTTAAAACCCGACATAGTGAATATTTTGCAGATCACTTCAATTAATTTTAATAAAATATGTATTTTGTCGTTCACTTAAAGAAAGTATTTAACGTAAAACAACTTTTCTACCCATTTGTTTGCACTTAATCATTAATATAACAGCTAGTTATCTAAAATTAAGAACATCTACGAAACGTCATATATTCAAATAAGCACAGGCATGTTTACTATCATTGTAACGACGGAATGTTTTAATCAGTTGCGGTTATTAATTATCCGTTTATTTAATCTATATATTTATAATAATTATTAATGTAATACTATACTTAAGTCTTAGGCGATTTACTCCAAACAGCCCAAATTTGAGCCAATGCAGAAGTTTTATGACGCTTGTTTGTGCGCATGCATTGTGGGTAGTCTGTTTGTTTATTTTATAGGCACTTTAGGTGATTGGGTGTGGCGAAAGGGAGGTTTATGATTGCTGTTTAAAATGCCATGGGGTTTTCTCGTTCAGTAAATTGTGGTGGGATCATATTCCAGATTTGAACTGCTCGGGGTAGAAAGAGAACACTGTTGCATTGATGCGGCACCTAGGGGCTACGTAGTGGCCATGGTTTTGTCAGACCATGTTTGGAGTTTGTTCAGGTCAGATTGGAGAATTTTGTGGTCGGTTTAGGATGTGATTTTGCGATGTATAATGCTGTCATCTGCAACGAGACATACGGGAGATTGGACATTTTCGTTTATGTCGTTTATATAGAGTAAAAATAGGACAGGTCCTAGGACTGAGCCATGTGGAACACCAGATGTAACATCTGTTCTGTCCGACAGGGTCCATTGACTGAGACTCTCTGTTTGCGATTGGATAAAAACGATTTGATCCAGTTTTGTGTTTCCAGTTATTCCATAGAAAGCTAATTTAGATAGGAGGCGTTTATGGGGGACTTTGTCGAAGGCTTTGGCAAAATCAAGTAGGATGGCATCTATTTGTGTCTTATTGTCCTTAGCAGTCATCCAGTCTAGGACTGTATCGATGAGTTGGGATTCACAAGACAAACCTACCTGGAATCCATGTTGGAAGTGGAGGAGGAAGTTGTGTTTGTGTAAGTGTTGAGATATATAGAATATTGCTTAGAGTGATGTGCTCCATAACTTTGCAGAGGATGCATGTTAGCGAAATTGGTCTATAATTAGTGGGGTCATATTTGTGACTTTTTTGTATATTGGTGTTACTAGTGCTTGGAGCCAGTCATCTGGGAGTTTGCAAGTGTTGTATGACTGCTGGAAAATGTGTGTGATGATGGGGGCAATTTCCACTGCAGTCTCTTTAAGGACTCTGGCTGGGAGTTCGTCTGGGCCTGTAGCTTTATTTTGGTTTAGGTTTTTCAGTTGCTTAATTACTCCGTCTATCCCGATTTCGAGGGGGGGATATCGGAATAGATGGATGGAGCTAGTTGGGGGATGGGGTACATTTCTTGATTAAATACTGAACTGAATTGGTTGTTAAGTGTATCTGCTTTGTCATGATCGATTATGACTGGTTGGACATTTGCTTGCAGTATAGGGTTGCCAATGTATTCTCGTTAGTTTTTTAGGCTGTCTCCAATGTGATTGTTTAGATAGTCTGAGTAGGATTTGGTTGCAGCTTTAGTGGCTAGTTTTCGGAGTTGCCTAAACCTTTCCCAGTCGCTATTAGTATTACATCCAGTTTGTTTTGCTTTTTATGGCTTTTGTTACATTTTCTTTGCATTCTTATTATTTCATGTGTTATCCAGGGGAGGTAGATTTTTGCTTTGGTTTTGCGGCTGGGAATATTATTGTTGACTAATGAAGTAAAATTAATCCGAAAAAAATCCAATTTGTGTTGATAACTCTTGAGTTTGGGTTCGTGTCAAAGTATGTTGTTGTTAGTTGTTTTATGTCGTCTTTAAGGTTATCCCAGTTTGCAGATTTATATTGGAACACTTTGTGTGGTGGTTTACTGTTGTAGTTTTTTTGTGATCTGCAAAGTTTAGTCAGCGATTCGTGAATAGCTTCAAGGGATTGGAGATGGTCATTGGGGGGTCGGTAGTAGGATGCAAAGTACATGGATTTGTTTTGTGTGAAATGGATTTTTGTCCATACTATTTCACAGAGTTTATATTTAAAAGTGTTTCTGCTACAATGTCATCGCGGAAGGCAATGAGAACTCCACCACCATGGGCGTTTCTGTTCTTCGGATGGCGTTATAGTTAGGTGGTAGGAACGAATAGGTAGGGTAGTTTTTGTCTACTTTGGTTTCGACTAGGAATATGTGTCAGGATTATTTGACTGAATAGTTGTTTTTAATTGGGTTGTCTTTGCAGTGCTTTTAACGCTGTTGGTGTTGATAAGAATTCCGCAAATGTTATGTTTGGTTGTCTTAAGACGTTCAAGGGTTGATGCATTCTGAGGGTTCGGTCCAAAGGTTGGATCCCAGGTTTGGGATGTATGACTCGTGCTTGTTTGAGAGGTCTGTGTGTGGGGGTCAATGTTTTGGTTATTTTGGTCTGTGTTACTAAGGCTGTTATATCGGTTGTAAGAACATTTCAATAAATGGTCTTGGAAGGAGGAATGACTGTAGTTAGGACGGCCGCATTTCATGCAGTGCCAGGAACATGAACTTTTACAGAGATGATATTGATCTGGACTTATCTCACAACATTTAATGTGTACCCATTGGTTGCACCGGTCGCAGCAGATTGCTCGGTAATTTGAAGCAACAGGCTTTTTGCAAAATCCACAGGGGTGTCTGACTAGGCCGGGCTTTGTTTGGATGTCCCCTCAGAGGATTAGAGGGACAAGATAACATGTATCCGCTGTAGGGATTGCATAAGCCAATTTGGTGTGATATATGTTACGGGAGTCTCTGGTGAAAGCTAGTGCCAGTCTAATACTTGTGTTAGTCCAACAAGACCTGTCATACGTTAGGAAGGCTGTGAAATATGTTAGCAGACCATTTGGATCATCCGTGAATTGGGTATGGTCCAGGTGTGTCGGGAATTTGGGTAGGAATGCAATAAAGATACTAATCAGATCTACCACTGGTGTCCCCATTTTAGGTGGCACCATCATCAGAGCAGCTATTGCACAAGCTGCTTTTCTTGTACAGTTATTTTAAAACAGTAAAAAACAAGAGATTATATTCCACTGTAGATGTGTGTATTTGTTTTTTTATGATTAAGTTATATATCACAACTAATATAAAATCACAGAAGTTGTAAGATCACAGTAGATGTAAATGACAGTAGTAAAAAATTGCCAGTTAGTAGACAGTTTATTGTATTGTATATTGTGTTTATTGTTCATTTCTTGTTTGTTACTGACAGCCTACAATCCGCATTTGTAATATTATAATACGTAAATTGTAAGTAAATGGACTGATTTTGCGTTTGTTTTAGGGGCGATTTGGTTTTGGCACGTTTTATGTAAGTTGTTTACAGATTCGCCATCTTGTTTTGAACTGGTTGTTATGGAAGCTAAGGCTAAGCCTTTGTCAAATCATGTCTTAGCCTTAGGCGGATTTGATCGCAGATGGGATTATATTCTGGTATATCTAAAATAGTACCTTGCACAGTTATCAACAATAAAAACGTTAAGAAATCGTGAAAATAATCAATAATAGCGGTGCGGGAAAATCGGAATGGACTACACCTGACGCATGCGCAACTCCAATTCAATACAATTAACAATCCTATTTGACAGGTTGTAAAATACGTGTCATAAATAATGTTTCATGTTTTTTTCAATTTTCACCTAAGTTATATATGTATTCCCTTCTTCATAGATCCATATAATCATTTGTACTAAAAACACATAATTATCGCTTACCAAAAAACACGTGTGTGTCACTGCCACTGGATCTCACCCGTTTATCGCCCACATGTGTTTCTGGCACAGAACGCTTACTTAGTTAACAGATGCTAGTATAGTAGTAATGTAAAGGCTTACTGTGTAAAGATAAACCACATAATCAGACACTGACCAACGCCAAAACTAAATTATACATGTTAGCCAAAGAATGCGCTAAGTGAATCATAAACTTGGTCTGTGTGGTCTCGATCATCTACGCACCGTGGCGTGGCGCCACTGTTTATTAGACTCCGCAAGGTAGAGCCACGGCTGGGCTGCCTCGCATCCGCATGCTTTCAGCAGCGGATTACTTAATTGTCTTCTTCTTCCTGGATATAGACAAGGTTCCTTACGAACGTTTAAAAGCGTTCGATACCGTCCCCATGGAGGATTAATAGGCAAACTAAAATCATATGGTATACAACATTCAACATTAAGATGGATTAAAGCATTACTGTCTGATCGTGTACAGTATTTCCCTTTGTAAGAAACCACCTGCATCATATAAATTAGCTGGACAATACGGTGTGTGTCTGGTAAAAATAATCGTTAGGAATAAGTTAGCCAGTTCTAAGCAGAGTGGACGCAGCCGAGATTTGGAATGCACTGGATAATTATAAATGTATTAATTGTATAGAGAAGTGTTGACACAGCTCGGCGCCCCGGTAACATAAATCAGGGGCGGGGCAACATTAATCCTGAATTGTATAAGAAAGGTATGCCGGACTGTCGCAGCCTGCAGGTGTGTAACATTAATCCAGCCGGTATTCTCTACCGGGGATCCGTCATTTATTTTTGCTTTGTGGAGTTCGCAGTTGAGACAACGAACTTCAATAGAGGGTACACTATAATTCAAATTCGGGAGGTTGAAAGGAAAGGCTCATCCTGCCTGAATTGACAAGCAAAACGTGGTTAGTTTAACCTGGCGTCCTTGCAAGTCGGAAACCTTAATAAGTGAAGTACGCATGTGCAGTGGTCTACGAATGCATAAACACGTATGCGTGAAGAAGGTTTACCGGAAATAAAGAAGGGCTTTAAAAAGGGAGGTTGATGAGAGAATCAAAAGGAGAGGGGACGACGAAACTCCCCACAGGGACGGTCGAAGATGTATCTGGCATTACTTTATAATAAAAATTATAACTTTAGTATGGGACGGTTAGCACATATTTTGTTTCTCTTTGAATTACCGGCGGACTTTTTACGTTTTAAACGTAAATACTCTGGGCCGGCATGGCGGGAGTGTAGTATGGCTAAATCCAGAGTCTTTATTTCACTTAGCTGATGAGTTAAAACAGAACTTACCTGATATCGACGACGTGTACGTGAAGTGTTCTATATTTTCCGTGAATAAATTGGACAGGAAACTGGAATCTAGCGTTTCTTCTTACCGACTACTCATACAGACACCTAGAATCGGGGGGTGAAATTTAAGTTCGATTCTGGCGAGCGTGAACCCAACTTACACAACACACATGCACTCCTCTGAGGTCGGGCCCCAAGACGCACGCAGCCCTCAAGGGGTCCAGACTTCGCACCCTGTTATATGACGAGCGAGGCTAGCCGCCTGGATGGTTTTCTATACCGCCTCGCCCTAAATGCACTGTTTATATCAAAGACCGTATATCGGTACAAGACACTGCAGCGCGCGCTATTTACATTGTTCGAAAAAGTACGTAAGCAGTTCGTCCGCCATTCTGGAGGTGCGCCAAGCCAGACCATACGCGCGCTGAAAATGCAGTTCTTTTCATTATCATTGCTCAACATTTTAAATTATAACCTGAATAGTGTTATTATATAAGAAGTGGTATAGCCTGATGATTATTCTGATGAAACAAGACGAAGTTCAGATGACTCAATAATTAAATAATTGCAACGTTTCTACTTGATTTATTTGCAAATGTCATTATTTTGAATTGTGATAGGTAAAAAAACGTTAAACGCATTGCAAAAAACATCATTTTGATAGCAAAATTTATAATTTAAAAACTATTAGGGTGCCCAGCCAGCACGCCGCCCTCGGTCACAAGGCGGATCTGAGCGGCACCCGTCGGCACACGACAGCCGCCTGCCAGCAGCTCTCTAGCCGTTGTTGACCCAGTGAAACGGCGGGCCAGTAAATATGAAAACTGGTGGCTCGAACTGGGTCGACAGCCTCTAAAAGGCCAGTGTTAATGTTGAGAGCTGAGTAAGCGGAAACATACGTCAGCAGTAATGCTTACTTTGGTTACTATGCTTACCCTTCATTCTCGCTGAAGAAGCACCTCAAAATTATCAGAAGTGGCAAAATTTAGAGCGACTTTTCCAAGTAACCCACGTGATTGTCAGTTACTGTAGATATGTATATTTATTGGTAAAATTGAAGCAAGCCATATACATACACCACACGGTGATTAAAAGGGAATATAACTCCTAAAATGCATTACCTGCTGCACGTGCCAGACCTGGTGAGTCTACTCGGGCTTGACCGACACCATCGGTGCCTCAGGTGTGAAGCAAGACATGCCTTCTTCAAGTGTATAAAATGCAAATCCTACAGATAATTGCTGAAAACTCTCAGCAAGAAACTCGAAGTGTGGCTTTGTTATAAGCAAATTGGTGCACATGGCATACGGACACCAACTTGTGTCTACAATGATGATAGTATAGGGAAATGAGGTGAAGTAGATGTCAGGTCACACTACCCTGAGTTAGTAACGAACATGGGACACATGCATGATCTTCATTACAAGAGAGGATGCATTATCTTGTTTAGTTGCGAACATGAGCAAGCCGTGTTTGGCAGGCTTGTTATAATTCTTGTAGGAACTGAAGACAAATACTTCATTTGTGAACTGCTAGAAACAGAGAACTTTGAGGTTCACTTCCTTTCATGCATTTAAAAGTTAACAGGGCACACATGTGTCACAGTTTTCAGTGCTCTACAATATCAATGGCCAAGAAGTGCTCATTCCCATCAAGATAGGTTGGCGGTTATTAATTGCCACACAGTTAATTTTGAGTTTTTTATACAGAAAAATATATTGTTTTGAACCTCTACTTCGGTCGCGCGCGCGCACACACACACACGCGCGCGCGCACGCACACACACACACACATATATATATATATATATTTATATATATACATATAATATATAAATTACTAACAATGCATTCCTGGGCATAGCAAATGTAGTAAATGTATCCTAATGCATAAAACATTTGTTATTTCATATATTCATGCAAATTGCATGATTTAGCCATGTCAGCTTTCACAATCTGTGACAGCAAGGAAAGGAGGAAGACTGCCTTTGCAAAGGATTTTGCACTGCATAAGTCGAGGGATAAGTCCTGTTCTTACTTGTTTTGTAATAATTCTTTAACAAATTGTTACATTTACATCATATCTCTATATTGTGTTCATAAAGAAAGAAAGCTCATGTTGCGTAGGTGTCACACAATATTATTGTTGTATGTATGTTGACTTCGATGCAAGTTTAATAATAACTCTAAGTAAGCTAACCATTTATATACAGGCTATTGCGACTGGGATATATTAGTAACATTATATTCTAGTTTTGTAAGCACACAAGATATGCACGCAGGCTAAGCAGAATATGTCTGAAGCATGGGTGTGATATTGCAATGTTCTGTTGTAACTATTAAAATAAGATTTCAGTTTCGTTGAATTGTTAGAGTTAAATAATATTTGGGTCTACATTTGTCATGAAGGTTCTGCAAAACTGGGCATTTGGGGGGGGAGTTGAGAGAGTTTTGCTCGTTGGCAATGGTGCCGATGTTGTTGATGTCTTTATGGCCATCAATATTAAAGACGTAGTGTTCGATCTTTCGACGGCTGTGAATGTCCCAATGTCTGCCAAGGAAGCTACAGGAATACACAACGAGGTAGGTAGTTTGTGCATGTGCGTGCGTGTGCGTGTGCGTGCGTGTGGGTGTGGGCTTGCGAATGGTTGTGTACATAAATGTTAACACAGTAATTATATTACAATGAAATGAAGCACAGTCTGTGTAAATATAGATGTTTTTAATTTGCAGTTTTGATCTACTCGTATAAGGCAACAACTGCTGAATTTCTTCAAAATTTATGTCGGGTCTTGCACAAATATTTGCTCAATTTCAGTTGCTGGATTACATTTAAACATATTGCATAGAATTTGTCTTTGCAGGATATTAATATACCTTTAGTAAACCATTGGCTTGTGTATGTTCTTAGTTTGATTAGTTCCAATGTAGGCATTCATCAATATGTGAATTTAGTATTCCACGGAATGTATCGTATGAAGTGTTATGGTTCGGATCATTGTATACCTTTTCCAAGTTTGCATTTTATATTGTTTTATATAATTTAGTAATGTTCTTTGTATATTTCACACATCTGAATATATATTTGTGTTTGTTTTTAATTTAAACCTACTTCAAAGAAGTTAAATACCGGGAAGTGGTCTGATATACAAAATGCAAGATTTAATGGAATATTTATGAATGTTGGTTATTATATTATCAATGAGTGTTGCAGATTGATGTGTGATCTTGGTCGGTGTACTAATTGTTGGACAAAACATGCTTCCAAACATGTTCTGAACAAAATGTGCCGTTTTTGATTGTTAGTGTCAGTTGCTAATAAGTCTATATTGAAATTAGCCATTAATATGCGTTTCTTTCTTTCGTGTGTAATTGTTCTTAGTACGTTGTTGATATGAATATGAAAACTATTCATGCTCGTATCCGGTTGATTTTTATCCATCTCGTTATAATACTTAACCAACTTTGAAGGTGTAATGAAAAGCCGGTTACATAGTAGATTGTACACGATTACAACAGCTAGTCGTATGAGGTCTATATAACGTGCATGGGTGGTATGAAGACGAAAACTATAATCTCCCAGAATCTCATCGAGGAAGTTAATTATGCCTTCAACCGATATTGGACCAGTCCGGGTGTCCTATGTTGGACCACTGGTCCAATATATGACACCCTATGTACCATCCCAACACACATGAGATATGGAAATGTGTCATAATTTTGAAGTTTCTGCATGTGTATATTAGTCCTTTTTATAGCTCGGGGCTTTATTGAGTGAGAGGGGAGGCGTATATTTTTTAAACACGGAGGGACATTACAAATATGGTATGGGACTACAATCTGCATTGGCGAAAGTAAAATTTAAGAATAATTTTTAGTGTCACTAAAATTGTCATATTATCTCTTCCTCCACACCAACGCACCGTCTCCAACCCATTGATCGGGTTTTCTACAAATATCTTATGACCTATTACAATCAGGAATGTGACAGTTGGCTGAGGATTGAAGAAACTAGTCACTATCTTCTCAGTCTGCCATATCTTCGGATGTCCATATGTACGCTCTGTTTCCATGACAACTGCTGTCAGGGGTTTCAAGTGTACACACATCTGGCCTTGTGATCGGAACATATGGACAGATGCAGATTTTGCCGCGGCTGTAAAGTTCGAGTTGTCCTACTCCGAAACTGGTATAGATTTTCCATGGAATTATGCCAGAGATGCCACTATGCAGAATGGCCACTCGCCAAATACAACAAACACGTCAACGAGCGAGCGACAGTCCAACAACCGAAGTCTATCCTCGAGCGAGCAACAATCCAATGATCCATGTCCGCCTACACGCAATCAGTAAGCTGAACTCTTCCACAAGCAACATGCATAATGCTTTCAGGCATTTCACAACCAACCCAAGCTCTTCCATGAACGATAAAAAGTCTAACAAGCCAAGCTTGTCCGCGAGTGACCAACAACAGTCCAATGATCCATGCCAATCCACATGCAGCAGAGAGGGTGGTTTCAGATGTAACGAAACCAACGCAGAAGGACGTTGTTTCTTCCGAGCCGTTGCAATGTGTCAATATCTCGATATGCAGCGTGCGGAAAGACACAACGATGGCAATTTAAAGGACCTGCGAATAAGAATACGATAAATGACTTCCGCTGACGCGCTACGATCCAACATGATTGCACATATGCTAGAGAACTTTGGCGTTAATGAAACATTGATGATAGGACGGTGAACGCAGATCTACCTCAGAAACTGTGTTACGCGTCTACCGAGAACGGAATCGCATCGATGGCGAATCCCAGTGAGATTGTTGGGGAGATAGAGTTCGCTGCGACGACACGCTGTTTACGACGACCAGTGCCTATATGCGATGGAGAGAGTGTACTAAAATATGGGACATAATTTTAGGAGTCTGATGCAATTTCCTAGGCTAGCGCTGGCCCTATAATCTGTTTAGCCAAATTGCCTAAAGGTTTCAATTTTATTTAACGAAATAAGCTTTTGTGTAGTCATTTTTTAGCAGAAACTATTGTGAGAAAATGTCAAAAATCAAAACATGTCATACAAATATACATCAACGTAATATGTATGAATATTTACCATATGTAACACAAATAAATAGAACAATGGTTAATTGTGAATATAAAACAAGATATAAACAAGATATAAAACAAGAAAATCTACAAAAACACACAAAACTCCCGTCACCACAGTGTCCTCCACTACTCTCAGTCTCGGACAGTGTCTACCCTATTCACTAGTCTAGTGAACCCGGCACGCTGCTTCTTCATCGTCAACGTCTTGAATGCCTCTTCGTACAGAAACGCACGAAAAGAAGAAGCTTCAAGGTTGACCACCGTCAGGATCTCAACAAATGATACCTTTAATGACGCTCAGCCTTCCGTCTTGACGGCGTTGTAGGTGCCTACAGCCCTCTCACAGTTCACCGACGTGATAGGGACGGTCACAGCAATTGTCGCAATCTTCCCCAGCAGTGGGAACGAATCGAGTGCAAAGTAGACGAACTGGGCTTAAAATGCCTCCTGCGACTCTCCGGCAGCTTGCAACAGAAGTCCGGCAGCTTGCAACAGAAGTCCACGCATGGCGATCCAAATGGCGATCCATTCGAGCTTGGCTTTGGTGATGTTGTCGGTGATGGTAAAATGGTCCAGCAGAACTGCCAACTTCTCCTCCCCTTACCTGCCAATACTACATTGCTAGATATAAAATAAGTTTAAAATGCTAACAAACTGTACCTACAATGGGCAGTGATAGTACGTGGTTGCTGTTCAGCAGTAGTATCAACTACTTCCTGTACTTCACAAAATAAATATAAAACGGTTGCAACTATTTTATTTATGTTGTCAGTCAGGTTGTTTAACGTCTCCCTGTACCTGCCAACACAGCATTGCTTGATATGAGTGTGCGTCACAGTGGGAGCCAAAGTCTTGTTAAATGTGTTGTCGTCTTTGGGCTTCAGTGCTACATATGAATAAGTAATAGCATTTGAGAAATCAACTGTCTTGAGCGGATCAGTCGACGACTGGGCTCCTGGACTAGTGCATATTGATGACGGTGGCGGATTATGTCAGAGGGTAGCAGACAATTTTGATTACAATGAACATACTCTGAACGGCCAAGAAACGACTGGTAGCTCTGGCGTATGTTTCTGCTTACTCAGCTCTCAACATTAACACTGGCCTTTTAGAAGCTGTCGACCTAGTTCGGGCCACCAGTTTTCATATTTACTGGCCCGCCGGGCCACTGGTTTAGACTGACTTTGTCACTGGGTCAACAGCGGCTAGAGAGCTGCTGGCAGGCGGCTGTCGTGTGCCGACGGGTGCCGCTTCCCAGCCGCTCAGATCCGCCTTCGGGCCGAGGGCAGCATGCTGGCTGGGCACCCTAATATTTTTTAAATTATAAACTTTGCTATCAGAATGGTGTTTCTTGCAATGCGTTTAACGTTTTTTTTACCAATCACAATTCAAAATAATGACATTTGCAAACAAATCAAGTAGAAACGTTGCAATTATTTAATTATTGCGTCATCTGAACTTCGTCGTGTTTCATCAGAATAATCATCAGGCTATACCACTTCTTATATAATAACACTATTCAGGTTATAATTTAAAATGTTGAGCAATGATAATGAAAAGAACTGCATTTTCAGCGCGCGTATGGTCTGGCTTGGCGCACCTCCAGAATGGCGGACGAACTGCGTACGTACTTTTTCGAACAATGTAAATAGCGCGCGCTGCAGTGTCTTGTACCGATATACGGTCTTTGATATAAACAGTGCATTTGGGGCAAGGCGGTATAGAGAACCATCCAGGCGGCTAGCCTCGCTCGTCATATAACAGGGTGTGAAGTCTGGACCCCTTGAGGGCTGCGTGCGTCTTGGGGCCCGACCTCACAGGAGTGCATGTGTGTTGTGTAAGTTGGGTTCACGCTCGCCAGAATCGAACTTAAATTACACCCTCGATTCTAGGTGTCTGTATGAGTAGTCGGTAAGAAGAAACGCTAGATTCCAGTTTCCTGTCGAATTTATTCACGGATAATATAGAACACTTCACGTACACGTCGTCGATATCAGGTAAGTTCTGTTTTAACTCATCAGCTAAGTGAAATCTAGACTCTGGATTTAGCCGTACTACACTCCCGCCATCCCGGCCTAACCGTCCCATATTAAAGTTATAATTTTTATTATAAAGTAATGCCAGATACATCTTCGACCGTCCCTGTGGGGAGTTTCGTCGTCCCCTCTCCTTTTGATTCTCTCATCAACCTCCCTTTTTAAAGCCCTTCTTTATTTCCGGTAAACCTTCTTCACGCATACGTGTTTATGCATTCGTAGACCACTGCACATGCGTACTTCACTTATTAAGGTTTCCGACTTGCAAGGACGCCAGGTTAAACTAACCACGTTTTGCCTGTCAATTCAGGCAGGATGAGCCTTTCCTTTCAACCTCCCGAATTTGAATTATAGTGTACCCTCTATTGAAGTTCGTTGCCTCAACTGCGAACTCCACAAAGCAAAAATAAATGACGTTCGATCCCTGGTAGAGAATACCGGCTGGATTAATGTTACACACCTGCAGGCTGCGACAGTCCGGCATACCTTTCTTATACAATTCAGGATTAATGTTGCCCCGCCCCTGATTTATGTTACCGGGGCGCCGAGCTGTGTCAACACTTCTCTATACAATTTATACATTTCTAATTATCCAGTGCATTCCAAATATCGGCTGCGTCCACTCTGCTTAGAACTGGCTAACTTATTCCTAACGATTATTTTTACCAAACACACGGCGTATTGTCCAGCTAATTTATATGATGCAGGTGGTTTCTTACAAAGGGAAATACTGTACACGATCAGACAGTAATGCTTTAATCCATCTTAATGTTGAATGTTGTATACCATATGATTTTAGTTTGCCTATTAATCCTCTATGGGGACGGTATCGAACGCTTTTAAACGTTCGTAAGGAACCTGGTCTATATCCAGGAAGAAGAAGAAAATTAAGTAATCCGCTGCTGAAAGCATCCGGATGCGAGGCAGCCCAGCCGTGGCTCTACCTTGCGGAGTCTGATAAACAGTAGCGCCATGTCACGGTGCGTAGATGATCGAGACCACACAGACCAAGTTTATCAAGTCGATTCACTTAGCGCATTCTTTGGCTAACATGTATAATTTAGTTTTGGCGTTGGTCAGTGTCTGATTCTGTGGTTTATCTTTACACAGTAAGCCTTTACATTACTACTATACTAGCATCTGTTAACTAAGTAAGCCTTCTGTGCCAGAAACACATGTGGGCTATAAACGGGTGACGTCGGCGTGAGATCCAGTGGCAGTGACACACACACGTTTTTTGGTAAGCGATAATTATGTGTTTTTAGTACAAATGATTACATGGATCTATGAAGAAGGGAACACATTTATAACTTAGGTGAAAATTGCAAAAAACATTAAACATTATTTATGACACGTATTTTACAACCTGTCAAATAGGATTGTTAATTGTATTGAATTGGAGTTGCGCATGCGTCAGGTGTAGTCTATTCCGATTTTTCCGCACCGCTATTATCGATTATTTTCACGATTTCTAAACGTTTTTATTGCTGATAACTGTGCGAGGTACTATTTTAGATATACCAGAATATAATCCCATGGTTATATCTGCGATCAAATCCGCCTAAGGCTAAGACATGATTTGACAAAGGCTTAGCCTTAGCTTCCATAACAACCAGTTCAAAACAAGATGGCGAATCTGTAAACAACTTACATAAAACGTGCCAAAACCAAATCGCCCCTAAAACAAACGCAAAATCAGTCCATTTACATACAATTTACGTATTATAATATTACAAATCCGGATTGTAGGCTGTCAGCAACAAACAAGAAATGAACAATAAACACAATATACAATACAATAAACTGTCTACTAACTGGCACATTTTACTACTGTCATTTACATCTACTGTGATCTTAAAACTTCTGTGATTTTATATTAGTTGTGATATATAACTTAATCATAAAAACAAATTCCCACATCTACAGTGGAATATAATCTCTTGTTTGTTACTGTTAAAAAAAACTGTACAAGAAAAGCAACTTGTGCAATAGCTGCTCTTATGATGGTGCCACCTAAAATGGGCACACCAGTGGTAGTTCTGATTAGTATCTTTATTGCATTCCTACCCAAATTCCCGATACACCTGGACCATACCCAATTCACGGATGATCCAAATGATCCGCTAACATATGACAGGTCTTGTTGGACTAACACAAGTATTAGACTGGCACTCGCTTTCAACAGAGACTCCCGTAACATATATCACACCAAATTGGCTTATGCAATCCCTACAGCGGATACATGTTATCTTGTCCCTCTAATCCTCTGAGGGGACATCCAAACAAAACCCGGTCCAGTCAGACACCCCTGTGGATTTTGCAAAAAGCCTGTTGCTTCAAATTACCGAGCAATCTGCTGCGACCGGTGCAACCAATGGGTACACATTAAATGTTGTGAGATAAGTCCAGATCAATATCATCTCTGTAAAAGTTCATGTTCCTGGCACTGCATGAAATGCGGCCGTCCTAACTACAGTCATTCCTTCTTCCAAGACCATTTATTGAAATGTTCTTACAACCGATATAACAGCCTTAGTAACACAGACCAAAATAACCAAAACATTGACCCCCACACACAGACCTCTCAAACAAGCACGAGTCGTACATCCCAAACCTGGAATCCAACCTTTGGACCGAACCCTCAGAATACATCAACCCCTGAACGTCTTAAGAAAACCAAACATAACATTTGCGGAATTCTGATCAATACCAACAGCGTTAAAAGCACTGCAAAGACAACCCAATTAAAAACAACTATTCAGTCAAATAATCCTGACACATATTCCTAGTCGAAACCAAAGTAGACAAAAACTACCTTACCTATTCGTTCCTACCACCTAACTATAACGCCATCCGAAAGAACAGAAACGCCCATGGTGGTGGAGTTCTCATTGCCTTCCGCGATGACATTGTAGCAGATCACTTTTAAATCTGAACTCAAGCTGTGAAATAGTATGGAAAAAATCCATTTCACACAAAACAAATCCATATACTTTGCATCCTACTACCAACCCCCCAGTGACCACCTCCAATCCCTTGAAGCTCTTCACGAATCGCTGACTAAACATTGCAGATCACAAAAAACTACAACAGTAAACCACCACACTAAGTGTTCCAATATAAATCTGCAAACTGGGATAACCTTAAAGACGACATAAACCAACTAACAACAACATACTTTGACACGAACCCAAACTCAAGAGATATCAGCACAAATTGGAATTTTTTCCGGAATAATTTTACTTCATTAGTCAACAATAATATTCCCAGCTGCAAAACCAAAGCAAAAACCTAGCTCCCCTGGATTACACATAAAATAATAAGAATGCAAAGAAAATGTAACAAAAGCCATAAAAAGCAAAACAAACTGGATGTAATACTAATAGCGACTGGGAAAGGTTTAGGCAACTCCAAAAACTAGCCACTAAAGCTGCAACCAAATCCTACTCAGACTATCTAAACAATCACATTGGAGACAGCCTAAAAAACTAACGAGAATACATTGGCAACCCTATACTGCAAGCAAATGACCAACCAGTCATAAACGATCATGACAAAGCAAATACACTTAACAACCAATTCAGTTCAGTGTTTAATCAAGAAATTTACCCCATCCCCCAACTAGCTCGAACCATCTATTCCGATATCCCCCTCGAAATCGGGATAGACGGAGTAATTAAGCAACTGAAAAACCTAAACCAAAATAAAGCTACAGGCCCAGACGAACTCCCAGCCAGAGTCCTTAAAGAGACTGCAGTGGAAATTGACCCCATCATCACACACATTTTCCAGCAGTCATAAACACTTGCAAACTCTCAGATGACTGGCTCCAAGCACTAGTAACACCAATACACAAAAAAGCCACAAATATGACCCCGCTAATTATAGACCAATTTCGCTAACATGCATCCTCTGCAAAGTTATGGAGCACATCACTCTAAGCAATATTCTATATACCTCAACACTTACACAAACACAACTTCCTCCTCCACTTCCAACATGGATTCCAGGTAGGTTTGTCTTGTGAATCCCAACTCATCTATACAGTCTTAGACTGGATGACTGCTAAGGACAATAATACACAAATAGATGCCATCCTACTTGATTTTGCCAAAGCCTTCGACAAAGTCCCCCGTAAACGCCTCCTATCTAAATTAGCTTTCTATGGAATAACTGGAAACACAAAACTGGATCAAATCGTTTTTATCCAATCGCAAACAGAGAGTCTCAGTCAATGGACCCTGTCGGACAGAACAGATGTTACATCTGGTGTTCCACATGGCTCAGTCCTAGGACCTGTCCTATTTTTTCTCTCTATATCAACGATATAAACGAAAATGTCCAATCTCCCGTATGTCTCGTTGCAGACGACAGCATTATACATCGCAAAATCATATCCTAGACCGACCACAAAATTCTCCAATCTGACCTGATCAAACTCCAAACATGGCCTGACAAAACCATGGCCACTACGTAGCCCCTAGGTGCCGCATCAATGCAACAGTGTTCTCTTTCTACCCCGAGCAGTTCAAATCTGGAATATGATCCCACCACAATTTACTGAACGAGAAAACCCCATGGCATTTCAAACAGCAATCATGAACCTCCCTTTCGCCACACCCAATCACCTAAAGTGCCTTTAAAATAAACAAACAAACTACCCACAATGCATGCGTACAAACAAGCATCATAAAACTCCTGCATTGGCTCAAATTTGGGCTGTTTGGAGTAAATCGCCTAAGACCTAAGTATAGTATTACATTAATAATAATTATAATATGTAGATTAAATAAACGGATAATTAATAACCGCAATTGATTAAAACATTCCGTCGTTACAATGATAGTAAACATGCCTGTGCTTATTTGAATATATGACGTTTCGTAGATGTTCTTAATTTTAGATAACTAGCTGTTATATTAATGATTAAGTGCAAACAAATGGGTAGAAAAGTTGTTTTACGTTAAATACTTTCTTTAAGTGAACGACAAAATACATATTTTATTAAAATTAATTGAAGTGATCTGCAAAATATTCACTATGTCGGGTTTTAAGGTTAGTCACTGGTCCTAAATTAGATTTTTTACCATTTTGACATTTCATAATTTTCCAATAGATTAAATGTTATGCATTCCGAACAGGTTGCTTTTTTAGGATTCTGATTCCAAATACATAAAATCAGATAACATATACATGCCCGTATTGCTTAACGGATGGCATTTTTATTTAGATTTGGCCGTTTTCTCCAAAACGATATTTTTGACCGTTTGTGATACCGGCAAAATAATTTTGGAAAAACTACACAAGATAGAGAATTGAAATTTTCACCTGTCATTACTTGGAATGTTCCAGGTGAAAAGTGGAATTAACTACTTTGGACGTCATAGTTTTGTTTTAAAGGTTTGTAAATAAGGATCAACCAATTAGGGAATTAAAAAAATCTTCACCTGAAAAGTGCAATTCACTATGGTCATAAAACACTTGAAGTCAGAGTCAAAGACCATCTTATTGCACAACGTAACATTCCAACAAACCACTTTTTGCAATTGTATGATGGCATTTGCTACCATTTACTCTGAATATATTTTCTGTGGGGGCATACATCATCATCCATAATTATGCAAATTAGCCAATTTATTTATATGTTCAACAACCTTCACCCACCTAATATAATCGTAAAATTGTTGAAGCTATAATGAGTTTTCACCCAGATATGGCCCGTAATTACTTTAGGAGCAGCCTCTACCCTTAATGGCTTCATTGTGTGGGAAGATTCAACTCACTGCTAAAGGTGCTTCACATTTTCACATGGCAACTTTCCTGTGGTGATGATTATGTAGGCCTACACATATTTTGATCTTTGTATCAAGTTATATGGTACATGTTTTTATAATTTCACTGATATCATTATATGGTCCATGAGTCACGTTAACATTTTGCCCCTTTTAAAAACTATATTTTGGCATATGTGCAATAATAATGCATTTCAAAATTCCATCTTCTGTGAATAGGAAGCTATTGGCATAGTGTTTTGAATGATATCAATGAATAATAATTTGATTACATAATATGGTTTTAATTGCATCTAATTATAGTGTGACTCGCATTACGGTAAAAGGAAAACACAAAAACCTACCTAGGTTCATGTCAAATTTCTCATCAAATTATAAATGACATAAACCATTCAATACCCGTGAATGAATCACAAATAAATAGGGTTTAAAAAAACCACAATTAGTAAATTGAAATTTTACCAACAACACACACAACTATTACATAATCTGCGTGATTAGCGTTACCGTGACTCGCGTTACATGAAGTCAGCTATCATTTATTAACTGACCAGGCACACTTTAGCTTAAGGGAAATAGATTTTCCTGTTTTGTTGTTGTTGTGAAGACAATGTAATCGAGAAATGAGACAATATTAGTTAAAAATATACATTAACCTTTTCATATTACACATACAAAGTAATGCGAACTTGAACATAATGGTTTAAATCAAGAAATGTAATTAAGAAGAATTGAAAAACACTAGCCCACTTTTCTCATAAAAATGATGACCTTATACCTTTGCAAGAACATTTGTAACCAAATATAAATATCCATACTAACCTCCTTGTATAATATTACGTAGATCCATAAATCCAAGTAAGTTCTGACGCCTTCATTTGTGATTAGTAATTACACATTTAGAAAACGAAGATGGCCAGTGATTTACAGTGATGGGTAGCTTCACTTTTTTCACAATTTATTATTGTTATTCTTAAAAATAACCTATTAAATGTTACACGAAAAGTACCAGTAATGTTTTTAAGGAGTTCCCCTTTTTACCACTAAAACATGTTCATGATAATGATGATTAATCTGGGTATGATTCATCACATTAATCTATCTCTGTAATTACTACCTGGCAATCTATAATTAAGTATTTAATTATGTAAAATAATTGATTTAAACATAACTCTATTGAATATATGTGTTGTCTTAGATACTATAGTTTCTTGTTATGTATTACAGTACTATGTTCCAAGAGTTTTGGTTGTATATATACATGAATTGATGATGGATGATGTCGGATCAGAAATATTTTTGAGTGAGCATGTTTTTTGATCAACCAACAGGATATAACAATTATTATAGGATATAATAATGCCTCTATGTGAAGTCTTTGCAATTAACTTATCCACAGTTCTAATAGAAAAAAGAAAAGAAATGGCAAGTCGTAAAAGCTTTGTGACCCGCGTTACGCTACCCAATTTTGCGTGATTCATGTTACATGTGACTCGCGTTACACATATTCAGTGCGCAATATCATAATCCGTGTAGATTAGATATGGATGTTAATATTATTTATTTAGGTACATCCTACAAGTAGATATTTATAGTTGGCAATATCAAGCTACCAGGGGTTTCTTTATAAAATAAAAAATCCCTAATTTTGTGACTCACGTTCCATCAGTTTCACTACTCAAGTCTAGAAGCCTTTCCCGCAAAAAACAATTAGACTTGCAATTTTTATTTTCAAAATGCATGAGACTAAGGCCTAGAGAAATAGTATAAATTAGTCAAACCCAGGTTGAATTAGAAAATATGGCTGCAAAGGGCACCTAGTTATTGATGTGATGGATGAGGGAATTTTCTTAATTATGTACGTAATGTTTGAATGGTACATTTTCACATAATGCATTGTGCAAACATTGAAAACAAATGTTCTCCTACTTCCAGGCCCCAGCATTTTAGTTGTGACTACATCTGGTATATATCTGACTAATGGTGTATACAAGTCTCCTGGATGATATCTAGTGAGATTTCAAGGATGACGAATTTGCGGAGAGTAGACAAACCTTTCACTGTAATTACGTGTCCCCTAATTTCAGTGATTAAGCACAAAGTAGTTATAAAAGTGAATAACAGAGCCCCTCATTTGCCTTAACGTATAGGCTTGGGCAAGAATTATTTTACAGAAAGTGTTACAACTTCAGCAACCATTGGTAATTGTTGTATTCCAATAGAAAGTACATCTCTGAAAAGTTAAATATGTTGTTTGTTTATACACCAAGCGTCAGTTCCATAACTTTATTATTGTGAAGTGTACAGGTTTTTATAAAAAAAACTATCTCTTTCCATCATTTAGCATGCCAGAGTAACACGCGCGCTGTATGAATAAAAATCAGTCAAAACCAGACCTTGTTCAAACGCTTGGCATCTCGCCAAATTTAGTTGTATCTGGACACAGTAACTTTTATCTAAGCTGTTCCCCCCACAATAATAGTACCACACCTTATCCATGCACCTGACTGTGGGATAAAAGATAGTCTTACACAATGCTATGCTATAAGGGTAAGGTTTACGCTGTCATAGTAACTGCAGATATCGCCTTATAATCTTTACCATTTACCTACTCCCATTCATCATCCAGGTAATCAGGATCAGCAATACCATCCTCAACATCTTCATGGCCTTCACCCTCCTCCTCCACAGTATTCTCCATCTCGATACCCTCCTCGTCTCTAGCCTGAGCCTCTTCTGTCTTAGTGTACGGATTACAGCAGCCCTCTTCGCCAGATCAGTTGCAGTATGACGTGCACAAAAGATGTTCTTTGTGGCTGCCACAAACTTCCGTGCTGCACTTCTTGCCCTGTGCCCTACACTCACAATGAATCACATCACACAGGTGTGGTGGACCTAGGTCACCCTGAGCAATAACAGGGGAGGGGACACCATCTCGGATCTCCCACTCGAAGTGTGTGATATCGGCTGACTCATCGGGTGGGGCTTGTTGGCCTGCCGCTTTCCACAGCATGACCAGCAGATGGGCCTGCAGCACGTGCAGGAACAGGTTGGCGGATGTTGGAAGCAGGGCTTTGACTTTGGGACTTTTCTTCTTCTTGGTGAAGAGTGCGAAATGTGCAGACTCCATGGATGTCCCCAGTGGCTGACCATACAGAGCGATGAAGAAGGTTTACGCCATCTCCATCAGATCCGCCTGCGTGGCGCCCACTTTCCCCAGCACATCATCCAAAACGGGGAAGTCCCCATTGAGCAAGGTGTTTAATGCATTGATCTTGCCTTTGGCTTACGGATATGAGGTGGCATGCCAAGTAGCTGCAGACACTGTGGCCCTATGTCAGCGCAGGTGACGTTGACATCCAGCACTGTCCCATCCCACCGCTCCATCTGCACCTTGCACACCATCTCCACCCGATGCACCCAATAGACAATAGGACAAACCATCTGTGTTGTCGCTATGTACACGGATCACACTTTCCAGAGTTGGCAGCTTCAGTGACATAGGAGATCATGGCAAATGCACCATCGTCACGAGTCTCCATCGTTGCGTTCTCTCCTGCACTGAAGGTAGACAACACGCTCGCCAAGCTCCGCTTGTTGTTCTTGCTCTTCAGGATTGTATATCTTTTGGGCAGAGGGCTGGTGATGGAGAACTCGTAGATGAGGGTAACTTCACCAGCCCGCCGTTTTCTCTCATGATCCTTGGCAGATACACATTGGTACTTGTCGAAGACAATTATTTTCTCAGTACCATCTGGATAGTGACTCAGACGACCCAAGATGGATGCGATCAGGTCTGAGAACAGCTGCTGAACATCCACGAAGACAATTTCAGCAGCTGTTGGCGAAATCTCGAGCACACCCAGGCGCTTGACCAGCCCCAACTTGTTGGCTGTGCGAAGACAACCATGATCGTTGAAGAGCGACGGAGGCACTGCACACAGCTCATAGTTGAACAGAGGCTCAATCATCAAGAACCGGAGAACATTTTCTCAGACCGATGACTGGCCTGCCCTTGTTACTTTTGTCCTGCTTTTTTAGAACGTCCATCGTCTTGATGGGACTACTGATTGTGTCGTAGAACCCATTGGGAAAGCAGGCGATGTACTTGCTCTGTATCTTTTCTCCAAGCACAATCGAATCAGCCAGGAGCAACTTGGCCGGTGACGTGATTGTACAGATGAGGGCGGTGATCTTCCAGTGGGTGAGGGTACTTCTGCACCTCTGCATCAATGAGACCCCGATCATCGGCATCCAAGACACGCCGGTGCTTCAACTCCTCCTTGTGCTTTTTCTGCACAGAATGGCCTGGTGGATCAGCAGAGTACATGTAGTCCACGCAGTCTGACACCTGCACGGTGATGGGGAAGGCGTCAATACACTCACAAACTAGCTCAGCAGATAGAGTCATGCCCTTGAGAGCTCCCATTCCGATATTGATGGCAGTCTGCTCGCCAAAACTGATCACTAGAGACAGCGTTCCAGTATCCCACATAGTGTCGACAGACAAAAGCGCCGGACTTGTTCACCCAGTGCCGGCCAGTTGGATGGAGGAGAACAGTGTCCAGACACTGTTCTATCTGCTCAAATGTCTTCGGTCCTGTTGATAGAAACCGCTTCAACAGCTGTGCTGATACGCCCCGAAAAGACCGCATGGCTTTCAGCCAGGACTTCCCATTGAAGATAACTGTCAGCCCCCGATATGATGCGGCCACATACACTTCAAACGCTGAACCTTTCATCAGGTCCACCACACCTGTATGATGTGATTCATTGTGAGCGTAAGGCACAGGGCAAGAAGTGCAGCACGGAGGTTTGTGGCTGCTACAAAGAACATTTTTGTGCACGTCATACTGCAACTGCTCTGGCGAAGAGGGTTGCTGTAATCCGTACACTAAGACAGAAGAGACTCATGCTGGAGACGAGGAGGGTATCGAGATGGAGGATACTGAGGAGGAGGATTTTGAGGATGAGAGTGTAGAGAATGAGGATGTAGATGAGGAGGGTGAAGGCCATGACGATGTTGAGGATGGTCTTGCTGATCCTGATTAAATGGTAAAGATTATTAGGCGATATCTGCAGTTACTAAGATAGCGTAAACCTTACGCTTATAGCATAGCATTGTGTAAGACTATCTGTTATCCATAGTTATGGATATCAATCCTTGTATCGTCCTTACAATGAATTTCGTGCATGATTACTTAATGCAAGAATTTCCCTCACAAAGAAATATTAATGCCAATGTTCATAATTATATTTGCACTATACAGTACGTGTAGCAGATGTGACTACAAATATGACTGATTTCTGTTTTTTGTCATGAACAAATGTGTCAAATATTGTAAGATTACCCATTTATGTGCATGAATAAACTAAAATATAAATTAGTAGAGGTTTCCATTCATTGTCACCAAGAAATCAAACATTTGATCTTAACCTGATCTTCGGCGTCTGATCTTGACCTTGAATTAAAAAAGTAACACCATAAATGAATTTAACGCATCCCAACACCCCTTAAGAGAGGTATTATACATCATTCTAGGACAAGTAGTTGAACAGTTAAATTTTCAAGACATCGCCCAGTGGCCATCTTGGATTTATGCAAATTACCAGAGTTGCCCAAAGTTACCATTTGGGCAACTAAGCCGAATTTGTTCTAGGACACCACACAAATCAACAACAAAAGTTCATAGGATAGAACATTTCTAGGTTGGCTATTAAACACATATGAGTGTCAAATGGACTATAAGGGCTGTGAAGAATAATAAATCACCTGGAGTGGATTCCGCCCAAACTACTATTGGAAATTGTAGAAGAAATTAGCATACCGCTTGCAACAGTTTTCAATTTGTCATTAGAAGAGGGAGTGGTTCCTTTATAATGGAAAAAAGCAAACATTATACCGTTATTTAAAAAAAAGGTTCGAGAGAAACAAGTCAGAGAACTATAGACCAGTGAGTTCAACATCGGTGATTTACAAATTATTAGAAAGAGTAATTAAAGATCACATGGTGGATTTTCTTGTTAAACATAACTTGATCAACCCATCTCAACATGGCTTTCTAAATGCGAGGTCATTCTTAACAAATATGTTATGGTTTTTTGGAAGATATCGCTAAGTGTGTAAATGAGGGATCACCATTAGATATCATCTACTTAGATTTTCAAAAAGCTTTCGATAAAATGCCACATCAAAGATTGCTGCTTGAACTAAAAGCCTATGGCAAAGGAAATGGTATAATTAACTGAATAGAAAAATGGCTGATTGAAAAAAGACAATGGGTAGTAGTTGATGGGGAGGTTTTGAGTGGGGTACCACATGGATCAGTAGTGGGACTATTTTATTCTTAATATATATGAACGATTTGGACGATGATATAATAAGCAAGGTGTTGAAATCTGCGGATTATACAAAAGTGTTTAGAAGGATTAAAAGTGACGGAGATAGACAGCATTAACAAGATGATATTGACAGGTTCATCAAATGGCCTGAATAGTGGCAAATGCTGTTAAATTTTGGGAAATATAAATGCCTCCACACAGGACATGGGAGCGAAGATGAACAATATACAATGGGGGTACTGTACTAAGTTCTACTGTAAAAGTAAAAGGACTTAGGGTTAGCCATTAGTGCTGATATATCATAAAAACCTGCGCTGTCGGTGGTTAGAAAATGTATTCGATGGCTTTGCACGCCGTCGTCCGCATGATAAGTGTTGGAGTTTGGACACATTATTGATAAGAAATTTAGTATCTACGTTATATTTACAATGTCCTATAACTGAGTGGGGTCTAAGAATTATGGCGAACTGCATCTGATAACCGATGCGGTCGTGCCCAGACCGCCGCTTCGTCACGGCGGCGTTCGAGAACCGGAAACCAGTGGCCCGTCGGGCCAGTAAACTATAAGAACTGGTAGCCCGAACTGGCCCGACAGCTTCAAAAAAGGCGCCGGGCCATCGGGCCAGTGTTAATTTCGAGGCCTGGCAGTGTAGATTATATATAAGAAAGTTCTCGTTTTCACAAAGGACTAAATTAATAGAACATATTATATGCAGACTGCGTGGGTGCTAGTAGCGTGAATATCCATCTACAGTTAATTACTCTTTCAAACGTCTGATGGTGGCACTGACTTTGTGTCCATTAATAATTACTTATATTTTGTTTCAGAACACTGTTTGTGAGAGAAGTGTCAACAATGAATTAACAATAGTGCACAGACTGGCGCACATTGACAACAACAACTGTCAAGTTGTGTGCACCAAGACGACGTAGGATGTCGAGCCACGCCACTGAATGTCAACATCTCTGCCTTCAGAAACAAAAACAAAAAACGTGATTGAGTCAATGGTGGGATAATATTTGCTTTTAAAGAGACACCAACTCCCTGTGGCAGGGAACCATTCGAGTGTGACAGTTGTGCAGCCAATGTACATGTTCATTTGCTTTCTCAGACAGTTCAGTAACCTTCTCAATGAGACAAACGTTGAAGACATTCTTTTCAGGGAGCATTTTAAAGCTATACGTGCACACTGCCACTTGCGACATACCTTTATAAGTGACACATTAACATGATGGTGTTTTGAATCTTTATGTAAACAGGATGAATTGTTGAAACTCCTGAGTTATGATGCACATGGCGTTACAATTTACTAATACATACATGCACAGACACTAATGATAAAACGTGTTTATGTGCAGTAAGTACTTTGAAGATACAAGTATTAAACCATAGAAAACGTCATGTGTGGAAAACAGCTAGATACATAAATAGTTCCAATATGTCTGCGAACATGAACACGGGTACCGTTGAGAAACGATTCAACTGTGACACTTTTAATGCACCGTTCTCGCAATGCGACGATTTGAAGGAACATGTTCATATCCACCCTGGGGAGAAACCCTACAAATGTGATACCTGTGGGTCACAGTTCTCATCGTGTCGTAATTTGAAGACACATGTCCGTATCCACACCTGGAAGAAAACTTACAAATGTGATACCTGTGGTGGACAATTCTTACAAATTTCTTATTTGAAGAGACATGTCCGTACCCACACCGGGGAGAAACCCTACAAATGTGATACCTGTGGGGCACAGTTGTCATCATGTCGTAATTTGAAGACACATATCCGTATCCACACCGGGGAGAAACCGTACAAATGTGACACATGTGGGAAAAAATTTGCTCACAATGGTAGTTTGAAGAGACATGTCCGTACCCACACCGGGGAGAAACCCTACAAATGTCATACGTGTGGGGCACAGTTCTCATCATGTAGTGATTTGAAGCTTCATGTCCGTATCCACACCGGGGAGAAACCTTACAAATGTGACACCTGTGGATCAAAATTTGCTCGAAGTGGTCATTTGAGGGCACATGTCCGTACCCACACGGGGGAGAAACCCTACAAATGTGATACCTGTGGGGCACAGTTCTCAGCATGTCGTAATTTGAACCTACATGTCCGTATCCACACTGGGGAGAAACCCTACAAATGTGACACATGTGGAGCAAAGTTTACACAAAGTAGTAGTTTGAGGAGGCATGTCCTTACCCACACTGGGGAGAAACCCTACAAATGTGACACCTGTGGGGCACAGTTCTCGACATGTAGTAATTTGAAGGCACATGTCCGTATCCACACCGGGGAGGAACCCTATAAATGTGACACATGTGGAGCAAAGTTTACACAAAGTAGTAGTTTGAGGAGGCATGTCCTTACCCACACTGGGGAGAAACCCTACAAATGTGACACCTGTGGGGCACAATTCTCAGCATGTGGTAATTTGAACATACATGTCCGTATCCACACCGGGGAGAGACCCTACAAATGTGACACATGTGGAGCAAAGTTTACACAAAGTAGTAGTTTGAGGAGGCATGTCCTTACCCACACTGGTGAGAAACCCTACAAATGTCACACCTGTGGGGCACAGTTCTCGTCATGTAGTAATTTGAAGGCACTTGTCCATATCCACAGCGGGGAGGAACCCTATAAATGTGACACATGTGGGGCAAAATTTACACAAAGTGTTCATTTGATGGCACAAGTTCCTACCCACAGTGGTGAGAAACCCTTTAAATGTGACAAATGTAGTGCACAGTTCTCGCAAAGCAGTGAATTGAAGAAACATGCCCTTACCCACACAGGGGAGAAACCCTACACATGGGGCACAGTTTGCACACAAAGGTAGTTTGACGTTACATGTCCGTATACACACCGGGGAGAAACCCTACAAATGTGACACCTGTGGGGCACAGTTCTCATCATGTACTAATTTGAAGGCACATGTCCGTATCCACACCGGGGAGAAACCCTATAAATTTGGGGCAACGTTTACACAAAATGGTAGTTTGAATTTACCCTAGAAATGTGATACTTGTGGGGCACAGTTCTGAAAAAATAGTTCTTTGCAGACACATTATTATATCCGTACCCACACTGGCGAGAAACCATACAAATGTTACACCAGTGGGGCACAGTTTGTACGCAATAGTCATCTGAAATCATATGTTCCAATCCACGCAGAGGAGAATGCTATGTGATTTGTGTGGCTCACAGTATTATTAATATGAACCAGTGATAAGTTGATGATGCAATAATTTGAAGTGATAATTTCAATACGTTAAATTACCCTAGTGTCGCCCATTTGTTAACCATGATTTCGGGGCACTTGTTTCTTTTAGTGAACGATTGTTTGATTCCGTTTGTAACTTTATTAAATTAGGCATAGCAAGTTCTGAGTAATTTTCTATGACTGTTTTATTGCGTCTACTTTCTATCATCATTTACTTGACGATGTGGTCATAATTACAAATTTGTTGTGAAGGTTCAATACTCAGCCCGTTAATCGTTAACAGCCTCAGTTGTTACCGTAGGCGCAGTTCTAATTGATCCCCGACACTGCTACTATATATTTAAATTGCAGCGTTATTTGGGTTAACACACGGATATAATAGCCTAAAGCTTTTTTAATAACATGGCTGTTCTGAGACATAGATTCTGGAGATGACCCAGGTAAAACAATCTAATATATCTGTTATTTTATTAATATCCGTTTAAACAACGTCGTGAGTTCAGTAATTAAGGCTAGTTCTGACTTTGCATGCAATTTTGGATGATATAATTATTGCTTTCATTTTCTGATTATGTAGTGATACTTTGGCTTGAACAATAAATAATTATTTGTTTATAGTTAATTATTAGCCATGGGTAAGCTTGTGTACCTATGTATTGTGGCTACATGGTTTTGCTCTGTTAATGTTTACTGAATATAATAATAATCTGATACAATTATGTCTCCATTATTGTTATTAGGTGTTTTCTTGTTGTCCTGCTCAGTTGCCTTACGGAAAAAAGATTTAGTTTTAAGCAAACTATTGATGTCTAGTAATTGTAATGCGCTTTTTCCAGAGCGTACCAGAATACATTATTCTACTTCAATTTTGTCTTCATGTTTGGTATAATTATATACTTTTGTAAGTTAATAATATTAGGCCTACTTTTAAATTGTCTATATTACTTCTTTTAGCAAGATATATTAGTGATAATTCTGGACTTGCCACTAGTCGTAATATGAGATTTGCTACAACTAATATTCGTTCTATATGTGGCACGACAGCATTTTTGACTGATTTGCTGTTTTTTTGTAAGTGGTCTCGGAAACTTGTCTTAAAACAAGTGATACTGCTGCATGTGTGGCAGACATTGCACCACCAAATCGTTTGGGCCGAAGGCCCAAAGGACTATTGTCATCACACTGCGTCCGCCGTCCGCCGTTAACTGCCGTATCTCTGAAACCGTTCAGCAACTTTTTCTCAAATTTTGCATTGACATATCTTAGGGCACTGCCAATAGTGCACGAGGAATCTGTATTTCATTTAATCGTTCTAAGGGCTCCCTAGGGCCTCCAAGGACCCCAAAACTGGTAAATTTGTACAATTTGCTATTTTTAGTCCTTTGGGCCGAAGGTCCAACGGACTAATGCCTTCATTCTGCGTCCGCCGTACGCCGTTAGCTGCCGTACCTCAGAAACCTTTCAGCAACGTTTTCTCTAATTTTGCATAAATATATAATAATAATAATAATAATCTTTATTGATACATAATGTTAAGTATAGCACAGATGTAGCAGTAATATGAAACATGTATACATTACGTATCAAATGGAACGAAGCAACACATCTTAGGTTACTGCTACTATACACAAGAAATCTGTAGTTGATTGAATCATTCTAAGGGTACCCCAGGGCCCCCAAAATGCAAAATGTTCTTGCTATTTCTCTAATACTGCAGGAGACTAGTGCCTTCTGCAGCCACTGATTTATATCTATAATTGGATAGTGGACTTTGCCCTGATCACTGGTATTGCTGAGTTGGGTGTCCAGCTGTAAACCTGTGTATTGGACAATGGCAGGCTCACTGCCTGCCATTGTCTTAGTGTCAAACGGAATGCCTCCATGTGGGCTGTAATTATAAGGTATAATGGGAATCCCTACTGCACTGGCAAAACATGAGAAACTTTAAAACAGCAATAGACCTAATTATCAATGCAATGTAATGATATGATCTAGGGTTAAAATAAATAAGGTATAACATAATATATAAAATAAAATAACTTAGGTATACTCGAAAAGGTTAAAGCATATTTAGCCAAAGTTATAGGGAATGTTATTGAGATATTTTACTATACATGTTGCAGCTATTACTTCACTCCAATTCAATCAGTATTATATCATTAATTGCTACTGTTTTAAGACAAAATGCAGACTATGTATATGCACCTTGTGAACAAATACAGTTTTATCATAGTTCATCTCTTTCTTCTTTCCATTCTGGGGGAGGGTGGTTGGGGCAAAATAAGAACAGAAAATGTGTGCACATTTTCTTAAACAACCTTTAACTGTGCTACATGCGAGATTGCAGCTCACCAACTCTCCTGCAAGGTTTCTACAACCTGTGGAAATCGGCCTAAATAGCAGAGTATATGGATGAAATTGTACGGTATTTGTAATAACACATTAATTAATATATACAATCTTCACGAAACAGTCTACGCGAATATTTTATTTCCAGGTGTTTCTTCAATGGCATGCATATAGTCTCCAGTAAACATGTTAATTTTTACTTCATAACCTTTAATGATTTGTAACTATGATTCACCAAAAAACATTGCATTAATAATTACAAACTCACAATATAGTCCGAAGGACTTCAGGGTCTCTTGACCCATTTTTTCAATAACTGTTCAGTAACTTTTCTAAAATTTTGCATATACGTTACGTAGGTTAGTGTCACTGTACACAATAAATTTGTATTTGACTGGATCATTCTAAAGGCACCTCAGGGCCTCCCAAAAGCTAAATCGTCACATTCTGTCTGTTTCTGCCTGGACTGGGTTGGCAGAATATTGTTTATTACACCCACCCCACTGAAGCTAAGATTCTCTGGCTGCTATTGTTTGATGGAAAATGTGACTAATCTTTAATTGGTCACTGGCAGAGGCTTGTGTCAACAGACAGCATGCATTAGACCCCTGTTAACCCATTTGCACTTAGTGCGTTATTTCTATACAGTATATGTTTCCTCAAAAGCTTGACCTAGATTCAAAACAAAATGATGCATGGTAGTTTCATCATTGTCTGTAATTACAAGTAAGTGTTATTTTGAAGAGCATTGGATTATCTACATGAAGATACATTTTAGTGTTGACCATAGTGAGCTTGGTAAATGGTAATTTGTATAATGCATCACATTTTAAGAATGCATATCATTGTTTGCGGTGTAACGTTTGTATGCTTAATTTTCTGCTGCTACAAGTTGAGTTCACCTGAAAGATTATTCAATTAACTATACAATGATAATACATATGTTGTGGTGTTGGAAATATATAGTTTTGGTATATTGTATACGAGGGTTGTGATAGGAAACTATTGGACATTGCGACATTCCAGAAAAACAGTATGACATGTGTCACTATATGAAGTGTGGCTTTCAGATACTTAATTCTGTAGTGCTGTGGATTATGATGGGCCTCTCCATTAGCTCCATATATATTTATGTGAAATATATTATGTCATTAAAATATTTCAGAACAGTAAAAGAACAATTGCAGAGTAGTAAAATTAGGAACGTTTTAGTACTTATAACAAAAATAGTGATATTCAATTCACATACATAAATTATACATTCTGATTTACACAATAACAATAATTACTAAGATATGGAAGGTGGTTGAGAAGGGAGTTAAATGAGATCATTATAAAGTTGGGGCCTGGCCGTCAACTTTATAACACATACCCATTTTTATTATCAACCACGTTTAGTTGGTAGGGAAGTAGGTGTTGGTTTTCTGTTGTCAGATCATTTTAGAATTAAAGTGTACTTTATTCGTGCATACTCTAGTTTTGAGTCAAGTTGCATTGAAATCTATGATCATTCTTTTATTGTATTACATCATTTTCGAGGCTGTATTTGGTGGAGATAGATCGTAGAAATTGTTGGATTGATAAGTATTATTCTTGCCTTAATATCATTCAAAAAGTTGCTGTAAACATATATTGAGTAGTAGTTGTGCTTAAAGTTTGTTAGTTAAATAATTTTATAACACTTTAGTATAGTGAGTGATAACAGGGTAACTTAGACTTCGATAAGTTGTAAATAAGATTTAACAGACCTGATGGACGAGGGATTCACCGTTCAGTGCATGGGTTGTTGGAAAGTGTAGTGTCTGCAGAAGGAGATAGTTAGGTTGACAGATATTGTGAAGGGGATGGAGATGGGAATTAGCAAGGAGGCAGGTCGAATGGAGAGAGACGACAGGGAGAGAGGTGAGAATACTGCAAGACTGAAGGAGAATAGCAGTGGCAAGAAGACTGAGGAACGGAGATTGAGAGGAGGGAAGGTGATTGGAAGAAATTGGAAAATCGACGACAGAAAACTTGACAAGCGTGAAGGTGACAGGGGAGAAAATGATCGTAGAGAAAAAGGGAGGGAAGATGGGACGGGAGAGAAGAGAATAAAATGAGATGAGTGGAAAGATGGAGGGACGAAAGGAAGTGAGAGCAAATGTGATAGAAGATAAGTCAATAAAAGGGACGATGGTAGGAGGAAATGTGACAAGAGAAAAAGCGACAGGAAAGAATGGATCGGAAGAGAATGTGACGGGAGAGAAGACGGGAGGCGGAAAAGACAACAACCAGACAGATGCAAACCGGAGAAGGAGCTACTCTGAGGCAGTGATTGAGGGGGCAATGAGGAAAGAGAGGGTGGGCGACTCCATTATGTGGAAGACGAACAAGACAATAAGCGAGGGGAAGGACGTGGTTGTTTGTCTACCGGGGGCTAGGATAGAACATGTGACTGAAATGGTAGAGAAGGTATTGGGGCATGGCAAGGGAGGGTCTATACTAGTACACGTAGGAACAAATAATGCAGATAGGGAGGGAACAACTGGGATAGTACAGACGTACAGACATTTAGTGATGAAGCTAAAGAAGACAAAAGTTGAACAGATTATTCTCTCAGGAATTTTGAAAATAATGGCAGGAAGGGGGCAACGTATAGACACTGTGAGAGGATGGCGATCAACGCACTAATTGAGCAGATGTGTGAAGAAGAGGGGGTGGGATTCACAGATTTATGGGGTTACTTTGTTGCGAGGGAAGATATGTACACGACAGATGGCCTCCATCTTAGTGGAAAAGGGCAGCAGTTTTCTCAGAGAACCTCCTGCGATATGTAGACAGTGAGACAGGTTACATCTATTTAAACTAGATTCGCAGGGGGACACCCATAGAAGCCTGAAACTGAAGGCATAGATAAAGACAGCACTACTAAATCAGCAAAGCACATTCTGGAAAACTCTTCTGAAGCTGGACACAAATGTGTTTGTTTAAATGCAAGGAGTACAGTAAACAAAAGGAATGTAGTAAATATAATGGTAGAAGATATTGATCCTCACATAGTAGGTATAACCGGATCCTGGAAAACCACCGATATATCAGATACCGAATAGGGACTGACAGGATGTGTAATGTTTAGGTTGTTTAAGAAAGGGAGGTGGAGTTATTTTCTATATTAAAGAATCTATCCAGGCTTATTAAATAAAATTAGAAAGAGAAGCAGATTGCGAAGAACCTGTTTGGTGTAACATAGTTACAGGAAACTCAACGTTAACAGTTTGGTTAGTTTATCGAAGTCCAAACATAAGCAATGAAGAGAATGAAAAAATACAAAACGCTATAACGGAAGTAAGCAAACGGTATTATTATGGAGGATTTTAACCACGGGCGTATAAAATGGAAATCTCTTCAGAGTATGGGGAGTGAGGACCACAATTTTTTTGTTTTAGTTCAAGACATATTCCTTTCTCAACATGTGTTAGAACCAACCAGGGGTGAAATGTATTACACATAGTTTTTTCCTCACAGAATGAAAGAGTTGACAATGTCAAGATATTTGAGCCACTGGTGAGTTGTGATCACAACCAGATACATTTTACCATCAAAGTAAAATCAGAAAGAAATAATAAAAAGCAGCAGAGGATAAATTTCTACAAAGGAAGATATCATGACATTAGGAAATATTTAGAAAAGATAGACTGGAATAACACACTGAAAAATAAGACTGCAACAGAATGCTGGAATATATTAAAGAGTGAAATTAAGTGCATAGTCCATAAATTTGTACCTTTCAAAAAACAAAGGGAGACGGTCCAAAAAGAAACATTTATCGAAAGAAACCATCATAAAAAGTAAGGATAAATAAATCATGTGGAAGACAAATCGATGTACTGGAAATGATGAAGACTACAACATTTATAACGAAGCACTTAATCAACCTACAGCTGAAATTAGAATTTCAAAGAGTAGCTATGAACAGCAATTAGCTAGTAATATAAAACATGACTGCAAGAGGTTTTATGCGTATGTTCGAAGCAAACAGAAAGTTCAGGATAATGTCGGTCCTCTAGAAGATAGTGCTGGAAATATAATATCAGAGGGATTCTTAATGGCAGAAGACCTGAATGAATATTTTAGTTCGGTGTTTACCAGGGAAGATATTAGTTCACTTCCAGTACCAGAGGCTACTGTAACCCCGGAAATGGTAGCTAAGAAAATAAGGACTATGAAGAATAATAATCACCTGGATTGGATGGGATTCCGCCCAAACTACTATTGCAAATTGTAGAACTAATTAGCGTTCCGCGTGCAACAGTTTTCAATTTGTCATTAGAAGAGGGAGTGGTTCCTTTAGAATGGAAAGAGGCAAACATTATACCGTTATTTAAAAAAGGTTCGAGAAACAAGTCAGAGAACTATCGACCAGCGAGTTTAACATCAGTGGTTTGCAAATTATTAGAAAGACTAATTAAAGATCACCTGGTGAATTTTCTTGATAAACATAACTTGATAAACCCATCTCAACATGTTTTTTTAAAGCGAGGTCATGCTTAACAAATATGTTATGTTTTTTGGAAGACATCACTAAGTGGGTAGATGAGGTATCACCAGTAGATATCGTCTACTTAGATTTTCAAAACGCTTTCGACAAAGTACCACATCAAAGATTACTGCTTAAACCAAAAGCCCATGGCATAGGAAATGGTATAATAAACTGGATAAAAAAATGGCTGATTGACAGAAAACAACGTGTAGTAGTTGATGGGGAGGCTTCGAACTGGAAATCGGTATTGAGTGGGGTACCACAGGGGTCAGTACTAGGACCTATGTTATTCTTAATATATATAGATTATGCAAAAATTTTAGAAGGATTAAAAGTGATGGAGATAGACAGCATTTACAAGATGATCTTGACAGGTTGATCAAATGGTCTGAAAAGTGGCAAATGCTGATCAATTTTGGGAAATGTAAATGCCTCCACACACGATATGGGAACGAAGAGGTAGAATATACAATGGCGGGTACTGTACTCAGTACTACTGTAAAAGACGAGGACTTATGGTTAACCATTAGTGCTGATATGAAGGTTTCAGAGCAATGCGGAATTGCAGCTTCAAAGGAAAATCAAATCCTTGGATTAATTAGGCGAAATATAGCGTATAAGGAAAAGGAACTAATAATACCGCTGTACAAAACAATAGTGGAGGCCATATCGCAAGAAGGACATATATATGCTAGAAAGAGTACAGAGGAGAGCGACTAATATGATACAAACACTGAGGGATCTTAGTTATGAAATTCGCCTAAAAGAATGTGGTTTAACAGCATTAGAGACCAGGAGACTGAAAGGAGATCAGATAGAAGTGTTTAAAATAATAAATGGTTATGAAAATATTGATAGAAATATTTTGTTCTCAGTTAAGAAAGATAGAAGGACTAGAGGATATGAAGTCATATTAGCAAAGGAGCAGTGTAGATTATATTTATATGAAAGTTCTCATAGTCACAAAGGATTGTAAATGAATTACTTACTTACTTGTGCCCATCGTCCCTCCTGGGGCATAGGCCGTCGACAACTGCTCTCCAGAGTCCTCTGTCCTGGGCTCTTGTTTCAAGCTGTCTCCAAGTGTGTCCTGTCTTCTTGGTGTCCGCATGGAGGTCCCTTCGCCACGTGTTCTTTGGACGACCTCTTTTTCTCCTGCCTTGTGGTTTCCATGTCAGAGCCTGTCTGGTGATAGTTGATGCTGGTTTCCGGAGCGTGTGACCAATCCATCCCCATCGTCTTCTTCTTATGTCATCTTCGGCAGACAGTTGGTGTGTCGTCCTCCACAAGTCAATGTTGTTGATGGTATATGACCAGCGCATCTGGAGGATTCTTCTTAGACAGTTGTTGATGAAGGTCTGTACCTTCTTGGTGGTGGTGTTAGTTGTCCTCCATGTATCTGCTCCATACAGTAGGACTGACTTCACGTTGGAGTTAAACAGTCGGATCTTCGTGTGTAATGACAACACTTTGGAACTCCAGATGTTCTTGAGTTGTATAAATGCTCATCTCGCCTTGCCAATCCTTGCTCTAACATCCGCCTCTGTGCCACCCTGCTTGTCGATGATGCTACCCAGGTATCCAGTGTGATTGGTTCATTGCTGGCTGTATTAACCTTGAGGACCTTTGTCTTTCCTTTATGTATGTTGAGGCCCACTTGTGAGGAGATGGTTGCCAGTTCAGTGGACTTCTCCTGCATCTGCTGGTGGCTGTGGGACAACAGTGCCTTATCGTTGGCAAAGTCCAAGTCCTCCAGTTGCGTTCACAGTATCCACTGGATTCCATTTCTTCTCTGGATTGTGCATGTCTTCAGTATCCAATCGATGGACAGGAGAAAGAGGAACTGGGACAGCAGGCAGCCTTGTCTAACTCCAGTCTTCACTTCGAAACGGTTCGTTTGCTGTCCTCCATGGATTACTCTGCAGCCTGTTCCTTCATAAGTGTTCTTAATCAGGTTGACCAGTTTGGTTGGTATGCCATAATGTCGTAGTAGTTTCCACAGATTCTCCCTCTCTACGTTGTCAAACGCCTTTTCGTAGTCAACGAAGTTGATGGAGAGCGAGGAGTTCCACTCCAAGGATTGTTCTACTATGATGCGCAGAGTTGCGATCTGATCTACGCATGATCTATTCGGGCGGAATCCAGCTTGCTGATCTCTCAGCAGAGGGTCGACTGCATCTTTCATTCTCTTCAAGATGATTCTGTTGAACACTTTCCCTGACACTGACAGAAGTGTGATTCCTCTGTAGTTGGAACAGTTGCTAAGGTCTCCTTTCTTGGGGAGTTTTATGAGGTATCCCTCTCTCCAGTCTGATGGCACCTCTTCTTTTTTCAGATCTTTCCAAAGAGAGGGTACAGTAGTTCCACAGAGATGTCTGTATCTGCCTTTTGAGTGCTTCTGCAGGAATCTCGTCCGGTCCTGCTGCTTTGTTTTTCTTCAGCTGCGTTATGGCCCTCCTGATTTCTTCCTTGGTAGGCTTGTCACACTTGATGGGTAGGTCCGCTTCTGCTGGCTGTATGTCTGGGGGGTCCGGTGGGGCAGGTCTGTTCAAAAGTTCTTCAAAATGTTTAGCCCATCTGTTGAGCTGTTTCTCAGTTCGAGTGATGATCTTTCCTTCCTTGTCTTTAACTGGTCGTTCTGGTTTGCTGTGCTTGCCTGATAATTTCGTGGTGGTGTCGTACAGCTGTCTCATATTTCCGCTGCCTGCAGCTTGCTCTGCCTCTTCTGCCAGGCTGTCAATGTAGTTGCGCTTGTCTGTTTTTACACTCTTCTTTACTTCTCTGTTGGCTTCTGTATGCTCTTCCTGTGCCTTTGCCTTTGCTGCTCTTGTTCGACTGTTGTTTACTGCTGATTTCTTCTCCTTCCGCACTTGGATCCTGCGCAAGGTTTCTGCTGTGATCCAATCTTTCTGTTGCGGTTTCTTCAGGCCAACAACTTCTTGGCAAGTTGATGTCAGTGTCTTTTTGGTGTTCTGCCACTGTCTGTTCGGGTCAGATTCTTCATCATGCAGCTCTTGTAGCACTTGGAATTTGTTAGCAAGGTTCAGCTTGTATTTCTCTCTTGTCTGTGGATCTTTCAGAAGGCCGACATTGTACTTTCGTCTCTTTGTTGCTGTCTCCATCCAATTTTTTCTTCAGCTTGAGTTTCAGTCTAGCAACCAGCAGGTGATGGTCGGATGCAACGTCAGCTCCCCTTTTCACTCTTACATCTTGAAGTGACCTCCTGAATCTCTTGCCTATGCATATGTGATCTATCTGGTTCTCTGTAACGTGGTCGGGTGACACCCATGTAGTCTTGTGTATCCTTTTGTGTATGAAAATGCTGCCTCCGATGACAACCTTGTTCAGAGCACATGTGTCCGCAAATCTCTCTCCATTCTCGTTCATCTCTCCAACACATCTTCATATCCGTTGTTATCCATTCCAATCTTCGCATTGAAATCTCCCATCAGGATGGTCACATCCTTTTCTCGGCACTTGTCCAAGATGCTTTGTATTCTGCTGTAGAATTGGTCTTTGGTTTCTTCATCACTATCGTTCGTTGGTGCGTAGCACTGGATGACATTCATCTTGATTTTCTTTTTCTTTGTTTTGAACGATGCTGTGATGATTGTCGGCCAATGCACTTCCCATCCTATCAACACCCTCTGTGCCGGTCTTGATAGCATGAATGCTACACCTTCAGTGTGGGGGGCATCGTCTTCTTCATGTCCCGAGAAAAGTAACATCTCTCCTGTAGGTATTCGTCGCTGTCCTGACTGTGTCCATCTTGTCTCGCTGATTCCCAGCAGTGCAAGGTTGTAGTTTTTAATTTCCGGTGCTACTTGTGCTGTCTTTCCTGTCTGGTACATGGTCCTCACATTCCATGTTCCCATATTAATTTGCTTGGTCGAAAGAAGGGTGCTCGGCCCTGTGGCTTCCGTGGTCTCTCGGCTTTCACCACATGGCGTCATAGGTCCTCGAGATGAAGACCCTTCCTCTTCCAGGCATGTGTTCTCTGTAAATTCTGTTGTCGACGTTTCTGTAGCAAGTAGTTTTTTTTACGAGGTGGGGCTGCTAGCCCCACGCTCAACCCTCCTCCTTTCTCATCCGGGCATGGGACCGGCAACGGCGGAGTTATTGTAAATGAATGGAACAGAGTATCTGCTGATTGTGTGGGTGCTAGTAGCGTGAATATGTTTGAAAATAAAATCGACACATACCTCAGAAGGGCGGGATACACATAGATAAAAGGGTTGGACTCTCGATAAGCCAAAGGGCTCCCTTGTCAACCTGCCACCTAGAGTTAATTCTCTGGGTGGCAATGTTGTTAGATCTTCTTAAATCTGCCTGTGTCATCCACCAGGACAACCACCTAATTAATTTGAAAAATGTGAAGACCTTCATGACAATGTGACAACTTTACATTCAGATTTAATCTTCACTTGGATGCGCCTATGAAAATAACCATTTCTTCCCATGAGATTCTTACATCATTTGATTTAAAACTGCACGTGACTTTTTCGCACATAATTTACGGACATTGGTTTGATCTTTATATAACTCGGTCAACTTATGATATAATTATTTATAAGCTTACAATTTATGGTGGTTTGTCGGATCATCATGATACAATTGATGTCACTGCTTTTAATAAATATATTCTATGATTAGGTCTGTTTAAAAATCAGCAAACGATGAACCTGACATGTATATACAATTTCGTGTTGTACTTAAGGCTTAATAAACAGGCACCAGTTGCCTGTATATTGGTTTTGTAAAGAGTACCCTCTCCTTGGGTGACAGCTGAAATCCTGCATTCTAGAAGATTACGTCGATTCCTTGAACGAGTGTAGATTTGCATGCGTTTGTTGAAAATCATCCTCAAAAATACATGAACTCATTTATTCATTTGATATACACTGTATTTGTAATTGTACCAAGTAAAGGGGTAAGATCAAGATCACATGACTTATTTTGAGCATACATGGTTACTTGCCTCACTTCCTCAGCAGTAGCTGGTGTAAAGAACAAAGTAGAAAAATTAGTTGCGCAGGTTGAGCGTTTACATTAAGTAAAGTGTGAATTAAGAAACCCGAAAGAATAGGGGTAAATGTATCCTTAAAATAACATAAAAACATATCACAAAGATAAATTAGGATATTCAGAGTAAAATGATGCAATTTTTCTTAAATACTTTGCCTTCGCTTTTTTACATTTGCTTATTACAGTGATGACATTGCTTAGCATAACGTGACCTATCTAATGTTCACCGTGTTTTATTAGTGTGGCGTAAAACGCTCAACCTGCGCAAATAAATGTTCTACTTTGTTCTTTGCACCAGCTACTGTTGAGGAAGTGAGGCAAGTAACCATGTATGCTCAAAATATGTCATGTGATCTTGATCTTACCCCTTTACTTAGTACAATTACTAATATAAAAAATATATCAATGAGTTCAGGTATTTTTGCAGATGATTTTTAACAAGCGCATGTAAATCCAATTCTTACGAAGACAACCTAATTTCATTTCCAAGATATTTGGAAACACTGTAGCAAGACACAGTCTGCCTACAAACAATTCAATTATATAGAGACTGCTCTCTTAAAAGTGCACAGTCATATAACTTTACATATGAATAAAGATAAGGTAACTGCGTTTACCTTGCTTAATTTGTCTGACGTTTTTTTACAATTGATCACACCATTATCATATATGGTTTATAAGTGTCTACATATAGCAGCATCATCTGCAAATAGCAGTTCACGAATGCAAAGTCCACGAGTGTTTGTGTTTGCTCTCAGTCTAGCCAAGTTGAATAACTTTCCATCAGATCTAGCGCGGATGAAAACGCCCGTAGCCAGATGTTCCGATGCTGCAGATAGTAATGCTCCAAAAAAGAAAGTGAACAAAGTGGGTGCGAAGACAAATCCTGGCTTTAGTCCATGACTGATTTGAAATGGATTTGTAATTATTCCACCAACAGACTCTGCTCCAGCCATGCCATCATGAAATTTCGTAATTAATTTGACAACGGTCTCAAGGCAATTGATCTATCCACTGTATGGAATGCCTTTGAGAAGTAAACAAAAACATGTAGAGGTTTGTTTGTTCGACAGCTTTTTCCAGTAGTTACCGCAAGGTGAATAACATGTCAATGTTAGACCGCAAGGTACGAAACTCACACTAGTTTTCAGGGATAATCAATTCTGCAATTGTTTGTTGTCTTTTCAGTATGATTTTTGCTAGAATACTCCCCGCAGTTGAGAACAGCGAAGTGCCCCGTTAATTTCCACGTTTACTACGGTCACTCTTCTTTTTGAATATTGCAATTATCAAAGCGTCCTTGAACTGCTGTAAAATTTCAGTAGTTGAGTGTGAAGCACTGTACCTCCATATTTTTAGATTTCAGCGGGTAAACCATCCAGTCCTGGCGATTTTCCTGACTTCGTTGATATGATGGCAGCTGTCCTCTAACGTTAGTAGATTTGACATGTCTTCCCGTACTGGGTGTCGTTTTATCGAAGCAAGTGGCAGTCGTTGGACAATTCAGTAGCGGGCTTAAATATTCCCTCCATCTGGCCACAATTTCTGACTTCTCTGTGAAAACTTGTGAACCTTCTGCATCTCTAACTGGTGCAACAGCTGTTTTCTGTGGACCATAGACATGTTTGATTGCTGCAAAGAATCAATTTGATGAATTTTCATCAGCTAGCAGTTGTAATTCATCAGCCTTTTTGTCCCGCCAGGCATGTTCAATTGCTCGTAGTTATTTTTGTATTTAGACTTTGCTTGAACATAGCGCTGGTTTCGCCTTCTCGTCTGTTGAGAAAATAACGCGTCATGTGCCCAACGCCATTTGTCCAGTAGCGATAATATTTCTTCATAATTTTCTTCACACCAATCCTTCTATTTCCTTGCTGTATGCCCCAGTATGTCAACATATGTTTCGTACACTTTATCATAGAGATTATCGCATTGATCATTAATCCTGTCATCGCATGGAAGGTTTATCATGTTGGTTTCCATATTTGTCATTGTCACAGTTTCTGCATCTCAGTGTCTGCCAGTTTATTGACATTTAGCTTCACTATAGGTGTACGCCAAGTTTTCCTTTCAGGTGACTTGATATGGAAGATGCACAATGATCGTATGAGATAGTGATCAGTTGCGCAGTCTGCACCACGCATAGCAAGTGCACTTCGTATGTCTGCTAAGTCTACTCTTCGTGTTATTATGTATTATATTAAGTGACAGCGTTTTGAACGTGGATGTTGCCAAGAGTAGTGCCAGTGTCCAGGCATTTTGAAGAATGTGTATTGTCATCGCTAGTTTGAACTGCGTACCCATAGAAAGAAGTTGTTCACTATTTGAATTTGACTTGTCCTTTTCAAATTCTCCCATAGCTATTGGCCAATATGTGGAATCATCTCCCTCTCTGGCATTGAAGTCCCCAAGTATGATTATTTGATCAGTAGATGGAATATATTGGAACGTTTGTCCCAGTAGATCGTATAATTCTTCCATTACAAGACCTGGATTAGTCTTAGTTTGTGCATACGCACTGCTGAGGGTAGCATAGCAGGTTTTCCCTGGTACACTGAGGGTGATGAGACGTTCTGATATACCAGTTGGTAACGTTTGGAATCGTTTAGCGAGATTATCGTCAACACAGCACTTCCCCTACATCTTTGCTCGCGGTCATGTTTTAAGTCCCAAGACTGTCGCATATCAGTATCAACACACTCTGGACCAGAGATACTTTAATCCATTGGAGCACCCCGTGCGACGACTGGATGTCTAGTTTGTTGCTCCGAAGTGAATAGAAATTATGATAATTTGCCTTCTACTCTTAATCTTAGTGCCACCATTGATTAAGATAATTGGACTCTTCCGCCGACATCAGATACAAGCAACGCTGCTGCCCGACACTGACTATTTACTTCTAGTTAGTGATTGGATTCGTGAAGGTCAGGACGTGTGCACACGCCAGTGGGCCCTGCAAACAACACCTCTCGGTATCCAACCTGCATCGAGATCCCTAGCACACTGACGTGGGGTCGCAAGGTGTCCACTATCCGTAGTGTTTTCCAAGTTGGTTGTGCTAGTCTTGACTATGGAGAGGCTATGTACCACCAGGGGATGCTTTCACTCTCGGCCCTCTTTTCAGTCGAAGGAGCTAGCTGGCGTCTGTAGTTGAAAGCTACAGTACGATGCAAGAACTACATACTACACACATAATACAGCACTAGGCGCATCACATCAACTTCTGTTAAGACACTACACTGCATATACACTCACACGCATGCACGCACGCACGCACGCTCGCACACACATATTTTTGATAAAGTATCGCTCAGCGACATGAACTTCCACCCAAAGATAATCGCCCTCTTGAAATCACTTTACAGCAACCAACAAGCAGTAGTCAGGCTGGAAAACACAACTACAGAAACTTTACCGTGGGGAAAGGAGTAAGACAAGGGTGTATTTTATCTCCATACCTATTCACTCTCTACACAGAAGACATAATGAGAGATGTAGAATCAGATGACAGAAGTACAAGATACGATGAAGTGAATATTCATGGACATAGAATCATAGACCTACGATACGCAGATACCGCACTCCTGTCCACTACAACAATCGGCCTAACAAATCTAATCATGTCTGTAAAAGAAGAGAGAAAAGGGGTTTGTTACTTAATGAGAAGAAAACAAAGATCATGGACCCTGACAAATGCATTGAAAAAACATAAATTGCAATCAACGGGGAGCAAGTTGAAAATGTGAACCACTACGAATACCTTGGAGCAAGACAACAAGGAGACGGCAAGACATCATCAGAGATCAGAAGAAGAATAGCAATAGCAACTCAGAAACTAAATGATCTGAAAAATGTATGGAAAGGACAAAACATACCAACAAAGATAAGAATTTTAAAAACCTGCGTTTTTCCAACATCTCTATACGGGAGCGAAACGTGGACACTGAACAAAGAAGACACAAGAAGAATACAAGCGTTTCAGATGAAATGTTACAAAAAAGTCCTAAGAGTGCCATGGATAACAAGAACAACCAATGCAGAGATCCTTAAAAGATTAGAAATAAAGAAATGTCAACTAGTGAATAGAATGAAAGGACTAAAGCTGAGTTATTTTGGCCACATCAAAATACATAATTCCTTAGAGAAAACAGTCCTAGAAGGCAAAGTGGATGGAAAGAGAGGAAGGGGAAGACCAAGGAGAAGATGGGAGCAGGACATCAGCGACTGGTTGGAAGACGACATCGTGAGAGCAGGGAGACAAACGGTAGACAGAAAAGCGTATAGTGGGATCATCTGGGCAGCGACGTCTCGCAGAGATATGCTGAACTGAAGAAGAAGAAGAACATTACTTTAGTGATGTATAATGTATTTATACTGCTTATGTAAATTCCAGCTGGATTGATGGTGCAAATAAAATGGTTTATTATTGTTTCTGTTATCTTAACGTTTCATTAAAATTTCACTTTAAAATGTATAACAAAATGTACCTAGTGAAAAAGGAACTTGATAGTACCACACTTTTTTATATTCCAACAAAAACAGTGCCAATCATTCAATATGACATCGCCATCAGCGTCATCATCGGCGGCTTCCTGCATGGAGAGGTGGTGTTTTTTTCTTTTAAATAATTCCGTCCATGAACTGTCGCTATATTCATTCTCCGTTTAGTCCATATATTTTCCTTTTCTTTTTTGAATCTGTGACATAAACAGCAGCTGGTCCACGTTTCATTTTTATAATTTTATCGGTCACGACTCATTCGCTTGGCGGTGGCTAATCCATATACACACATGTTGATGACGTATTTCTTGCATCTATTAAGTTAGCGTAGCTAATCGAAGTCTGACGGACAGTCACTTTGGGCCCAAAGTAGAAACCCTGCGTATGCGATACATTGTCAGGGTCATTTATGATTAGTAATACATAATTATAATGAAATAAAGGCATAACATTATATGAAATAATCATATTAACAGGATTACCTAATAATTGCATACATTACAAAGATATTACAATTCTCAAAGAACCCCCTTAAACAATTACAGGAAAAGAAGATGGCGGGTGTTGTTGTTGGCTTGGTGAAGACTCCTCAACAGAACACAATTTCTACTCTGTTGATGTATTAGAACCGTAGAGGTACATGGAGCTGTTGCATGTTTAAACCACAAGAAATCTACCATGAGAATCAAGGTACATTTTGAGTTTGATATTGTGTGCACTCGACCGGAACATCTGCCACTGAACATGTGCAAATGTTGGGTGTAACTGTAACTACTGGATCTAACAAAATTGCGTAATACCCCTCCACTCAGACAGACCGTGGTGTACACATGACAACTACACGTGGTAGTGGAAGCAAGCGTGGGTCGTCATCTGGTGGCTCAATAGCCATTGACAAAGAAGACTTCATCAATGGCATGTTGGCTGCTCTTTGCAGTAAAGAAGTGATTGATAAACTTCAAGCTGCAGTAGGCAATGATTTACGTAAATAAGTAGCTTACCTGAGATGTGTCATCAAAAAGAAAGATGCGGCAATCGAACAACTTATAAAACGGGTCGATGACTTGGAAATTACAATAGATGATCTCGAACAATATTCGGAGAAATTCACTAAGGCCTTTCGGCCTTGTGGAGAACGAAAACAAGGACATACCTAAACGCACTGTATATGCGTTAAACGAATCTATGCATCCTAAACTGAGTCCGCCCCTCCGGCTGGAGGAGATTGACCGAATACATCGAGTCGGACCAATGGACAAGCCATCGAGACCAGTGCTTGTAAAATTCGCAACTTACGCAAGTCGCCGAAGAATATACAAGACCAGAGTAGGGTTGAATCCCAACCCCCGTAGACCCCGATGGGACGAAACACCAGACAAATCAAGAACAGACCAGACGGTCTCAGTTGGCAAGTCAGCTGAAGGCACCAGGACTCAGGTCCTCTTCCTAAACGAGGATCTGACGCAGATCAGGGCCATGCTACTGTACAACTGCCGGGTGGCAAAGAGGAAGAAACAGATGAATGACTGTTGGTCGTCAGACGGAACTATCCTTATTAAGAACAATGTCAACAAAGTTATTGTTGTCAAATCTGTCAATGAACTGAATCATAAAACCAAATAAGGTATGAAATTAACACAGCTCCAGTGCCTTTGTACTTGTATACACTAAGCTATGACTGTATACAATAAGTTCACCACATACTATGTTATACTGCTATGTTTTTGTTTTTGCACAATTTGTTTCTTTCCACAGTGCTTAAATGGATTCTATGTTTATGTTTCTTTAAGCATAGTTAAATGATGCCTATACATTGTTATATATGTAAGAATTATGCTAGCAAGCATACTTCCTTAAATTGTATTATATGTTCTTGTGTTTACCGTACTAAATGTGTACCTTATTTGCAAACTAATGATGTGAAGCTGGTTAATAACTGGCATTGCACTAAATGCATTTCTTCTATTCTGCCATTTAATCACTTTGAAAATGACTATGATTTTCTCAATGCCATCGCTAATGACTGGTTTGATCTTACTAGTATATCGTTTTGTGAGTTACAAAATAAGTTACTTAATCCTTTTGATTAAAATAATAATAGTCATAATTTGCCAGATCTACGATATTTTAATAATGTGTATGCAACTGTACTAAACAACTGTGACTATTTTGTTGAAGCCACTTTTATTATGACATTTTCTCAATTGTCACCAAAGAACAACATGTTTTCCTTAACACTAATATTCGAAGTACTGGCAACCATCTACATGAATTAGACCAATATCTCCAGGTGCTAGATCATACATTTTCTGTTAGTGAAACATGGTGTCAAGACTACAATGTCAACTGTTGTGGATTACCAGGATACAAAGCAGAACATATGTATAAGCATACTAAAACAGGTGGTGGTGTCGCATTGTATTTTAAAGATAATATTGCATACCGTACTAGATTAGACATTACTAAATTAAATGAATTCATAGAATGTCAGTTCATAGAGATTCATAAAGATAGTACTGCATATGGTAAAGATATTGTAGTTGGTGTCATATACAGATCACCGAAAATTATATAAATACCTTTATTTATGAAGTGTCTAATATACTAGACATTCTCAACAATGAAAACAAATTATGTTATATCACGGGAGACTTTAATATTAATCTTTTTAATTATGAAGAACATGTACCAACATGCAATTTTTTAAACCTGATGTTTTTGCATTCTCATATTCCATTAATAAATAAACCAACACGAGTAACTAATCAATCAGCAACATTGATTAATAACATTTTCACAAATAACCATAAAAACATGTTCCAAGGCATTATGTACAAAGACGTATCTGACCACTTCCCAGTATTTCTTATTGATAATAATTGTAAATTAACCAATTATTCTATATATATAACAAACAATTATTCTAAATATATAACAAACAGAAACTTTTCGAGGGCAAACATGGATAAATTTTATTATAACATACATATCATTGATTGGGAAATTATAACATCCATAAATAATTGTCAAACAGCCTACTCAATATTTTACAAACTACTACTTCGAGAATATAATGATTGCTTTCTACAAGAATAAGAAACCATGGCTAACTACTGGTTTAAAAAACTCAATAAAATAGAAGAAAATACTATATATTAAATATATAAGACAAAATACAATATATAATGAAACTAAATATAAAGTTTATAAAAGTAAATTGAATGGCTTACTACGGAAATTTGAACCTGAACATTATGCAACTCTCTTTGAAGAAAATAAACATAACCTTAAAAAGTCTTGGACCCTATTAAAAGAAATAATAAATAAAAAACACGAAACCATAACACAGACACAATTCATTATTAACAAAGTTGAAACATCAGATAAAAAACATATAAGTGAAAGTTTTAATAATTTATATATAAATGTTGGTTTTAACCTAGCAAAAAACATACCACAGAACCAAACAGACCCTATGTCATACATAAACAGTAATATGAAAACAATATATCTTGAACCGGTAACTGAAAATGAGGTATCAGTAATACTAAACTCTCTCAAAGCATCGTTTCCTCTAAAGTAATAAAACATACATATAATAGTTTTATTAAACCATTGACATACTTATATAACTTATCTATATATACTGGAATATTCCCAGATTAATTAAACATAGCGAAGGTAATACCTATTTACAAAGCCAAAGAAAAAAATTGATTGATTAACTACCAGCCAATTTCAATATTACCTACTTTTTCTAAAATATTGGAAATGCTATTAAACTAGTATCTTCAACGACATTTCTTGGTGTGACTATTGATAGCAAACTCAACTGGGCTGAACACATTAACAAAGTTAAAAGTAAAATTTATAAATGTGTTGGCATTCTCAACAAAGCCAGTAGATTATTAACTAGATCATGTTTGGTCACCTTGTATTACTCATTTTTATTCCCTCACTTGACGTATTGTATTGAAGTATGGGGAGATACATTTGACTCATATTGTTCAAATAATATTAAGATTCAAAAGAAAGTAGTGAGAATGCTTGTCTCAGCTATTAGATTAGCTCATACAAAACCTACCTTTAAATTACTAAATATCTAAACTTTCAGACAAGTGTATTTATATTCAATACAAATATTTATGTATTACAAAATGGGTCTTTTACCAATAATCTTTGAAAATAAGTTTACACTTAATCAATATGTCCATAGTTATAACACAAGACAATCTGCACAAATTCATATACCCAAGGCTACTTTAGAAATAAGACTTCGTGCTATGAGAAATAAGGATGCTATTATTTGGGTTCATTTCAGCACAAGACTTACGTTTACGACCTACTCAATAATTAGTTACAAATGTATACTTAAGCAATTTATTTTACAAAATGATGTTAATATATAACATAATTTTCAATCATAATTATATATTATTCAATTGCACGCTGTTTTTGTTTTCAATATAATGATATTTACATTGAAATATACAAAAGGGAGTATAACATTATTTAATGTTCTCCCCCTGTTGTGCTCATTATGTTATTATATAGGATTTGTCTTAATTTGATTTGTATTGTATTTATTGTATTGTAAAGAGTTACAATAAATTTGATTTGATTTGAATTAATAACCAGGTTGTAATGTTTTTTAATTTTAACTTTTACCAAAATCTGACTTAATACATTTTTTATATAACATGTCAAAGGACCGTCCGTATCAATGACATTTACAACATATTTAAATGTGCAGTATCGCAGCGGTAGTGCTCCGAACTATCGACCTGGAGAACGCGAGTTCGAATCCTTTGAGGCGGAGTCGAACCTTCGGTAAGTTCGTTTACTTTACATTACTTCAGTTCACTTAGCTGTATGAATAAGTACCTGGCCGGACAGTGGCGGTTATTTGTGTACGAATAGTTTTCGCGCATTAATTACAGCGTGGCTGAATTATTCCCAGAGAAGTCGAGATGATGTGCGATTGAACAGGTCTGCCAGGGAGTAAAGTGTAAAGCGCTTTGAATAGTCCTGAGGACTGAATACTGCACTGTATAAGAACTTACCTTTTTATTGATCAACTGATAATTTGTGAAATGTATTACACAATACACAAAACTGTGTCGATGTTTGTACCATTGTGTGACACAAAATTAGAAAACGTGTTATGTCCCCTTTATGATGTGGATGATTAATTTGTATTTGTTTGTGATATGTTAGTATTATTGACATACCTATTTTAGTCACGCAACACACACACTCGCACACACACACACACACACACACACACACACACACACACACACACACACACACACACACACACACACACACACACACACACACACACACACACACACACACACACACACACACACACACACACACACACACACACACACACACACACACACACACACACACACACACTCGCACACACACACACACACAATTGTTTTACATTTAATTCACTCAGCGGCATTTTATGTTAAATTGCTTTTTTTGCCAGAGCACATGAAATAAAAATAACATATCTATCAACACACGACATCAGTACCTTATGTATTTTGTTAGTTGCGTTTAACTTAAAATGTGTATTTTCATATAAATACAAATTTATATGCAATTGTTCCTTTCTGCGATTACTAAGCTTAGCGATGCCAACGCTGTCTGTTTTGTTCACTGACACGCTCTTCCTCTGACACATTCTTCCTCGGCCACACCCTATCCTCATACCCCTTCCTTTCACTGCACCCCGCCCATGTAATCCACCTTGTTCCACATCGGCCCTCTCCTCACACCTCTTCCTCTCGCTGCACCCAGCCTATGTAGTCCACCTTGTTCCACCTCTGCCCTTTCCTCACACCTCTTCCTCTCGCTGCACCCCGCCCATGCAATCCACCTTGTTCCACCTCTGCCCTCTCCTCACACCTCTTCCTCTCGCTGCACTCCGACCATGTAGCCCACCTTTTTTAATCTCTGCAGCTGTTTCTCTCAAACTCTGCGATATAATGGATAATGTGATAATGCTAAATATTAAAATGTGTTTATTCCAATAACATTTAGTATGTGTACAGTTTTATCACAGGCATTGGAAATACTTAGTAGAACATTTTGTATTTCTGCCGTAAGCATTGGCACGCTGGCACCTATGTACACAGATGGTCGTGGTGCACAATAAAAATATTTGGTGTCTGAGTTACTTTTATTTCATCAATCACGCTCGCAGGCGTCGTGTGCGATGTGTGCATACCCCTTCCTCTGAGGCAAGGGTTCCTCTTGATACTCTTCCGCCCAGGAAAATCCCTTATCAACCGGACAAATCTCCAACAAAACCCCCTTCCCGGAAACTTCTCCAACTCTCCGATTCAATGCACGTAAACATTTTCGTGGCAGAAAAATGGACCCCAAAAAAATAAACCACGCATCGCCAACGCCACGGGCCAGCTGATCATTCCCCAGTCGTTGTGAAAACCAGTGCATCCTACTGATGGAACTATATATGCACGCACACGCACACGTACACGCGCACGTACACACATACACACACACACGCACACACACATACACACACACACACACACACACACACACACACACACACACATATACACACAGTATGATATGTTTATAACCAATACTTTGTAGACACGAAACAAGTTATTACTAGCTGATATTAGATCATTAATTACATTTACGTTCCTGGCCTGCCTTCGGGCTTCATCTGAGACACGAACGGACGCGACTCTTATTGACGGACAAAACTAAAGTGCATATAATACAGAAAGTCACTAACGGACACATGTCTTGTGGATAATATTAATTGCATTAACACGATGTACAACAAGGTTAATTTTCACAAACACATTGACAAACGGAATATTTACGACAATTCATAGTACAGCTTACATCGGTCGAAGAATCGTCGGTTTGCATGGAAGCCATGTTGACAGCGTTAGCGCATTGACATTAGAACCTCCGCCCCCGTCGGGTCACGACCTTCCTCAGACTTATCCGAGCTCGCTATACGGAAAATGTGGTGGACACCGCGGTGATCTGAGTGACAGTGCAGCGATTCTTATAAACATAGAACGGTTAAATTAAAAAAATTGTTCTGCGTCGTTAAAACACATTTGCGCTATCAGTACATTATAGTAGATACAATTTATATTATATAACAGTACTTTAAAATAAAAACGAACAGACTATGTTCCCCAAAAAAACTACCTGTCTACCACGTTGTTCTGATAAGATGGCGATACCTTCAGATCTACTAAGAAGATCAACAGTTACATCAAAACTGATCATGAAAAAATATATGTCACTGTAAACCTCCACCGAAAGAAAAATCGCGGACAAGTCCACGCATGTACTTCGGTAATAATAGATACATTGTAGTCTATTTTCGCGACACTACATTGACTGTCAGTCACCATATGACGACATCGACATCGATTTATGTAAAGATAACAATTCACGTCAACACTCAACTCGGAATTGTAAAACTGTGAACAAAATGTATCGATCTGATGTGTCTGCTGCAAAAAGTTGCACACTGAAGTGACATCTTAGATATGGTAATTTCCCCAAAAATATTCTCTGCCAATATGTTTGATGGCCAATCCCTGAACATCTTCCTTGCAGTACGTACAATATGAACTGTGATGTTACAGAAGCCAGTATTGTCTCACTGTGGCAGTTATTTCATTAAACGGTGTCCACCCAACTTGTTTGCACATTTTGCAATTTTTTTCAGATTTTTTTTCTGCCGAGTCATGATTATGATATAATACAAAACTGATGCGATATGTAATGTGAGATTCAACAAAATATAAAATGGCAAAAGAAAGAAACTGGTGTGGAGAAGAAACCGTTTTGGTGTACACACAAACGTAAAAAAACTGTTTCCGTTTGTATCGGCACGGACGTTATGATATCAAGAGTCGCCGCGCGCGCACCTCGTTTGTATGATTACGTGTTGCGTAATAAATAAATCAGATTTATTATTAAACACCAACAACAGTTGACATATGGGATATATCAAGCCGTTTAGGAGGAGAACTTTAACAAATAAATATACCCCATGAAACGTTATGAGAAGTATGATGTTTCAAATGCCTAAAATAATATCCGCAGTGGTTTAACGAAACATCCGTAATGTTTATATATTATTACTAATAATTTGTTTCGAACGTCAATGTGTCAATATGTTTACGTTGTAATGTATATACATATAACCACATTGACATGTATATGAAGCAAGAGGAGCACCATCTTGTTCTTCTATGTGCCATGTCTGTCACAGGCGTTGGCGATCATGGCCCTCCAAACCGCACGGTCGTGTGTAGTTTGTAGCAGTTCTGTTATGCTCCTTCCACACCATGTTGAGAGATTATTTATTATTTTTATTCTCTGGCGTCCTCTGGATCTTTTTCCTTCTATCTTTCCTGTTGTTACTATTTGTTCTAACTTTTTCTTTCTCATGACATGGCCTATAAATCGTGCTTATTGTGTTCTAACTTTGTTGATGATCTTTCTTTTTGATTTGGCTGTCCTAGGGATGACTTTATTGCTTTGCATTGCAGTCCATGGCACTCACAGCATTCTTCTTAAGAACCACATTCCAGTGGCTTCTATGGATTTTTGTGAACTTCTGGTTATTGTCCAGGATTCACATCCATATAGCAATATGGGCTCTATGTAGGATTGCAGTACACGTTTTCTCACTTCAATTGATATATTTTTTTGTTAAAATGTTCTTCATGTTGTGAAAAGCTGTTTTGGCTTGAGCAATTCGTCTCTTGATCTCATCGTTGCATCGACCGCCGGATGTTATTAGTGATCCCAGATAGTTAAACATTCGGACTTGCTTCAAAACAGTGCCATATGCTACCATGTTGGATGTTGGAGTGTAATTTTTTTGTTGAGATGATCATGATATATGTTTTCTTTTTGTTCAGGGACAAACCTTTTTTCTCACTTTCCCTTATTACTGCATCTAGTATCTGTTGTAGATCTATTTCGTTCTCAGCAATCAGTACAGTGTCGTCTGCATATTGTAAATGATTCATGTTGTATCCCCCTACTTGAATGCTTGGCATATCATCTAATGTGCGTAAGATGATCTCACTGTATAGTGAAAAGAGATCGGGTGATAGGACACACCCTTGTCTTACACAACGTTTTATTTCTTGAAATTTACTGATATAATTTTCTATTCGTATTGCTGCTGTTTGTTCCCAGTACATATTTCTCACAACTCTCAGATCTTTCCCATCAATGTTCAAACTCTCCAGCATTGATATGATTCCTTCATGATGAACTCTGTCAAATGCCTTTGTGTAATCAATAAAACGTACATACAGATCTTTCTGCTCTCTCAATCAGTGTTCATGGGATGTATACTGCATTACTTGTACCTTTATCTTCTACAAATCCTCATGTTCTTCAGCAAGATATGGAAACGACATGTTGAGGCCTCCGCCCAAACATGGGACACAGCGGCTGAATAATGCTGTAGATGACTAACAGCCGGTTTTGTTGATAAATGCGACATCGTTCAAGCCTGTCACAGTATTGTCATTGTGGTGTGAATGCAACGGGAGAGAACACGGTTTAAAAACCTCTATATCGAACCTTAAGCAAGTTTGTTCACTTTATGTTGCTCAGGTTTACTCATTTGTGTCCATAATATCATAGTGGTACAAAGACAATGTCCTAGAATTAAATGTGCTCAAGACAAAGGAACTCAACATTGATTTCCGCACCAGTGGCCAGTTTGATGGACCGTTCTTTATTGATGGTGAGGCAGTGGAGGTAACGGACATCTTTCAGTGTATTGATGTAACATTCGATAACAAATTAGCATTTGGTCCACATGCTGAAGTTGTATACAAAAAAGTGTCAATAAAAACTCTAACTATTAAATAAACTAAGATCGTTTGATGTCAACCCCAAACTTCTGCTAGTGTTGCACAGAAGCATCATAGAATCAGCGTTTACATATTGAAGAATCTGTTTCTTCCCTGCTCTGTCTGTCTTAAACAAAAAACATATTTATTCGTATATACAAAATAGCTTAAAAGATTATAGACATCCCCGATGGTCAGACAAGGCCAATGACCAATGACCACGATGAATAACATTTTGCACAAAGAGTTTGACCTTTTTTTGTCTCAAACACGATACCGATCCCCAATATGCAAAACATGTTCAAAAACACCTTCGTTCCCTAGGCAATAAGTCGTCTAAACAAACTAGTAGTTAAATTCTCACGTTCAACAATATGTGTGTTTACGGGCATGCATGTCTAATTAGTTGAGTACCTTGATAAATTATCTTACGCAACCCAAACGACGGCAATTTAATAACAACATATGTCGTCGCATGTCTTAACTGCACTAAATGTTTAAACTACTTTCATAGGTGTTTTACTTCTATTAACTATTTCTTGTATGCATTGCCTTTATTGACCATGTTAGTTCACTAACATTGCATTGCATTATAGTTATGCTCAGTCAGTAGAGAAAAATTATCCAATGTATTTATTGTTACTGGACAATACATTCGTATTGTATTGTGTTGTTGAATAAACGGGGGAATGGCTATAGACAGTGGTGGATATTTACATTATGCATTGCGTACAATATTTAACCAGTGCTCATATAGTTATAATCTAGTCAATTCCACATCTGTACACACATACACGCGCGCGCGCTCACACACACAAACATATATATACACACACAACCACACACACACACACACTCACACACACACACACACACACACACACACACTCACACACACACATATATATATACACACACAAACTCACACACATACACACACATAAAGACATACATACTTATACACACTTTCACACACTTACATACATACATACATATATACATACATACATACGTAAATACGTACATACGTACATAGGTACATACGTACATACGTACATACGTACATACGTACATACGTACATATGTACATACGTACATACGTACATACACACATACATACATACATACATACATACATACATACATACATACACACACACACACACACATACGCATGCACGCACGCACACACACACACATACACTTAGATACACACACTCATACTCACACACACACACAAACACACACACACACAAACACACGCAATGGTATATTTGCGTCACGCATAGATTAATAATTTCAACGATAATGTTTTCATTGTAGGTAGCATCAGGTGATACGTCCTCTTTCAAATTACAGGTATTGCATAAAAAAACGTAACATACTGATATATTAGCAACTACGTCTACGGAAATATGTCGATTTGCTACTCGATTGGGACATACTGAAATTGACTGTATTTTGCATTTTCAGGGAAAACAATAGTTCACGAGTGGGGTCATCTGCGGTGGGGTCTCCGTGACGAATATCCTCTCTTAGGACAGAAACAGTTCTACCACGACTCTAACAACCAGGTGGCAGCAGTGTAGTGACATAACGAAAGGAAGTTGTTCGAACGATACGACTACAGGTCTACCGTTCAACACGTGTCGTTTCAAAGAAGATTACTTTCCCGGAGTAATAGCCTCCCTAATGTTTCACCACGATGCGGAAGGGGTAAATGTTGAATTTTGATGAATTACTACAACATCAATGTAATGGAACGGCTCCATTGGCAGATTCGTTCAAAAGACATTTAAATGCGTACTTGTTTCGCAAGGCATTTTAGAAGAGTTTTAGTAATTTATGACATTTTATATAAACAATAGTTTTAATTTTCCATACAGTGTTTATATAAATATACTAGTTTGTATGTTTTGAGTTTTTTGTTTAATATGTATAATAAATTGTTTTAATGAATTTGTAAAGCGCCTTTGAGTAGTTTGGGAGATTCATTAGTGGGTCAGTTTTCCATGTCGTGTTGTTTCGTCGCGCTGTCTCGGATCTTGACATCGGTAGACGGGGGAGTGTGCTTTTGGAGATTCTTCGTCAAATTTTAGCAGTTTGTCACGTCTCATCACGTCTCTCATGGTGTCGGCCTGTCTCGGAGACGAGGAGGTGCTGATGGAGATTTTCCGCCGGAAATTCAGCAGTTCAGCACGTCTCTCGGGGCCGGGTGCTGTTGGAGATTTTTAGAGAAAATCCGCGAGAATTGCCTGAATTCCGGGAGATAGGGAAATACACCAACAATACGGGAGACTCCGGGATTTCACGTGAGAGCTGCAGGCATAGAATTCGTATCCAGGTTCTCTCGATTGAGAATCCAATGCTGGAGCAATTGTGCCATCGCGGAGATATATAATTCGACCACACTACTCTATGCTCATTAACAATTGTTTGTGGAGGATTATATTATGTAGATCATTTATGGATATATTTGTCAAATAACTCCTGTTTTTTGGTCTGGAAAGTTACGCTTAATGTTTTCATGAAAGTTGTGGTTCAGGTAGAAACGTTTTGTGACAACGATGAAAGTAACCCGGAGACGTTGCACAACGACGAGGCTCCGAATCAACACAACGACGTATGTGGCGGCCGCAGTGCGTGGGAGGTCATGCTTGGACACGAAGACTTTCTTGGCGGTCAGTAGTTTAAGTAGTGTTGTTGCACGCTACCGCTGCCAAGTCTACATACTTGCAACAGTTTAAGCGCCCCTGATTGAACGTATAGCGTTGCTTATGGAGTTGTATTGCCTTCTGTGAAGATACGTGTGATATAAACAAAAACGGCTTGGTATTCGGTAATTTTAGTCAGTCTCACGCAATAACATAAATTGTGTTACTATTATTATTATTATTAATGATAACAGCTGTGACCGAGAGGAGAACTATAACGAGATTAGGACAACAGTAGCATGCCTTAAAAGGAGGTAGTCCTTTTGTTTCTATTTTATAATTGTGTAAAACTGTCCAAACGATTATGTGTAATAATACACTTACGACCCCAATATGTTTAGCGTATCATATGCAATTTGTAACTGTTCAATGTTTATGTATATCGCCGTGCTGTCACTCAAATCCCCAAAAAGCGACTTCGGACAATACCGAGGAATTTCGTGACCCGACGGAGGCGAGATGATGTATCACGTGATACTCACGTATATGCATCTCATTTATAATAGGATCTGATATGATGCCATCGAAAGTGTTCATTAAAATACATTTGGACGGTCCGTATGCTACAATAGGCATAGTTTGTATTGTATCGCGATTTTGTATTGTGATTTTACAATGGAATCGAACGGACTACCTTCCATAGGTAACCATCACAATATAGATATGTTGCCATTTACCACACAGTCATGCTACGCTGATAATTTTGGAATCAGTAATCATGTCAAGTTGTATAGTTTTATTCTAAGTTGTTACTGAGAACAAAATAATATGAATTTACATAAACAATATTTATATTTGAGATACTATTGTCATGCCAGAATGTTGCAGTTTTGCACAACATTGACAGCTTGTTCATTCTTGCCATTACATTGTTATGAATCCTCGTCTGGAATCGGTACACGTAATAAACAAAATACATACAATTTTCCAAATGTTTAAAATTAATTTTATATGTAATTGTGTAAATTCACAAAAAAATTCCACAATTCAAGTTGAATAACTTCATGAAAATTGATATCGAGGTATATTGCTGGCTACGCGCTGCGTAGTTGTACGTGATACCTTATGTTATATCATTTGCAGTACATAGCCTCAATCTCACAGACGACGAAAGCCCAAAGCCTTCCTTCCGCTATGTCCAAGCACAGAGCAAACGAATAGTGTTGATACTGGACGTGTCGGGCAGTATGGGATTTGTCACAAACGGGGTGAGCATGCATACACGTACATGAATATACAAATATACGTATATTTACATACTGCACACACAGGCACGAACTCGTCCCCCACACATACACGACTAGCTGATTTGTACGGATGTGTAAGAAAACTATTATTCAGAGAGAGCAAACAATATATCAAAATATACATATATATATATATATATACAAATATTTATTCTTGGGGATGGCACCGAAATTATGTACTCTGAAATGTGATGCTAAAATTATTAGCTCAGAAATATGAGCCCCTTAGTTATACGAAACAAAATAATTGTCGACGTTCTTTTCTATATATATCTTCCAAGTTTCCAATCTCAAAATTTCAAACCATTCCACCAAAAAACAGAACCCACCTAGTTTTAAACGTGAATACTGAAATTCTCGATCTAGTGAAAAGTCGACTAAATCGAACAAAATTAATAATTGCAAATAGGTTGAACCCACCATGATTCAAATCACATATTTTCAAAACGACAATAACAAAAAAGTAAAGAAGATTGTTCTGTACATCCAGCGACATAACAGATGACACTATTAACTTTATTTGTACACACTTTTGAGCTGCTAAGCGCCTTACTGGTTCCCACCCTTCAGCTCCCACGGGTGAAATTCAAATTAATACATCCAAGAACAACCCTAGTGAACTGCTAGCACAAGTAGACATTATTTATAATACAATAATTATTTAATACAATATAGTATAATGCACTGTCAAATAATACAAACTCCAATTCTTCCTTATATATGATGAACTAACGTAATGAGAAAGTAAACTATTTAATAACTAAAATACAATCGTTCCCCTTAGTTACTATGCTAGGATTGATTAATATAATAACTTTTATTCATGTAAATCAATTTCAAACAAATCAATTTGGTCTCGACGTGCACATCTGAGAGCTGCATTACAATAGAATAATTAAAAAAGCGTCTTGATTGTTTATTAAACTTTCGGAACTTCTCAATACTTCATTAGCGGAGTCATTATGGTTTGACATGTCACACTGAATGAAACAAGTATGTGTATATCTTACACGCTGTTTTTAAGCATACCTGCTAGGTATGCTTAAAAAACAGCGGTCTGTTTTAAGAGACGCTGTATGCCTATTTGTGTTGAGTATTCTGCCGTTGTGAGAATAAATGTGTGTGTGTGTTTGTTTGTTTGTGTGTGTGTGTGTGTGTGTGTGTGTGTGTGTGTGTGTGTGTGTGTGTGTGTGTGTGTGTGTGTGTGTGTGTGTGTGTGTGTGTGTACTGGTTTACCTGTATGTTTGTGTTTGAGGGTCCACGCCCAATCTTCTTTTGAGAGGGTCCCAAGCTTGTGGCGAGATTCCAACTTATTTATCTTTTTTAATTGTAAGTATTGCTTTCTAAATACCACAACTTATACAACCCACGTAAACCCTATTATTATTATTATTAGTTTGATACTAACAAGAACTTAACAAAATAACGTGTTACAATATACTGTTTTATTTGTTGATGTTTTCCCTTCATATTCGATGTAGTTTTGGAAGTTACAACAACCTTCCTCTCTTACGAGAGGGCGTGCTAGTATGGCAGATGCCTTGGCTTACGTGTAAACGTCACACTAAGCTAAGGATATCGAGGAAACCACGACTAACTTAGGAAGGCTCCTGAATTTGTTTCGGTAAACCTGACAGTTGTTACGACTATAGCATTGGAATAATCAATAAGCAGCGGATGGACCTGCGCATTACTTTGTGGACACTTAATTGTGACGTATCCCTTACCAAAAATTATATAGAAAACTGTAAATTTCCTATTGTATTATATAATTCTCTAGAAATTTTAATTTCCTACATAATTATATAAAATATTATACATAATTCTATAGAATTTTATATAGAATTCTATAGTGTTTAGAGAATCTATAGTTTTCTGTAGGATTCTGTAGAAATGTATATAAATGTATATAGATAATTACAGACAATTCTACGGAATTCACTGGAAGTGTGATTCCTGTAGAATTAAGTAGAGTATTCTATAGTTTTGTGGTTACTGTAGAAATCTATAGAAAACTATAGAATATCCTATAGCATTTATGACGTATTTTATTTATGTAGAATTATATAGACTGTTCTATAGAATTCTATAGTTTTTAGATAATCTATAGGTTTCTGTAGAAATCTTTAGAAAATTGTAGAATCCCAATATAATTTTCTATAATTTTTTAATTTATGTCGAAACTTTTAACTTTTAGAAACATGTGTGCACTTTTTTGTTATGTACATGTGGTGGATGTTTGAGCCAGTATAAATATTATACTAATTCAGGTTCTTACATATGATATGTATGTCAGTATGTCTTAAACTAAAACGATGCTACTTTATTATTTTATACCGACATATTCAGCTAAGCATAATTAAGTTTTGAATACGCGCCGCTACCGCGTTCCATAACGTTATTACCCATGAGTCATTTCGGCGCGCAACGTTCAAACTTCAAATTGAAGAAGGTCAGACGATGTCGATAGATTGCGGATAGAATCATTATAATGAAGAAATTTCGGCCGTTCATGCCAAGAGACAAACGGTAGGATGTTGCCAATGATTCCTGTGTGTTGTTTTTATAACTATTTGATCCACCGAGTAAAATACTATTAACAATATTACGAAATAGTTAGACAGCCGTTTGTGCAACCGCCAATTCCAATCTCCATCGATGCAACGATTTTACCTAGTTTTCTATACCAAAACGGTCATTCCGTCACCCCATATTGTTTGCGTATGTCACTTTTGTTTGATGTACACAACAAGCATTATTTTTTATCATTAATTTTACACGTGAATGACAGCTAATAAAAACAAGTAAAATGCAACATAGACTGTTAAGAAATACCCTAAGTTAAATAACATTAGAATGCAAATATGTGATTGACGACCTGTGTATGTTTCAAGTTCAAACCGAAACGATGTAAACTTATTTTATTGTGGCCTTTTTACTTTTTTTGTGATGCATAGTCAGCTAGGGACTAGTGTAGCCTGTGGTGTAGATATATAGTTAACGTTTTTAGATATAAACATCAAGTCTATGCTAATGTCGTTGATGCACAATTGCAATGGTCAATGCCAATGATTTAAACAACTATTTATTTTGATTCATAATAAGAATATTAACAATTTAGTTGTCTGTTTGACAATGTTAATGTCATTAAACCTTCAAATAGTGATATAAAAAAGGTAGATTACTGTCACAGTACTAGACCTACGTGCTCAAAAATGATATGGATACCGACTACTGTCGATAATGGGAACAGGTGGCCGAGTGCTAAAGCATTGGTTGAGGGGACTGGACTCGAATCCAACTATCAGCCAGCGTTTTAAAAAACTTGGGCTTTTGCTAGGCTGAAGTGGCGGTCACTCAAGACAGGTTCTACTGTACATTTCAATTCTGCAATTTCGCCTAGGCTCTCTTTGTCAATATAAAATGGAGAACCATGGTGTACCTGTATAAAAATACCATGTTGTACCTGGATCAAAATACCGTGGTAGTATATCAGCAGATATTGGTGAAATTTATTGACATATATTTAAATACAAATAATCTTGAAGGGTTCAAATACGATAAAATGAAAAAGTATACATTTAAATACAAATATGTATTTCAGATACATTTCAAAATTATTTTTACAAAACCGTCAATAGCAAAATCTTATATTGAGATATGTTGTTTATCAACATAATTTGACGATGTTATGTACAACAATGACATGAGATATCGCTTAATGACTGGCAATCTTTGGTGTTTGTACCATGTATGAAAATACCATGTGGTACCTGTATGAAAATATCATGTTGTACCTGTTTTAAAATACCATGGTAGTATACCTGAGTACAGTGTACATCAAGTCACTGGCATTGGAACAGGGAGGGGGGTGTTCCCAAAAAAACACCTTGAGGTTCTCCAGACATCTCGATCTGCACCCCCTTTAGTCTCGTTGAACAAAAACCCACGTTAAGGCACTGTGAAAACCCAAATTTGCACCAAAAATGCACCCCTTTACCCAGTATTGAGGGGTAATCCTATATCCAGCCCCCATACACCACAAATTGCACCCCCTTTCCTAAATGTTTGGGTCCTTGGGGAGCTAAGTTCGTAATCCACAAATACTGGGGAATAAGCCCCCCGGTAGGTTCCAATGCCTCTGTAAGTAAAACAAGTATTACTGTACACGAGTATTTAAGGATTAATTTGTTGACATGTTGTATGCTCAATAGTAAATTTGCTGTATTTATCATATACTTAATTGTTCATATTGTATTATAATGTATACATAAAGATTTGATAAATGATTTGTGTGATTATTAGAATGGTTTGCATTTATGTACATGTATGATCAATAGACTTTATTTTTTATTTTTTTATTTGGTCATTCAATTTGCTTGAATATTACTGTACATGTCCTATATGATTAATGTATTTGAATATATTATATAATAAAAATACATGAAGATTAACGTGCACCTCTGTTAATAAGTATGTCATACAGAATATTTTATACTGGATATATTCTGTAGGATTTATCATACAGAAAATATGCTAATACAATACTATAGGATATTTCATATAGGAAATATTCTATAGAAAGCACAAAAATCCTATAGGACATACTATAGGATATTTCCTATAGTTTTCTATAGAAAACTACGCGCAAAACTCCCGTAGTTTTTTTTATAGAAAATGTATAGTTTTTTTGCTAAGAGATAGAACCCGGGCAACCCCGATTTCGGCATTATGACAGTTGTGCCTAAATGTTGTACCTCAACGCGTTTATTCCATCATTCCACATCGTTTCAGGAATATAATGTTCCAAATAGCGCTTGTTCAGGTTTGAATCAGTGTGCGCCGCTGCGGTCGCACTTGAAACAAGCAATATTAATAAATCGCATGTTGACGGAAACCATAGCGTTATTTGGACCTCAAAAGTACCCTCAAATCAATATTTTATAATCATGTACTGTACATCTGAAACAACGTGAAGTGTGGCATAAACACACTGAGGTATCAAATCGGTTCGACTGTTGGACGAGCGACTGGCGCGATCGGCACCGGGATATGAGTCTGGATCGGAGTGCTTGCATTCTCATTTGTCGCCGAACGGTCCATCATTTGTTTTGTGACAACGAGCGGTTAGTTATACAAAAGAATGTTCGCAAGTCGCTTTGTTTTTCATCGCTACAGCTCTAATAAATTAGGAAGTCTTAAAACGCTCATATATATTACAAGTATATAATTGTTTTATTGTTATTGCATTTGTATTGTTCACAGGTGTTCCGGCTGCAGAAGTTGCATAACGCATCAGCTGATTTTCTGAAGAGAGTCATTCAACAGGACATGTCCGTAGGTCTTGTAACGTTTAGCGACGACGCCGCAATACTGATTAATCTCACAAAAATCACACGTGATGATGATCGTCAGAAATTAGTTAACAAACTACCGATCTACCCAGGTGGATACGCGGCTATACCCAGGTGGATACGCGGCTATAGGAAAAGGGTTGCTTCAAGGCGTGAAGGTACACCTTACACCACGCACCCATCCGCACCTGCACAGGCGCAAACACACGAATGCACTAACGCACGCAGAGGCACAGGCACACGCACTCACACACACACACACACACACGCTCACACTCATATTCACACTCTCACCCACACATTTAGTCACGCTCATGCACACACTCATCGTAGATCCAGTGTACCTGGAAAACAAGTGCCGCCTAGATTTTTGGTAATTTAGAATCATCAGCACCCCGACTGTCTTCCGATATCAGGATCCGACAGCGAAATCGTGCTGTCACTCCGGGTCAGCCCACCCAATATGAATTTGGTTCGCCCGCCAGTGGGTTTCTGGCGAGCTTCAGTTTACACGCACGCACACACACACACACACACACACACACACACACACACACACACACACACACACACACACACACACACACACACACACACACTCAAATGCAATATTTGCTGTTGTGTCTTGTGTATAGTAATAAAACAATCAACATTTGTGTAGGGAAACGTGTTAATAATGAAAGTTTATATTTGTAGCTACTGGTGGACAGCGGAGACAAGAAAGGTGGTATACTAATACTTGTGACCGATGGTTTCGAGAACGTAGAACCTTATGTGAATACTACACGACAACAACTGGTCGACAAGGGAGTCACTATGCATGTGATTCTCATCACTGATAAAGCCGAGAAGAAGCTTATTCCATTAGCCGCTTCGACAGGAGGAAGAGTATTTTATGATTCCGGGACGTTCGATTCTACGGATCTACAGAGTGCTTTGAGATCAATCATCTATGAGGAGGATAGCAGTTTACAATGGATCGACCCTGTTGATGTATGTTCTAACCTCTTATACCATATCGGATTTCTTGTGTAATATGTTTGCATTTTATTCGCTGCCGTACAATTGCAATGTCAATAGCTTTATTTGAAATAGGCGTTATCTTTCTTTCTTTTAAATTAGTATGTGGAAATTTTCTTGCACATTGTAGCGCTTGTTTCATATTGACGCCTGTCTGTCTATCTATATATGTATATCTATCTATATATCTACCTACATACCTACCTATCTATCTATATATATATATATATATATACATATATATAGGTAGGTATGTAGGTATATATATATATATATATATAAAACTGTCAGTCAGTATGTCTGTCTGTCTGTCTGTCTGTCTGTATGTATGTCTGTCTGTCTGTCTGTCTGTCTGTCTGTATGAATGTCTGTCTGTATGTCTGTCTGTCTGTCTGTCTGCCTATATACCTTCCACCTACTTACTTACCTACCAATCTACATATTGCATAAAAGTGAAAAGGAATGTCAATGTACTTATTACTGTTATTAATTAGCCCGAATAATATGATTCAGTATATTTGTTGTAGTTAATACTGGAGGTTGCTGGCGTGATATGTTGTTTGAAAATACGCGTAGGGTGAAACATCAACACTTCAAACTACAATCATGCTCTCTCTTTCATATATATCACAATGCATGTTTTCTGACAACTTAGACAATATTTCGAACTCGTTATTGGGAAGAAAAAAAAACTTTGTGATTAAAAACTTCGTTCCAATAATGGGACCACGGGTCTGTGACTAAGGGTCATTGGCCGGCGTATAGGCCTTACGTGTTTTACATAGCAAGTTCACGAGTTGACAATAAAGTGATGACGCGTAGGTAGCTGACGCAGAATGAGTTGCGAAGGTAAAGCTAATTTGGCGATTAGCGAAGTAAACTAAGGTCCTGACAGCAGATTCACGAGATCATGATACGAAGTCCCAATAGTTCAGACAGATGGCGCTGCCACGGAACGAGACCAACTCCACAAGAGGGAGCCACACACGGCAACATACTGCCAAAACTATTCCTTCATAACATAATTGTTGCTATATTGTTCTATTGGAAATCCGCCCCAGGACTATACGCTTGTTTGCGTATATACAGGTGTGGACGTCGTGAAAGATGACGGGTACTATTCGCACATACTCTTCGATTTCACGAATCAGGGGACGTTCACGGTGAAAATACAGGCTGCGGGCAAAGAGGGCAACGGGACGAGACTGGTTACAAGGAGCGGAACACGCGCATACCGCCTCGCTGCCATTAACGGAAGTAGATTGTAGCTGTGAATTCAGATGGCAACATTTATTGATCGAACTCAGTTATTGATGTTATGGCAAAATATGCAACGCTTTAAACGTATGTGCTGTCATTCTGTCAAATCACCTGTGATCTAAAAGTGTTCAATCCGTGCAAATCATGACTTTGAATTCGACCCGTCTGGTGCATTGTTTACTGTAGAAATACATTGAGTCGGTGATGTGTGCTTGCACCTAATTAATATAGGTGAATGTAAATGCGATGCGCTTATGGGTTTCGTTTAACTATAGTCAAATAATACATATATTAATACAGCTATATACTACAAAATGTATAATTTTATTTGTTTTGTCATGTTTTTGTTCTTTTCTGCTAGGTTTGGTATGTGAAAGAGAAGCTAAGAATACAATATATGTTAATTCATTGTGACGCCATGATACGATTGCATTATCTGGTAGGTTGGTATATATTGCATTATCTGGTAGGTTGGTATATATTGCATTATTTGGTTGGTTGGGTTAGGGTTAGGGTTGTTTTTGTTCTTTTTTGTTAGGTTTGGACACTATATATGTTAATTCATTGTGATGCCATGATACGATTGCCTTATCTGGTAGGTAGGTATACAACATAGTAATATACCTATACGTTAATTTTTTTGCTAGGTTAGGTATACGAAATAAGAATACAATATATGTTAATTCATTGTGACGCCATGATACGATTGCATTATCTGGTAGGTTGGTATATATTGCATTATCTGGTAGGTTGGTATATATTGCATTATCTGGTAGGTTGGTATATATTGCATTATCTGGTAGGTTGGTATATACTGCATTATCTGGTAGGTTGGTATATATTGCATTATCTGGTAGGTTGGTATATATTGCATTATCTGGTAGGTTGGTATATATTGCATTATCTGGTAGGTTGGTATATATTGCATTATCTGGTAGGTTGGTATATACTGCATTATCTGGTAGGTTGGTATATATTGCATTATCTGGTAGGTTGGTATATATTGCATTATCTGGTAGGTTGGTATATACTGCATTATCTGGTAGGATGGTATATATTGCATTATCTGGTAGGTTGGTATATATTGCATTATCTGGTATACGACACATTTCGTTAACGCGGTGTTGCACAATAAACAAAAAACGGTGACTTGTGATGTATTTTACGGTGGCTGGGTGAGGACATAGCAAAATTTTATTTTTCTTCGACAAATATTTGTTACGGTGGCTGGGAGAGGATATAGCACAATTTTATTTTTTTCTTCGAAACATATTTTATCTCGAGATCTCGAGTTATAAATGCTAGGCTGGTCAAAGGACGAAAGGCAGCATGGATGCTACCGTGATGAGTCTTTTTGATCTTGGACTAAGTCAGCATGAAATACGGTGTGTTCTATCAAGAAGATTCAGCTGTAGTATAAGTGCAGGTGAGGCGTGTCCTCGCCATGTTGCAATTATATAGGCGGAAATATTTTACTGATTTTGACGAAGTAGTTGACTTTATCCGGAATCAGCTTGCAACCTCAGGGCAATTACACGGATATAGGTTCATGCATTTGAAGTGCATTTCCAATGGACTTGTGGTCAGTAAAGAGACGGTCAGAATTCTTCTTGGTATTCTTGATCCGGAAGGCGTGGAACTACGAAGTGCGAGGAGGCCAGTTCGCCGTCGGAACAGTGTCAAAGGGCCGAATTACGTGTGGCACATGGATTCATATGACAAACTTAAGCCGTTTGGAATCTGCATCAACGGTTGCATAGACGGCTTTTTAAGGTACATTTTGTGGCTGGAAGCATACAGAACAAGCAGTGACCCGGCAGTTATTGGCGGATATTACACCAGAGCTGTTCTGAACTATTGCTGTTGTCCAAAGATTGTACGTGCAGATCGTGGTACGGAAAATGGACACGTCGAACAAATGCAAACATTTCTTAGAGAGAATGACAAAGGCAATGAGGAGCGATCTTTCCAATACGGTCGTAGCACTGCCAACCAAAGAATTGAATCATGGTGGGGAATACTGCGAAAGGAGAATTCCGAGTATTGGATGGCACTATTCCATGAGCTACAAGGCCAATGTTATTTCGGCGGGGAAGAATTGGACAAGGAGTTAGTGAGATTCTGTTTTCTGGATTTGATACAAGTAAGTGAATTTAAATCATGGGTTTCAAATCTTATATATGTAGACCCTCTATATAGGCCACTCTTTCTTGTCATACTATAATTCTGTCACACCGTAATCACCCTTACCTCAATGGTGAAGATATAAATGTACATTCAGCCAATGTACAGTTTGTATATATATATATATATATATACAGTTGTATATATACCTAATTTTTTATGCAAACAACAATGGTTGAATTTTGGGGCATACTTGGTACCCCAAGGATATTACTAAAGGTAATTTTGGAATTTTACAAAATGTTCAGTATTGCGTCCCAAAATGCACGGTCATATTCAAAGAAATCCATGTCCGACTATGATGCCTGTGTTTTAAAACTTATTTACATTTCTATACTATTAATCGGGTCATAAAACAAATAGTCTCTTCTCTATTTCAGGATTAATTGTGTGAAGTATCTCATCTTTAGAACGTTCACAAGATCAGGAAATACAATAACATGAACCTTAATCACGGACGGCCGTTTATGATGTACAACATACCCGAGTTGTTTGAAGCTGACGATTATCTTCGTCCAGTGGACCACACCAAGATCAGGATCTGCCAGGAGCATTGTAGGTTTAAATCGGGCTATCCATGCGATGAGAACATGTTTGAGCTATGCTGTATCTTGATGGAGGAGAATGGACTTGTTTTCCCAAGCAATCCACATGAGGCTATCCATTTGTACAAAACTCTTAGAGACATCGTGAATGTAGCTCTAGCCTAAAATTACACATTTTGGTGATGACGGTATGCAGAATTATTTCGGATATAAACCGGAGGTATTGAGTGAATTGTACAACATACACAATAGAGCAGTGCCCAGGTAACAGACAGACTTTGGACTAATGTGGTTAAATTTTGCGTTAGCCCAATGTTGGCACCACGACGGTCCAACGGGTGGTTGACTCAACGATGGTCCCAGTTGTTATACCAGAATATATCAATGTATAATTACGTGTATTTGTTCAGTCGTTGAACCAACGTTGGACTAGTGTTGGAACGTTAAGCTCGTTTGACTTGAACATTGTTTTGATTACACAACGTTGGCCCAACAATTATCACCCAACGTCAACGGTACAATGGCTGTCCCAAAACGGTCTTGCTATTTGGATGTATACCGTGAAATACGCATTACACTGTGCTACCAGAACTAGTACATTTGTCGCTGTTTGTAATTTTTTTATCAATAAATTGATAACTGTTATTAACTGAAGTGTACTGATGTTAGACCCTAGCAACTAGCTATATCACAGCCTCACACACGTTTACCTATTTATTCTGGGTAAAGCAAAATTCAGTTGATAAATCTGCATGACTTTTAATTAAGAAGAGACCCGTCTGAATTCTTTAGGATATGACATTTTGATGAAACGCTGATGTTGTCTCAGTTATGGAATATTCAAGACTTTCTGAAATCCAAGATTTATATAATGGTGTGTGTGTGTGTGTGTGTGTGTGTGTGTGTGTGTGTGTGTGTGTGTGTGTGTGTATGTGTACGTGTATTTTTTTCGTATCAAAATGTTTTATCAATTTAACATAATTAAATTGTGCTTTGATTACTGATTAATTTTAGTGTGCCACCCCTAAAATGCAAACAAGTAATATTATCGATTAACTGCTTTATTGATTATTGTTCAATAATGTGTACGTAAAACATAATAAACAAACCCTAAATTACCAATTAATAATGCTTTAAGTGAAACTTCGGATTACGTTGGTAAGCTAATTAACATTTTATTACACATCCGGAAGACTTTCATGTTTGGTTATGTTCAACTGCGCATGCCGTCCATTGTAAAACGCGAACGTAATTAAACGAAACGGTTCCTGGGAAAGGACATAGCAAAAAGACATAGCAAAAACAGCGCATGCCGTCCATTGTAACATGCGAACATAATTAAACGACACTAAAACACTTATTGCCAGGCAGCACGTCCATATATGGTCCATATGCCTATGTGTCAACTGCATGTCTCGTTACCGTGTTAAACACGCTGATGACGGTGTGCAGTAGCCCACATTTTGGTTCTATTAATTGATATCCATCACCCAAACATTAGACTCGACAATGCGATCAAAATCAGCACGGAAGTCTGGGTAGTTTTCATAGTTGGTTGGCACCTCCAACACATTTCCATATGTATGACCAATGGGCCGTTTCTCGAATACTGACATGATCACAAAGATGACTTAGGTAGGTAGGTAGGTTTTTTTTGGAATTGTATCAATCATACATACAAATATAAACAATTCATAAAACAATTGACAACATTATATACAATTCCAAATTGACAGCGGAGCCAATTAAGGCTGTAACCAGTTTGTTTTAATTATTCCAATATAAGATTATAATGTACACTAGTCGCCGTCATCCCCAAAATAACTATTATTAACAATGATTTCACGTGTAATCTGTTGGTTACGTTGCTATAATCAATAGAACATATATGTACAGTTAATAACATTAATATTATATGACAAATGTTCACATAAGTAGCCTTGCGAGAAAGAAAGAAAAAAAAACATGTGGTTATGCCAAGCTTCAGCAATGGTATAACACCTAAGTAGAATAACATTATATCAAACACATATGTCAGAAGTTTCGGGGTGGAATGAAATTAAACTAGAACACCATACCCCCTTACAACATTTGCCTTTAATGATAATGTAAAACTATTTAAATTGTGTTTATTTTGTATAACAGTTGGAATTGTATTCCAGATCATCGGACCTTTACATAGCAAACTGTTCGAAGATCTTTGAGTAGAACTGATAATAGGACGTATATTACAGGTTTGTCTTGTTTTGTAAAAGTGAATGTCATAGGTAAATAACAAATATCCGATAATGAATGTGGCAGACTACCGTGGACATAATTATACATGAATTTTCCAACTTCAATTTCATAAATATCATGCAATTTTATTAGATTTAAACATGTAAAGAGGGAATGTGAATGTTCCCAATAGTTTGTTTTAAGAATGGAACGAACTATCATTTTTGCATAATGAATACTTTTTCGATATGTGTTTTGTATGTGGATCGCCACAAAATGATTCCGTATGTCAAGTAAGGGTAAGCTAAAGTGTAATAAATTGTTTTAAGTGCAGGTACTGGAAGGTAGTGGTTAACTTTATTAATTATGTATAAAGCACTAGTTAGCTTGTTTTTGCATGCATTTATATGTTCATGCCAATCAAGTCTGTCATCTATATGAAGGCCTAGAAATGTTATACATTTTGTTCGTTGAATTATGATATTAGCTATCGCTAATAATAATTCCTCGTTCTATGCAGGACAAGATCTAGAAAATAACATGCATTTTATCTTAGAAATGTTTAAAGATAGTTTATTGGCACGAAACCAGTCAGCTAAAATGTCAAGTTCGTTATTCATATCTATATATATATTTCATTAATTTGTTTTCCAGTTTAGTATATAGTAGTGTCATCAGCAAACAATATTGTTTTGCACATATTTACACAGAATGGAAGGTCATTAATATATAATATAAACAAAAGCGGACTGAGGATAGACCCCTGTGGGACACCGTGCGTGACACCCTGCTGAAGTGAGTCACTAGAACTGTACTTAACATACTGTTTCCTGTTTGAAAGGTAACTCTTAAACCATTTGAGTGGAGTATCCCTGATATCGTAATATTCAAGTTTGTGTAATAAGATGTTATGGTTGATAATATCGAATGCTTTACTTAGATCCAGAAAAACAGCAAGGACCGAGTCCTTTTTTCTAGTGCATTAATAACGTCATTAGTAAAAACGGTAATAGCATTGATTTTTGAATGTTTCTCACAAAAGCCCTATTGGTTATTGTTCAATATGATGTTTTTCTGTATAAAATCATAAGTTCATCTATGTACAACTTTTCCCAGTATTTTAGAAATTGAAGGTAACAAAGATATTGGTCTATAATTAGAAAAGTCATCAGTAGCTTTAGACTTATAAACAGGTATAATGTTTGCTATTTTTATTTCGTCAGGCACTATTCCCTCTCCTATTGATTTATTTATTAAAATAGTTATTGGTAAGGCTATTTGCTCACCAAATAATTTCATGAGGGGGAGACTAAAATTGTCATATCCAGAACTGGTCTTAGGTTGGAGAGGCATTATGATTTGCCTGATTGCATTTACATCGGTCGGACTCATTAAGAGACTTCCTGGATTTTGTTTAGGACAATTCTGAAGATATTTAGTAAATTGCTCTTTAGTAAAAACATTAGTAAAAACATTACAGAATATATTCTAAATTTTATGAGGGTCCTTAATTATATCGTTATTATATTTAAAGTGTGACGAAATGACTGATTTATTGTTGTTTTTTCCCAATCATGGTTCTAAGTGATTTCCAAGTTTTTTTAGAATCGTTCTTAAATGTTTTAACTCATTCGCATAGTATGTTGTTTTGGCAATTTGTTTCAGTTTATTATACATATTTCTATAATGTACATAACGGATATAAGTAGAATGTGTCTTAGATTTGCCGATACATTTCCTATAGAGTTTGTTTCATGTTACTGACGATTTTAATAGACCTTTAGTCATCCACTCATTCCGTATTACGTATTTGGGATTAATTTTAGCAATTTTCTCCGGCGCGAATGTTTGAATAACATAGTTAAGTTTGTTAGTGAATTCCCTATATTATATGTATCTAACTGGTGTAAATACGTCCAATCAAGTTCGCGTAGTGTAGATGTTATATGACCAATGGATTTGTCAGACATAGGTCTATGTTTGAATATTAACGGCTCATTTGATTTTTTACAAGGCTTCTGCATGCCAACTAAACAGAATATAGGTAGATCAGATATATCACTATGTAATATGCCAGAATGAACAAATGGAGTTGTATGTCGTACATATATGTTATCAATAAGGGTAGCGGATGTATGGATGATATGCGTTGGTTTGGTAATTGTTGGAATGGTGTTAGCAGCTAGGTGTAAGTATAGTAAGTCGGATGAAGGTTTATATGAGTCAATTTTTAGGTAGTCAAACTTTTGATCAGTGCCAATTTTGACCTGATGGTTTGAGTGCTGAATCTTATTTAGTATTGTCTCATATCTTTGAATAGATGAAGACACATTTGAATTAGGGATCCGGTATATTTCACCAACGACAGAGGTTTGACCATTAATGCTGCATTCAATAAATACAGATTCAACTTCCCCCTCCACGAAGATATCAAGGTATTCACGGTGATTATACTGAATATTATCACGTACATACATCGCGACACCACCTTTAGATTTAAATTTCCTATTCTTGTAAATAAAATTATAATTAGGCAATTTAAAAAGAAGCGCATTATTGTAATTTTAAAAGGTTTCACATAATAAGATATAATAAATTTCAACACGTGCATCAGATAGCTGTGACAGTAATATTTTAAGTTGATCAAAGTTTGATGAAAGTCCTTGTATGTTGAGATGGAGTAGTTTGTGCTGAAAACGAGTATGGCAAAATTTAGCGGGAAGAATATTATGAACATCATAGTAATCACTATTTATATCAGCTAGGTTAAAAGGATTTATTTCAACCTCTTCGTTTTCAAACAAGTGCCTCATGTCTAATTCAGTATAATTACTTAGCATTTCATCCATTGCTTCTTGAATGTAATTAGCTTACGAATCAGACAATACACTGTTAAGTCATAACATAACGAAGACGCTTTTATGCTGAGGTTACGTAAGTACAACATATTTTTCAACAGCCCCATTATACTCCAATACCAGGACGCCAAAACCTTACCATGCAACTGATGTTTGCACCCCACACTGAATATGTACCAACATTTTAAAGAACAATAAGTAAAAGTTTTTTAATTATGTACCACTCTAGGACATACCAATATGTTAAAGAACAATAAATTAAAATACGTTTTTAAACTACTTACGCTAACATACACGTCGTACGTAATAATGAAACTTAAGTCCAACATAATTATATATATATATATATAGTTGTCTGTATAGCAATAATTGTCAACAACGAAAAAAACAAATGAAAAGAAGATATACATTAAATGAAATAATTAATTGAATCCGTGAGCAAGAAGGTAAGTCATTTCCGGTGCAGAATCAGTTTCTTTTCTGAAAGTCCTCTGACAGCCATTACCAAGAGTGTATCGGCTGTAGAACTCCTTCCAGAACTCGGACAAACAGTTCTTTGCTACACCTTCTCCAACGCCGGCTTCTAGTTCACCATTTGTGCTCTTGCGCCTTATCGATATATTGTCATTCAGAATGGCTGGATCTGAGAACGCTTCGGTCAGTTCATTAACGCTATTTCAACGACTAATCACGATGTGACGCAAATTTCGTGGTGTTGAATGGTCAGCACGTTCGTAGGGAATAGTGACACTGGGGTTCAAAAATTATCCAGCTTCGACTCGCCCGAATCGTATCTCGGAGTCTAATGAGGCATCGTGTGAAAAACTTACTTCCTGAATAAGGTCATCACCCGCTTGGCGTACGTCAAGAGAAGGTGCGGTCTGACACTCTGCAGTGCTGCTACAGGTAGCGGTGTTTACAAAACGTGCAATGTTTTCAACAACGTCGGCAACCGAGGAGGACGATGCACATTCGGCAGATTTACCCTGGCAAGATAATCATGGAAGTGTAGGCAGGGGCGAGTCGATTTCCTCCTCCGATTCACGAGGAGTATTTCGAAGATAAAACCTTAGGAGTCTGATAATTGTATCTTCATATAGCTGACCGACGGTAATTTCTGCATCGATTTCACATGCTTTGAAGTCAACTAGATCGAAATCGAATTTCGACCTAGATCCTTTACTGGATTCTCCTCCTGAAAAAAAAAACAAATTTATTGCAATGGTAAGAAGGTCCTTTTTCTTTGCAGATTTTTCTACTCGCCTTGATTTGGTTCCTCCTTCTTTCTTCATTCGTACTGGCCTGTACGCACCGACATTCTCATCAAAATGTAACCAGCCAATTTCGATTAACCGATACTTCTTTGCGGCATTCGAACTGCTGGCTTTCTCACTAGCACCTTCAGTTGATGTTTTAATTTTTTTCCGGAGCTTTTGTAGAAGTGTCGACTTCCTGGTTGGCTGGTTGTCTCCAACATGTCCGGCCAGTTTTCGTTTACAATAGTTGACCAATGCCACTCGATCTTCCCCACAGAGGTATTGGCCAAGCATCTCGTCACTCATCAGAATTATAGCGAATTCATCAATCTGAAATGATAAAGAAATAAATAAAATCAAAATGGCGGCCGTTTTAAAGAGGTTCGGTGGCCATTTTGCAAATGGCTTTGATTTATTTTGATTATTTTTAGTGGCCAATGGGGTTCTCTTTTGGGCACTGTTCAACATTCAACTTACAACATGACAAAGCTGATCCCAATACACACACACACACACACACACACACACACACACACACACACACACACACACACACACACACACACACTCACACACACACACACACACACACACACATACACACACACACACATATGAGCGAAGTAACGAAAAATGGAACACTTGCATAAAAATTAGGAGTGACAAATCTTCTTTCCTATTAGGCCTTGAGCCAAGACCAACAATTTGGGCAACCGGTACATTTTTAGGGACGAATGCTCATAGTGATTTTTGGCTAGGCCTACATCCCTAGAGATGGAAAATAGGTGATAGCATTGCAGCACACCCAGCTTTCTGTGAGAAATCACTATTGACTAGCAACAAAGAATCACAGGACTCATTCAGGATGTTGGGCCAGGAATGGGATCTCTCTCTCCAGATCTCATGGACAAACTTCTTTACGCTCCAAAATCTTCTGCTGTGAATGTCAATGATCTGAGATACCACTTGTTCTGTGTAAAGAAAGGTGAGATAGAGTCACCAACTGCCACCATGCACTGACTGTTTGTTGAAACATGCACAATGCGCAATCTACCAGGCTGCAATATGGAGAAGATGTTTGGAGCAGGACCCAAGGACTCAGACCCCAGTTGGCAGAGGCTGGAAGTTGGAAAGAGAAGATGGGACTGAGCAACTGGTTGTACACTGGATGGAAGGTCAGGCAGCACCCGATGCCATGTTGGATCTACTAGCATGCAGTTGTCCCAGGAAGTGTGAACTGCCAAAGTGTGTCAGCTTGTCAAATGGACACATATGTACTGATATGTACAGACTACAAGACTGTGACAATCAGATGTCTAGTGCTGACAATGATGAAAGTGTAGCTGAGGAGGAACTGGATGATGGCTGTGATTACTAAACACTGTATCCAACCTCAACCAAGGACATAACTAATTATGCATGTTAAATGTTTACAGTGCATAGTGTGAATTACCACAGCTACAAGTCAATACTGTGTACCTATATAATTTGAATGTCTACAACAAGTCCATTGTATGTAGGTTAGTGTTACAAGTCAGAACTTTAGATGGCTAACATAAGAAAATGTAATTTTATTTCAATGACAACAACTGCAAATTTCAATGTCATGATAATACGTATAACTGCAATAAAATGTACAGACTGTGTCTACATAATAAAACCTGAAGTCCAGTGACCATTATGTTGCAACAGGTACCTTGAATGTGGATATGTGAGGTTACTAGCCATATATTTAAGTGATTTATTTTGTTGAATGCCTGAATGGCGTGGATTGAGACGCGGTAGATAAAATGCCATAAATTCTACATTTCTCAAGGTATTAAAACCATTTTCACATGTACATGACACATTATACATCAGCCGTATTACGTACAATTATCATACCCATAAGATGTATAATAACTATTGTATAATGGTTTGTGCGTGACCACGCCTTCAGCAATTTCCATAGAAAAATAGTTTTCGCAGAAATGAGCAAAGGATTAAAAAGAGTGATTTCACACAAAAGAATATATGTACTGCAATGCTGTCACATATATTTTTCATATCTAGGGATGTAATCCAACATTCTGGTGCAATAAGAACCTCGAATGAGGATACATGTTGTTATTAGCCAGAATTGTAAGTAATTGTTTTAAACCAGAATGCTGTGGATTGCATTTTGAGATGTGGTAGATAAAATACCACAACATCCACAATTCTCAAGGAATTAAAATAATTTATTTGGAAAGCATGACATTGAAACCACATGTTGTCCAATTTTCATTCTACTGAGATGTGTAGTAAATATTCCATAGTAGTTTGTGTATGGGCCCCCATTAGCAATATCATAGAAAACTTGTTGACGCGGATATGGGGATAGCGGATATGCGGATATGGGAGTGCTGCAATGCTATCACCTATTTTCCATCTCTAGGGATGTAGGCCTAGCCAAAAATCACTACGAGCATTCGTCCCTAAAAATGTACCAACAAACCCTCTGGCTCATGGCCTATATGTATTGTTCTAGTATAGGGTTGAAAGTGTACCAGGGTGATAAAGAAAACATAACATGTTTGTTAAATATTTTTGGGGGTATCAACTGAGGAAGGGTTTTATGACAGAAAGTAATTTTATAATTGTTAATTTAGCCATATTCCTTATTTTTTGATTGACTTAGGTACAACTACCTCCAAAACTATTTACTTTTGAAAAAACAATGTCAGGTTCTCACCTCAATATCTCAGCAATGGGTTTGAATGAATATAGTATAAAAAATACATTAGAAATAATAAGCAAAATTTGTCCAAGGGCTAAAATGTGTACCTTTTCCTCCTTCATTTTTGCCAATATGTTGGCCGCCACATTTCTTTTTGCAAGGTATTCGTACATGCCACTGCCAGACTCCATCACGTCAGGTTCCATCATTAAGGTTTCCTTAAATTAAAAATACAATGCAAATTATAGATAAATCAGGATAAAACAAAGTGACCGCACTGACATTTCTAGGGACGTTTTTAGGAGGTTTCTATTAAGGCATATCAAGCAACATTGATCAAGGTTTATAAAACTATCAATGGAAAATTATTTATAGGCATCCCAGAAATGCACAGCCACAAATACGAAATTTTGCTACACTGAAAAATGGTCTTCATTGGAGAAGTACTGTGGAATTTATTAGACGACCTATATATACATGCCTTCCTAGAGTGAGATCACATAAATCCCTAACCTCAAACGTTGGGCTACACAAATCCCTGAATATAATGTAGTTCTCACATAAAGATTTCTGAACTGAAGTACCATATACACACAGTTCACTATGTTGCGCTCAGGAATTGTGCATTGGCCCTTTTTAGTTTCAACCCTATTTAAACTGTGACAGTCTTATGGTTAAATTGTATGTGGAGTAGCCACAGAGCACATATAACATGAAATGATGTGTGTATGAGCTAAAATTGACTTAAGTCAGTCGATTTATAATTTTTGTCAGTGGGCTAATGGATATTGTTGATCCTATCACCTCCGCCAGGAGTAGATGGAGTGTGATACGCGAGCGGAACGTTCACTGACACTGGCAATTTAATGAGGTTGACCACTTCCCATGTCCAAGAACCACGTGCTAGTTCAGAGGCGACCGCAAACAAATGCTGCTGCTACTACCGCTGCTCAAAGGGGATAATACAAGCTTGTATTAATTTGCTTTGCGTTTTGCAGTTGCCAAAATAGGAACAAGTTTTGACATTTTCCTCTTCTTCCAGTGTTGTCTGCTGGGGAACTGTTAAATGCTGCCATCTAGCGTATGCAGCGCAAACCTCGTAGCAAGGCGAATGTCATGTGACGTTTTTGACAATAATTTTAATGTCTGGCGTTGATCGAATGTCATGACGTCAGCTTATAGCAATAAGTCGACACCGTGTATATGTATAAGTTATGTATGGTCCTAAGCCACAACTATACCAAATTTGGTTAGTTGGCCCAGCTATCGTCTATCGATCACCTAACTCCTTACTGAAACCTTGCCCTAAGGCTACGACTCCACCTACACACTCACGAACTATCATAATGGACATATGGTGTGCCTTACGAATTATACCAATCTAAATGATTTCAGCTAATAAACTTACCAATCAAACGACTTTTCCGCATCCATGACCATGAATCACGACGTTCTTCTCACTCGCCTCGCTTTCATAACTCGATATAAAACGTCGAGATCTCGAGATAAAAATAACTAAAAATAAAATGTTGCTATATCCTCTCCCAGCCACCGTAAAAAAAAAATATTTCGAAGAAAAAAATAAAATGTTGCTATATCCTCTCCCAGCCACCGTAAACAAATATTTTTTGAAGACAAAAAATAAAATGTTGCTATATCCTCTCCCAGCCACCGTAGTATTTATATAGAAATGGCGATACTTTGCAAACACATTGGGATTATACTTTCATTTGATTATACATGTGTATTCCATCTGACCGTCGGACGTTTATGCATATACCACTACAATTTCATGGTTATCTATCACGCGTCATTTAATACAATATATCATTGTACACAGTTTTAAAGTTTCATCCGTATGCCAGTCATATGAACGACACATCTGTACTGATTTTACTAATTAGTGTGTGTATCATTTGCCTATCAGGCGACGAGCTTGGACCAATCTACGAAACAGTTGACCCTTTTGACCGCATCGCGGACGCTGGACTCATTAATGTGGTGAATGTAAAGTCACCGGCGGAGATGAGGAGGCTGTATCCTTTTTTTCCTCCCAAACTCAATGACCTCAAGGCCACGCAAATGTCGTATGAAAACAAGACAGTGACACTGCAATGGACATCCGTCGGAGATTTCGCAGAACAGGAGACAGGTAGGGAAGAAAACAATCGTGGGTAAATCCGTTACCAAGACGCCAGATCAGTTCGTGTGTTGTACGTATTAAGCTCAAAGTTCACAAAAATGCAGTGGTGCAGTGGCTTCGCTCCATGAATGAGTACCTGGCTATAGATACTTGTGTACGAATAGTCTTCGCGCATCATATATTGCAACGGGCTGGATGATTCCCATATAAGTTAAGATGGTGTTCGATTGAAAAGTTCTGCAAGGAATTATATTGTAAAACGCATTGAGCAGTCTTGAAGTCTGGATACTGCGCTATATATGAACTTACCTTTCGCTTTTTGAAGATAATTTGAAATACTATTTAAAACTTGTTTCTCTTATTAGTAATTCACTTGCTACAGTTAGTCCAACACAGAGAGCACTAACATATATTATCCAGTACAATTAATATTATCATGCATTGTGTTTGCAGCTTCGTCGTACGACATCCGCTACAGTAGAGACATCAAATAACTGCGGAATTCCTTCGAGAACGCTTCTCAACTTACCGATGCCGATATGATGTCAAGCAATCTAACCTCTCCGCTGCCGCAATCTGAGACAGAGACAACTGTGATATGTTTATCGGGGGCATACGTTGGCCGAACTCTTTTCTTTGGTGTGAAGGTCAACCACAGTGCGAACAGAATAAGTGATGTCTCTAACATTGTATCAGCTGCCATTGTCTATGTACCACCAGAAGCACCATCGACCACGTCTGCTGCAAACTTAACGTCTACACCAGAAACGGCAGTTACATCCATTGGTATATCTGCGCAGGCGCTGCTGGCGATTAAGTGGTCATTTGCAATTGAGGTACCGGTGATGTTCGTCATCGCGTTGGTGTTGGCTATCAAAGTTGTACGGCGTGGGAACAATGGAAGAGAACACAAGCACGCGGGACGTCCTGATAAGAGCGGCAACAACAACAGAGTTCATTTGCCGTACATCGTAACAAGAACAAATTCATATGTGTCTGGACCACCGAGTGGACGAGAATCGACATCCTTCTACCAATCACATTTGGACTCACGTCAACAAAGAGGATATTTGTCAGAACCAATTGGTGGTTGATATTACAATGGAACTAATTATTACGAGCCTGAACCAGATTATTAAACGGCTGTCTCGGCGTCAGAAGAACTGTACGTGTTTAACGACAGGACCATTTGGGGTGTGTGTATGTATCTAGTAGACAGGATATCAACTCAACCTAACCTATACGTAAAGTCACATTACACATTGTTTACCGGTAATATAATATTATATAGTATAACATTTGATAAATTGTATTAATTACCATACTACTACTACTACTACTGCTACTACTACTAATAATAATAATAAGAAAAAGAAGAAGATGAAAAATATAATACCAATGATATTGTAAATTAATAGTTTGTAAATCGTGATACTATCAATCATGTATTCGACGTTGAAGACAAGGGAGCAACATAATGATGTCCTTCAATGCTTTGTTTGTACACATTTCAATGTCCATAAAACATAACATTTGTACCCACTGATGCACCCAATACTCGTGCTCAGACAACGCTCACGCGCACACAAACACCCGCGCACTGCTGAGTTGTATGTAATATTGCATTTTTGGTGGCATAGTTTCATTACTGTCGATGCCATGGCTAGGTCAGAAGGAAAAATATCGTCTTGAGCAAAAAATCAGCCGTCGGGATATAGGGTGTTTTGCAAAGAATCCTCCACTGTGAGACTATTAATGCTGATTATCTTTGCAAATGGTTTGTTTACGTTAACTCTTTTTAGGAGGGTAACACCAATAAGTTTCCTTTTTTTCCTTTTAATTGTTTGTTGATATTATTTATGAGAGGTATTATACATGCATACTTGTACATGTAATATATACTGTCAGGTGAAGCTGTCAAACACAGAATAACTTCTTGTAAGCTAATACCATGTCGCATGCCTACTATTGCTCGAACGAAGACAATACGTGTGTCATTTAAAATGTTGTGGAAAGAGTCTTCACGTGACTACTAAAAGTGTTAGCTAAGTTGCGCATTTGAATATAATAAACATTTTATTAAAATAATGGAATTTGTCGTATTGTATTTTAATATTCACACAAATGTTTGCTTTTCCTGTAACTACAAAACGCCCAGTTTGTTTGTTGTACTTGTTCACGATTGTTAATGGCTCACATTTGTCCAAACGTTATTCCTGTTAGCAAGACCATTAAACGTGTCATGCGGATTATTCACGTGCGTGTGTGTGTGTGTGCGTGTGTGTGTGTGTGTGTGTGTGTGTGTGTGTGTGTGTGTGTGTGTGTGTGTGTGTGTGTGTGGGTGTGTGCGTGAATATGGGCAATTGGTTTAGGTATTTTTTGCATAATGCATACGTGTGTTTAACTTAATTTAGCATGTAATACGTTATATTCATATTTAATAATAACTACACTGTGCCCTGGATACCTCATGGCTATTCACGCACAATCATTAATACATGTAACTACGCACAAACAACAGTTCAGAGCCATTCGATTCAGTTAGCTAATCTATCGGTTACCAAAGTGTCACGTCCAACAATAGATCTTATCTCTCTTGTCCTTTCATGACACCAGTCACGCAAATGTGTCGGTTTTCGGTGACATCGAAGATCAAAGCAAACGAGGCAATCCAACACCGCCGCCTGAGCGCGTTCACTTTCCTTGTCGGGCACTTTGTGAAGGAAAGGGAACCTCGTCTGGCACAATCGGACGTCTACTATAGATTTTGCAAATTCGTGATCAATGCGGGCTAGCAAGGAGTGAAAACTAAATGTTTAACTCTCGATTACAAATGTTCGATTGTCAACTATTACTTCCTTGTGCACTTGTCCGCTGAAGCATATTGTTATGGTTGTAGCTCAATGTCAATCAACGCAAACACTGCAGAATAATGTACCACGGATTTATTCCTGGTCGTCTGCCTCCAAAGGGTAATGAGCGTGACCGACCCATCTATTTGCCGATCGTTTTACGGGCTGGATTGGATAATAGAATACATCTACATGCACCGATATCCCTTGCGCAATCGCCATGTACAGCATGGTATCCATTATACGCAGTGTTCCACGGAGAGGTTGTGCCGGACTCTTGTGTCTGGACATACTCTAAACCAGCAAGGAAGACTTACATATTCGACTGACTTTTCGCACGCAGAAACTAGTCTGCTGCCACTAGTTGTACACGTCAGTACAGAGCATGCAGAGCACATATGTTGTGAAATATGATACACTATGACATATGATGCATCACACAGACATGTATATACAGCCACCATGTTGAACATAGAATACCAATATATTGCATGATTTAGATATCCTGGGGACAGCAGACGTACATAAAATAATACTAATATAAATATCATATTAATAGGTATTTTAATATTAGCATAATTAAAACTAAAGCGTTCAGTATAGACGACGGAAACGTGCACCTACGGAATACTGTAGTAATGTATTCATTTCTCCAGAGTAGGACCTAAATAAACATGATGTATAAACACCTGCTGTAAGGATATCAGACGGGAAAGATTTGTGAGAAAAAAAATAGAACAACAACAAAACATACATTATTAGGTGTTAAATTGCCAACTTCCATAATCAGATGCCGTCACTTTATAAAAAAATATATTTACCCTGGGTTTTTACAGAGACCTCAATCGAATGGGATAACCACGCCTGATTGTGCATAACCATTCAATAAAAGCATCGTGGGTGAAGTGTGCTCGGATCTGGAGCAGTGATCGTTATCAAGATAAATAATCAATTAACGCTCGCAATCAGGATGCGGAATAGAACTATAGCTCGTAGAACAGAGGTATCGGGCCTAAGGCAAAAACTGTCATGTGACAATATCGTGTTTTATAATTAGCGCTGCATTCAGCCTTTAGAGCTCTATTAATGGGCACTACATGTGTGACCAAAATATAATGTTTGGTTTAATGAAAGCCCTTGTGTACCAAAACGATGTGGCTTGTAAAGGGAACGCATTGTGATATATAACTATAATTGCGCTAGCGTATGTGTGTATGTGGTTATGCTGAAGTTTTCCTGCTACACAATTTGTATCACGGTCGCCACACTTTCAGAGCTTATTCTACGCTATCACACGATGGAAAAACAATGCTTTTACTCTTTCGAAATTCCCATCGTGTGTGTGGGGTAAACCAGTTATCAACAACGTAAAATGTAACTTGCAACAATCGTAGAAACCACGCGCGGCGGCAAGAATTTCAGGAAACCGACCCTTCATTAGCGTATGTACGTTTGACGTGCGCTAAAACAATTGCATACGAATGCAAGCGCGTTATAATGTTTATATAACGATGTTATTTCCAGAAAAAAATGGTAAGTGTTGCTATCACGGTTGTAACATATGAACTATCAAATTACCTAACGTGGGGACAGGTAGTTTTGCTTGATCAAAATTAGTAATGCAATAACGTCATCATGGCGCCGACATATATTTTATACCTGTTATCTATCTCTCCATAGGTGCAGTTGTGTAGATGCACGTTTTAAGCTAACGTTGGCGTGGGTGCTGCTGAGCGAAGCGACGATACTGGTCCGAATGACAGCCCAACACGATGCATTCATTTGACATAAACAAACTTAGTCTGCCTAGCAAGCAATCTTCGTATTTGTCGCTACGCGCGCTAGTTGCGACTAAAATTATGAAAGTGTGTTTGTATTGTGTACAATAAACTAACCAAAAGACCCAACGGGATGTTGTGAGAACAAGCGACTTTTGAAAATTACTAATCACTCGATACGAAAATCGGCTAGTGTATTGCGTTCTTATACGAGCAAGCACTGGTTTGTTTTCGCCGCCGCGCCGCCGTTAAAAAGGCGGCTATTTACGTACACACTTGCAAAAAAAGTTATAGTGTTTCGTTGGTTAACTTTACAGACTTTTCTGACGCAGTGGCAAACAATACGCATTCCTCGAAGACTGAGTGATGTATCGGATAATTAATCTGGGCAGGAATACATTGTCTACCACTGGTTTGTTAAAACTATACGTATGTGTGTATATATATATATGTATATATATATATATATATATATATATATATAATCATATATATATATAATCATATCTATAGTTTTAATAGACTAGTGGTAGACAATATATTTTAGGTTCATGAAGTGATGTTTTTTGGTTTGGTTTACCAATAAAAGCACACAAACATTCAGTTGGTTAGTCTGGTATCTTGGAGTTTAAAGCAGGGGCCGGCAACCTTTTGGAATGGTTGCCGGTTGAATAAGTGACTTGGACTAGATCAACGGGTCACACATTTCAGTTGGGCCTATTGGGGATGCGATGGTGTACCCCACCTATGCCACTTCCCACTCGAGAGAAAAGAGTTGCGTTCCCGGTCTCAAGGGGTTCAGTTTGTTTTTGGGAGCCTGAAGAAGATGGATACAATTGGACGTACCAACAAGGGGGTGTCTTGACTAGTGTAAAGAACGATGCTATTGCTGCTGCAACCTGTGTTATATATACATATATGTGTGTGTGTGTGTGTGTGTGTGTGTGTGTGTGTGTGTGTGTGTGTGTGTGTGTGTGTGTGTGTGTGTGTGTGTGTAGTAGTAGTAGTAGTAGTAGTAGTAGTAGTAGTACAAACGCTGATATTTGTGGTTTATAAATAAGTGGGAGTGAAGTATAACAACGATTAAGTCGATAAACTATTATGCAACGTTACACGCGATCCATCATTGTATTCGTCTATCCTCTTAGCTACAGTGTCATGAAACATGATTAGTTGTATGGTGTTCCAAATCAAAAGGGAGAAGCCGACAAAAGCTGACACAATGCGAGTAGATACAGAAATTCACCCATGCGTAGCCAACCAATCACGACTGAACGCTGAAAGGGTGGGGAAATCCTCGCATTATTTCAAAGCCAGTCAGCTGCATTCATTACTACCCCGGTTGGAGATGGTTATACGTTCAGCTGGCTGCCAGATCACAGTCGTCATCACGCGTGTTTTGTTGTAGCTCAGCAAAAAATGAATACCAGCCAGTCGTTTTCTGTTATTAGTGTGAGTGCGTTGGTGAGTGTGTGCATGTGTGCGCATATGTGTGTATTTGTGTGGGTGTACATGTGCACGTGCATGTATGTGTGTTGACGTGTGCGTGTGGACGCTTGTGCCGTTAGCTTGTGTATGTTTCCTTGTGAATTTGTGTGTGCGGTTGCGCGCGCGCCCGTGTATGTCTGTATGTGTGAGTGTGTATGCGTGCGTGTGTGCGTGCGTGCATGCGCGTATGTGCATGTGTTTGTGCGCACGTTTGTGAGTATGCGCGTGCGCGCGTGTGCACATATGTGTGTGTGTGTGGTTGCTCTCGCATCCCACAAGACGTGTTTGCTGGTAATAATAATAATAATAATAACGTTTATTTGACCCCATGTAGGTACACAAGTGATTGGTTTTTGAACATCACTTATACTGTAATAAACAACAAATATAAACACTATGCATACATACATAAACATCCATCATTATATGTTCAACATACTATTCGGAAAATACATACAAACGCATGTACAGCAATTATGGTATTGATGTACCATAGATATTAATAATATAGCTTATTCAATCGGGGTCGGTGACTCTTATTAAGACACAATTGTCGCTATCATAGGAGCCACCCTATTTACGTGATAATTTATGTGGTCTTTTTACAAGGTGTCTATCTCATGTATGTATTTTGGGAGTGCTTGTTTTATGTGAGAATGTAAGTTTGTATGTGTGCTGGTTGCCTGAAACTAGCATCAAATGTATTGCATTTAATGGTTCTGTTGACATGTGTAGCAATTTGATAGAGTGCATAAATCATTATATTTATGTAACAAGTATGTTTTTATATAAAATGAGAAGCCTCGCAAACTGTGAGTAAATATTTTGTCTTTGATTATATCGGGGGTGTCATTTATAGCATGAGGTAGGCTGTATTTGAGACATTTCATTGCAAATTCATGCTTAGTTCTAAAAGTACGTATATAATTTTTTTCTCGAGTATTATAATTATGTATGTTTACACTTGGGATAATTTGCCAGTTAAGTAAATAAGGAGGTAACATTTTATGGATGTATTTAAATTAAAAAAATTATTTATGTAACTTTAATATGTCTTCTACTTTTAGTAGTTTAAGTTTTTTTAAAGTGGTTCCGTGTGTGAGTTGTATTTATTTAAGGTTATTATTCGCACGGCTTTTTTTTATTTGTGTAATTCTATTTATTTGGTATCCCCAAACCATGGTACAATAATTGATATGAGATAATATTAATGTGTTATATAATAGCACTTTTATATATAAAGGTAATACATATTTTAATATGTTAATTATGCCAATTGTTTTGGAGCACTTATTTGAAATATTTCTTTCAATATTTATATTATCTATTTTAAGCGTAAGAGTCTGCGTGCGTTTATTATGCATATGAGAAATCATGTATTTTGATTTGCTTTTATTTAAAGATAATTTATTTATGTTTAGCCATTCATTAACTTTGAAATGTTCTTCATTTATTAAGGATTCTGTACTTGTATTGCGTGTGTTGTTGTTAAAACATTTTAAAGAGCTAGATAATGTGATGTCATCAGCGTACATGACGAAATTAAATAATTGACTAGCTTGTGAGAAATCATTTATGTAAATGATAAATAATAGTGGTCCAAGGATTGAACCTTGTGGGACGCCGATTGTTATAGGTAAGATGTCTGAATTTATTTGTTCAATTTCTGTGTATTGTTTCCTGTTTTATAAGTAACTTCTGAATAACTGCAAACTTGAACCATTTAGGCCATAGTAAGTTAATTTGTTAAGTAAAATGTTATGGTCAATAGTATCAAAAGCCTTAGAAAGGTCGATAAATACATTAATTGGTTCATCATTATTACCCATTTTAGTTATAATTCTATCTATTAGCTCAAGCGCAGCAAATTCCGTTGAATATTTTGCTCTAAAACCATACTGATTATCAAATAAAAGCTTCATATAATTGAAATATGAATATAATTGAATAAAAATTAATTTCTGTAATACTTTAGAAATTGTAGGAAGAAGGGAAATTGGTATGTAATTTTCAAATAAAGATGGATCGTCTTTCTTAAATATAGGAATAACTTTTGCAATTTTTAGTTTGTCTGGGAATATCCCGGATTTTAAAACTTGGTTTATTAACAGCTTTAATGATTTTATAATTGCAGGCTCAATTATCTTGAGCAATTTTGATGAAATGCCATCAAATCCACATTTTTTTGGGGAAGATTATTAATAGTTTTCCTAATAGTATCTTCATCAACACTCTGAAACGTAAATACATAATTTACATTTTTGTTTAAATAATAACTATCGTTTTTGTTACCTTTATATTTAATGCCTTGTGCGATGGTCTGACCTATATTTGTAAAATAATTATAACATTTGTTTGCAATATCCTTTTTATCAGTTATTTTTGTACCATTTTCTATTAAAAAAATAATGGTAATCTACGGTTTGTACTATTTTTTAAAAGAAATTCATTAATAACTTTCCATGTATTATATCATAATTAAATCGATTAAATCTTTGTTCAAAATACACTTGTTTAGCTGCACGAATATTTTTCTTTAATATCGTATTATAAGTTTTTAGATTAATATTAATAGCTTCATAGCTTGTCGAATTTGGTTGTGTCAATTTTAATTGTTTATAGAGTTTGTCTCGATATTGAATAGATTTTAGCAATCCTTGTGTAATCCACATTGATCTTTTATGTTTATATTTATTAAATTTCACCAGCTTAGTTTGCATATGCTTATTTTTTGCCCGTATAATTTCTTCGTAGATTATATCATAATTTAAATTTGTGTCTGCATTTATATTTTTATTTAGCTTATTGTATATCTCGTTTGATTTTATTTCGTGTTTAACTTTATGCATTGCCTCTTCATTTAGTATATTTATTTTAACATATTTAGGTGGAGGTTCAGTCTTTAATGAGACGTTGATGAATATAAAATACGGCTGATGATCAGAATTTTTTTTTATTAAAATCCCTGCAGTACTCTCCAATATAGATTTATTAAGTTTACAGAAGAAATTATCTATTAAAGTACCATTTGTTCTAGTAAATCTAGTAGGAAGAGTAATTTGCGGGTAAAGGCTGTGTGATATTATGGTGTCAAAAAAGTTACTGTATGTATCATTTTCATTTAATTTAAGCAAATTTATATTAAAATCTCCTGCGATAATGAGATTGTTATTACAGTTGTTTTCCATTGATGATATTATAGAAGTAAATTCATTTATAAAAGCATTTAAGTTATCATTAGAAGTTCGTGGAGGTCTATATATGTTTCCGATGGTTATGCTCTTAGATAGATTACCACCATTTATTTGGACTATCATCCCTTCCCAGTGTTCGTACATGTTTACATTTAATATAACCTCTGATCTATATTTGTTGTCGACATATATTATTAGCCCTCCTTTGTTACTGCACGTCTTACCTTGAGCTAAACAGTCATAACCATGTAAGGAAAACTGTGATAGGTCATCGTTTTCTGATTTCTAAGTTTCTTGTAAGCAAATGACATTAAATTTAAAATTGTTACTACTTAGCTCTTCTACAAAAGCTTCCAGTTCGTTAAATTTATAATTTATTGATTGAATGTTAGTGCTTAAAACACTAAAACGGGTATGTCGCATTTGCACATATAGGCCTCTGCCAGTTGCCATCACGCCTTTGTCGAATTATCACTTCCCAGCTGGATACGTTTTAAAACTATTGACGCGTGCATGTCAACACTAATTATTTTGTTCTTGCTGAAACGCCATGCGAATTGGAATATATATATATATATAACATTGTTACATTTTGTAATTCCACACCTAAACGCAACAACTGAATTGCTATTAAAACTGATTTAAATAAATAATGAATTTAGCTTTGGGAACTGCTATGCAATTTCACATTTTTGATCTGTGTCCAGAGAAGACGGAGGTCATTGTAGATTTGTGGTCGAATCTTTGAGAGTTGAGGTCGTACTATTTACACCACATAGTTAGGTTAGAGCATGTTGGCCATTTCCCCAGGTTCTCTAAGTGAACGATCTCCAATTAAGAACACAGTACGTGCAGCGCAGTTCAGTGGCAGGTATTCCAAACATGGCAGATCATTATTGATCCTTGTTTAAGAAGTTTGTATAAATACATTGCTATTGAAGGGAAGAAAAGGGGGGGTCCCGTAATCGTTTGAAACAGATACGGTCTATTCCAGCCGCCTATGGCTCTGTCAGTTGGCAAAACAGCAATGATCGCGGCATCGTGTTTTGTACAACACAATGAAGCGATACGGTGACTTCCTTGATGTCCGAAACAAACTGCCGTCCCACCATGCTGTCAGATGATCACGCTAGGGAATCGAATATTCTGCATATAAAATGGTTGGCAGCTTGTAACACAAAATATCTACGAAACTTTTTCTTAGCACTTTTCTCCGCTTTGGCCACCTCTCTAAGAAGGGAGAGGGGTGCTGTTGGAGATTTGTGTCAATGCTGTTTATCAGTTATGGCCGGTTCGTCATGCTGCTCTCCGACATCACATCGAAAGACTAGGCTGTTGATATAATACAACATGATGTAGTTTCAGCAAGGAGGTTGCAAATCCGATGAAGCATACCATAAATATATACACAATTAACAAAACATTGGGTGGACGAACATGGTAATGACATTACTTGATAAAGGACCGAACACTAACAAGGAGGATGTGAATTGAACATCACATTTGTAAGAACAATAATTGTACGGTTGTGAAAAATAATTATAATTTTTTTAATGAATTAATATGTCATAATTTGCTGTAAAAAAAACAAAAATAATAAACTAATAATAATTATCATCCTTATGAATGGCGCATAATTAACAATACAGATGTGCAGCATATGAATTATGTGTAGCGGAATATGAGGCTTAAAATGCGATATAGCAATAACATGAATCGATCGCGGTACACGCCCAATGCCTTTGTGTACGGTGTTGCAAATTATAAGTATGTATATGACGTTATATGCAAAGGCGGTCAGCCAGCTGTGAGAAGAACATGTGCACACAAGCGTACCACCACAACCCAGCCCGAATGTTGAAAGGACGGGACGTTCCCGTAGTGTCTTCAAGCATATCAACAGCGTGTACTGCGAAGACAGTTGGTACAATTATATGTTTGGCTGACGGTCACATTCAAATATTTCATCATATATATCTAGCACAGCAATTAGTACCCAGCGATTTTCATGTGTAGATTTTGCCGGTGCATGAGAGCGTGTGTGTGCGTGCGCGCGCGTGTGTGCGCGCGCATGTCTTTGTGCGTGCGCGCGTGTGTTTAACACGTAATAGTACGTATTACAATTTCACACCCAAAATTAATGTACTTTTTGATTTACCATCGTTATAGATTGAAATTAATTTAGCTTTAGGAATCAAAGTGCAATTAATAAAGTGTTAAACTTTTTGTGGACTGTGTTATTTTCTTATTGTGGTGGAAGCTTTGAAACTTCAATTCATAGTGTCTAGCTGAGGTAGTTATTTAATAACATGTTGTTTCAGTTCGTATGACTCTGAAAATTAACGCCATTCAATTGATATAATCCCACCATGTTGAAATGACAGACTTGGGGCAGATGAAGGACTACAAAATTATAATTCCGAAATGTGAACGCATGCGGTGCTATTGAATGGCCGAAAAGGGGAGCTCAAGAAGTCTGTTGAAACGCCGTGAGTAGATAATTTTTACGCTTCCCACCTGTGGCGCCGTTAGTTTAGAAGAACGTTAAAGACCGTGGAGGGTAAGACAGCCAAAAGTATGCATGACATGTAATAACTATAATAATATAATAATAGGTTTGTTTGAATAAAAATAGCTGCGACAAAATAGAAAAGCGAAGACAAGAATCTAGTCCAGTATGTCTCGGAATTCAGGGAGAAAGAGGAAAGCAACAACAACAACAATTAAACAACATTGGAACTTGGATGTTGAACAAGACATACTTTTAGTACATGGAGCTTACTCGCTCACTATTTAGGCTCAGGTGTTTTATTGTTCAAACTGCTATGATACAAAAATGGTACAAAATCTGAAAATTCTAAATAAATATATTTGACCTGTTTACACACACACACACACACACACACACACACACACACACACACACACACACACACACACACACACACACACACACACACACACACACACACACACACACACACACACACAATAACACACACACACACACACACACACACACACACACACACAATATATACACACACACACACACAAACATACACCACACACACACACACACACATACATACAGACAACATACACACAATATCATACATTACATAATACATTATAATACACATATATATATATATAATATATATATATATAAAATATATATATATATATATATATATATATATATATATCAAATTTATATATATATATATATTTTGAATTGTAAGTAAGTTATACCATATTATTTAATTACTCGTACTAATAAGTGTCAGTCAACTTCCCTACGAATAGGGCGAAATGCATTGTTATATGTAGTGTGCAACAATTTGGCATACCTGCACGCACACATGTGTCTGTGTTATGTATGAGGAAGTTCGGTATGATTTCCCTGTCCGTACCGCACCACATGTGTCATTTATTAATGTTGAGACGTTAATCGGTGCTCAAGATCTCAGTTCCAAGGGAAAACGTCATTCGTCCACACCAACAAGGAAGTTTTACTGATTCTATATATAAATGTATTTCCAAGGGAATCTCGGCTGTGATGGGGTATTGTTCGTGCGGGATTTATTTGTTATCAGTGAGTGCACAAATTCAGTGGCGCCAGATGCATCACACTATCGCAATGCCAGCGTCACTGCATACCACCTAATTAGATATATCGGTTAAGTGGACCAGGAAGAAATTGACAAAGATCAGTCGGGACGGGTTGTGTAGTGATTAGGATTCTTACCGACAATATTTTTTTCTAATTAAAAAGCTTTGCAATCACGTGACTTATTATCGAATTGCAGATACGCCATTCAACACTGTGCTATTCTACATGGAGTAAGCCCCTACAATTTGTTAAACTGATTGAAACGCTTTCAAACGTGGGAAATATAGCAGATGCTTATCGAAATTCAAGTGCGTCGATATCGTGTAATATCTTTGTAGCGGCATTATTTTCACAACAGACGTTTGTTTGTGTGTAATAATAAAGTACCATGTGTAGCGTTATAATGATGGTAATTTGCTCTGTATGTTATTGATCGAATACGGAGTAAATGACCGACGGCCACCTAATATCGTTGTTACAACTATAATGATTAGCGAAATGTTTTCCTTCAATATGTTTCGAATGTGACAAATGATTAGGTCATCTATTGCCAATACTAAGTCCATATTAACAGCTACAGATCAAGACTACGTAGCAACGAAGCTCACAAAGAAATTGTTCCTATTGTGTCATAACCGTCTTGCATGCCTACACACAATTTTGAAATGTATTGTGATATGAGAGTATTAATTTAGCTGGAGGTAGGAGGTTTCCTGATAAATAACTTGGTAGTTTATTGATTTGGGAGAAGACTGATTTGGCAGGGGACCAATTTGCTATAGAATCGAATTGGCAATGAACAGAATTTGTAGTAAACTGGTGTGTTAACCGACCGACAAGGTTTGGCGCTGGACAGAATTGGTAGCAAACTGAACTGATATTGAACTGGCGAGGCAAAGGAACATCGTTGTAGTGAGCCGAGGTGGTAGTGGATTGACCTGGCTGTACCCTGATTTGATAAAGGATTCAGCCGATAATGTGGTAGAGGACTCACATGACAGAGAAGAGCCTTGGTACAGGACCGATTTTGAGGAGGATTGACTTGGATGAGGACTGATGTGTTACAATATTGACTTGGTAGTGGACTCGCATGGTAGATAACTAGCGTGAATTGACTTGTTAAAGGTTTGAATGGTAGATGGCTGACTTATAGCAAACGATTAATTAATAGAAAACTGAATGGTAGGTGACTGATTAGTAGAAAATAAACATGATAAATGACTGACTTTGTAGGTGACTGTACCGGCAAAAATGTACCGGATATATTTGGTAGAAGACTTACATGGTAATAATTGACCTGTTGGAGGATTCGCATTGGAAAGGACTAATATAATAGTTGAGTGACTTGGTAGTCGATTGATTTTTTTCTTCAAAAATGACTTAGTAGACAATTGAATTTGTGGAAGACTGATTTGGTAGACGACTGACTTTGTAGAAGACTGATATGTCAAAAGCCTGACTTGATAGAAGACTGATTTGGTAATTTTTTTTGTAGTGGATCAACTCGTAGAAGGATGATTTTGCAATAGTACCGTACGAACATTGTTTGTAAAGAGCGTTGTATGGAAGAACAGTACCTAAATATAAATACATTAATTTAACAAGATTTAACAAGATTTCCACCCAGATAATTAACTCTAAGTGGCAGGTGGACAAGGAAGCCCTTTGGCTTATCGAGAATCCGATCCTTTTATCTATGTGTATCCCGCCCTTCCGAGGTATGTGTCGATTTTATTTTTAAACATATTCACGCTACTAGCACCCACACAGTCAGCAGATAATATGTTCCATTCATTTAGAGTTCTTTGTGAAAATGAGAACTTTCTTATATATAATCTACACTGCTCCTTTGCTAAAGTAACTTCATGTCCTCTAGTCTTTCTATCCTTCTTAACTAAAAAAAAATATTTATATCGATATTTTCAAAACCATTTATTATTTTAAACACTTCTATCTGATCTACTCTGATTCTCCTAGTCTCTAGTGTTGTTAAGCCGCATTTTTGTAGGCGTATTTCGTAACTAAGATCCCTAAGTTTTGGTATCATTTTAGTTGCTCTCCTCTGAACTCTTTCTTGCATATCTATGTCCTTCCTGCGATATGGCCTCCACGCATGAAGACAATATTATAAATGAGGCTTAACTTTTGTTTTGTACAGCGGTATTATTAGCTCTTTTTCCTTATACGTTATGTTTCGCCTAATTAATCCAAGGATATAATTTCCCTTTGAAGCTGCAATTCCGCACTGCTCTGAAACCTTCATATCAGCACTAATGGCTAACCCTAAGTCCTTTTCTTTTACAGTAGTACTTACTATAACAGTACCCCCCGTTGTGTATTCTACATCTTCGTTCCCATGTCCTGCGTGGAGGCATTTACATTTCCCAAAATTGAACAGCATTTGCCACTTTTTAGACCATTTGATCATCTTGTAAATGGTGTCTATCTCCATCACTTTTAATCCTTCTAAACACGTGTGTATCATCCGCAAATTTCAACACCTTGCTTGTTATTTCATCATCCAAATCGTTGATATATATTAAGAATAATATAGGTCCTAGTACTGATCACTGTGGTACCCCACTCAATACCGATTTCCAGTTTGAAGCCTCCCCATCAACTATTACTCGTTGTCTTCTGTCAATCAGCCATTTTTCTATCCAGTTTGTTATACCATTTCTTATGCCATGGGCTTTTAGTTTAAGCAGTAATCTTTGATGTGGTACTACGTCGAAAGTTTTTTGATAATCTAAGTAGACGATATCTACTGGTGATCCCTCATCTACCCACTTAGTGATGTCTTCAAAAAAACATAACATATTTGTTAAGCATGACCTCGCTTTAAAAAAAACCCATGTTGAGATGGGTTTATCACGTTATGTTTAACAAGAAAATCCACCATGTGATCTTTAATTAGTCATTCTAATAATTTGCAAATCACTGATATTAAACTCACTGGTCTATAGTTCTCTAACTTGTTTCTCGAACCTTTTATTAAATAACGGTATAATGTTTGCCTCTTTCCATTCTAAAGGAACCTCTCCCTCTTCTAATGACAAATTGAAAACTGTTGCAAGCGGTACGCTAGTTTGTTCTACAATTTCCAATAGTAGTTTGGGCGGAATCCCATCCACTCCAGGTGATTTATTATCCTTCATAGCCCTTATTTTCTTAGCTACCATTTCCGGGGTTACAATTAATTGTCCTAAATATTCTGAATCTGCCCCCTTGAACTTAGCCTCTGGTACTGACAGTGAATTAATATATTCCCTGGTAAACATTGAACTAAAATACTCATTCAGGTCTTCTGCCATTAGGAATCCCTCTGATATTATATTTCCAGCACTATCTTCTAGAGGACCGACCTTATCTTGAACTTTCTGTTTACTTCGAACATACGCATAAAAACTCTTGGTATCATGTTTTATATTACTAGCTAATTGTTGTTCATAGCTTCTCTTTGAATTCCTAATTTCAGCTGTAGCTTGGTTAAGTGCTTCTTTATAACTGTTGTAGTCTTCATTTTCCAGTACATCTATATGACATCCAAATCATTTGTTTATACTTAATTTTTCTAATGGCTTCTTTCGATGTGTTTATTTTTTTGGACTGTTTCCCTTGTTTTTTGAAGGGTACAAATTTATCAACTGTGTACTTAATTTCACTCTTTAATATATTCCAGCATTCTGTTGCTGTCTTATTTTTAGTGTGTTATTCCAGTCTATCTTTGCTAAATATTTCCTCATGTCCTTATACCTTCCTTTGTGGAAATTTCCCCTATACTACTTTTTACTATTCCTTTCTGGTTTTACTTTGATGGTAAAATGTATCTGGTTGTGATCACTACTCCCTAGTGGATCACATATCTTGACATTGTCAAGTAATTCATTCTGTGAAGACAAAACTATGTCTAACACATTCTCACCCCTGGTTGGTTCTAGCACGTGTTGAGAAAGGAAAGTATCTTGAACTAAAACTAAAATGTTGTGGTCCTCACTCCCCATACTCTGTACAGATTTCCATTGTATATGCCCGTGGTTAAGATCCCCCATAATAATACAGTCCCGTTTGTTTACTTCCCTTATAGCGTTTTGTATTTGTTCATTCTCTTCTATGCTTATGTTTGGACTTCGATAAAGTAACCCAACTCTCTTTCTTCCTATTCTATCTTTCCTAAACATTACATATCCTGTCAGTCCCAATTCGGCATCTGATATATCGTTGGTGGTCCAGGATTCGGTTATACCTATTATGTGAGGGTCAATATCTTCTACCATAATGTTTAGTTCATTTCTTTTATTTATTTATTTTATTTATCCTTGCGTTTAGGTGTGTAATTTATCAAAACAACACATTATTGTTGCTTTTTTTTTAGTAATATAGAGGTACTAGTCCAAAGGGACATATTTATGGTTTATAATTAAGTGGGAATGAAGTACATCAACGATTAAGCCGGTAAATTATTATGTAACGTTAAACGCGATTCATCATTGTATTTGCCTAATATCTTTGTTAAGGAGTCGTGAAACATGATTAGTTATATGGTGTTCCAGATAAAAGACGACAAGCCGGCAAAAGCCGACTCAATGCGAGTAGATACAGAAATTCATCCATACATAGCCAACCAATCACGACCGAATGCTGAAAGGATGGGGACATCCCTGCAGTATTTTGAAGTCCGTCAGCAGCGTTAACTACTACGCTAGTTGGTGAGGTTTATACGTTTGGCTGACTGCAAGATCACAGTCGTTATCACACGGGTTTCCGTGTAGTTCAGCAACATGATTACTAGCCAGTAGTTTTCTGTTATAAATGTATGTGCGTCAATGCGTGTGTGCGTGTGTGCGCATATGCGTGCGTGTGCGTGTGTATACATGTGCGCATGCATGTATGTGCGGGCGTGTGCGAGTGTACGCTTTTGCATTAGCTTGTGTATATTTCCTTGTGAGTATATGTGTGCGGGCGCGCGCGCGCGCGTGTGTATATATGTGTGTGTGTGCGCGCGCGTGAGAACGTGCATACGCGCGAGCGCTTAAATGCGTGTGTTTTTTGCGCGCGTTTGTGAATGTCCGCGTGCGTATATGTGGGCGTATGTGTGTGTGGATGTTCTCACATCCTACTAGACAGGGTTGGTGGCATGTGGCGTTTGCACATATAGGCCTCTGCCAAGTTGCCATGACGCCCTAGTAAGTGTCGAATTATAACCTCCCAGCTGGATACCTTTTAACACCATTGACGCGTGCCTGTTGACTGTAACTACTCCTGTTCTTGCTGACAGGCTATGCGAATTGGATTACATATATAATATTGTTACTTTTTTTTGTAATTCCACACCTATACGCTGTGTCTAGTCGAGGTTGAGCGCTGCTACGTGTGGCTGCTCCCGGTCTGACTATTACCTTCATTTATTAACGCGCTTAGTCTCTGGATAGTCTTCGTGCTATGCATTATCAATCGTGAATGTACAACAAGCATAAGTGCAAGGTCTGAGACTTGTTGATGTCTTTGACCACACATATTTACATTGACTTTTAAAACTGGCTTTTATCCTGAGGCGTGGCTGCGGCTATCAACCGGTTTGAACGTTTCACGCTACGAAGCTCCCTGCGCACCTTACCGGAAAATTGCCTGCCCGAGGCAGCGATCGTTGAAGCTTTTCGCTGTGCAAAACATAGGAGATGCATGCATTCAGCCGCCTAGTTACCCGTGGAAGGCAACAATTTAAAGACTGCATTTGTGTCGACCACCAACACGACGGTATCAACACTGCAAATCTGATTCAACTGACGTCGATGTGCTCAGGTTTTTACTCCACTGCGCCTGACAATCAAACGAAGTTCGCCTTGGTCAATGCCAGATCAATTCGAAACAAAGCATTGCTCGTGCGCGATTACATTGATGAGCGCGAACTGGACCTTGTCGCCTTGACGGAAACCTGGCTTGGAGATTACGATATCACGCTAGTCCACCAGCCGCGTAGTGGGGCCCGTCGTGGTGGTGGTGTAGAAGTTATGTTTCAAAAAATATTGCAACACGTTTCGCGTTCTGAAGTTGACACACGTGCCAGTGAGGCGTGTTACGTTATTTTGTGGATCGCCCGTATCGGCTGCACCACGCGTGTCATAGTCGGCTACCGGCCGCTATCGTCCGACTTCCGCTCCTTCCTGTTGGCAATGTGTTGCTGATCGCCTCGGCCCACCCTAATGAGACAGTTGACACTGGGACAGGCTGTTTAAATTAGATTCGCAGGGGGGATTCACAGAGAAGCATGAAACTGGAGGCACAGATAAAGACAGCAGAAATAAATCAGCAAAGAACAGCATGGAAAACTGTTCTGAATCAAGATATAAATGCGTTTGTTTAAATGCAAGGAGAATAGTAAACAAAAAAAGTGAACTAAACATTATGGTATAAGACATTGACCTCACATAATAGGTACAACCGAATCGTGGGTCATCACTGATATATCAGATGCCGAATTGGGACACACGGGCTATATAATGTTAAGGGAAGATAGAATAGGAAGAAGGGGAAGTGGAGTTATTTTATATGTTAAAGAATCTATCCAGGTTTACGAAATAAAATAAGACAGAGAAGCAGATTGCGAAGAAGCTGTTTGGTGTAACATAGTTATAGGAAACGCAACGTTAACGGTGAGGTTAGTTTATCGAAGTCCAAATGTAAGCGTAGAAGAAAATGAAAAAGTACAACACGCTACAAGGGAAGTTAGCAAACGGGACTGTATTATTATGGGAGATTTCAACCATGGTCATATACAATGTAAATATCTACACCGTACGGGGAGTGAGGACCACAAGTTTTTAGTTTTAGTACAATACAACTTCCTTTCTCAACATGTGCTAGAGCCAACCAGGGGTGATAATGTGTTAGACATAGTTTTGTCCTCACAAAATGAATTAGTTGACAATGTGAAATTATGTGAGCCACTGGAAAGTAGTGATCACAACCAGATACATGTTACTATCAAACTAAAATAAGAAAGAAATATAAAAAATCAGTTCAGGAAAAATTTCCACAAAGGAAATGAGAACATATTTAGCAAAGATAGACTGGAACAACACACTGAAGAATAAGACAACAACAGAATGCTGGAATATCTTAAAGAGGGAAATAGAGTGCATCGTCGGTACATTTGTTCCCTTAAAAAACAAGGGAAACGGTCCAGAAAGAAATACTTATCGAAAGACGCCATTAGACAAATTAAGTACAAACAAATGATGTGGAAGTCATATAGACGTGCTGGCAATGACGAAGACTACAACATTTATAAAGAAGCACTAAACCAAGCTACAACTGAATTTCGAAATTAGAAGAGAAACTACGAATAAAAAATAGCTTGTAATACAAAACAAGACAGCAAAAATGAGTATGCATATGTTCGGAGAAAACATAAATTTCAGGATAAGGTTGGTCCTCTAGAAGATAGTGCTGGAAATATAATATCAGAGGGATTCTTAATAATATTTTAGTTCAGTGTTTACCACGGAAGATATTACTTCACTGCCAGTACTAGAGCATAAGTTCAAGGGGAAAAATCATACTATTTAGGGCAGTTAACTGTAACCCCGGAAATGGTTGCTAAGAAAATTAGGGCTTCGAAGGATAATAAATCACCTGGAGTGGATGGGATTCCACCCAAACTACTATTGGAAATTGTAGAACAAATTATCACACCACTTGCAATAGTTTTCAACTTGTCTTTAGAATAGGGATTGGTCCCTTTAGAATTGAAAGAAGCAAACATTATACATTTGTCTAAAAAAGGTTCCAAAAACAAGTCAGAGATCTAAAGACCAGTGAGCTTAACGTCAGTTATTTGCAAATTAATAAAACAGACTAATTAAAGATCACATGTTGGATTTTATTGTTACACATAACTTGTTAAACCCATCACAACATAGGTTTATAAAAGCGAGGTCATGCTTAACAAATATGTTATGTTTTTTTGAATATATCACTAAGTGGGTAGACGAGGGATCACCAGTAGATAGCGTACACTTAGATTTTCAGAAAGCTTTCGACAAAGTGCCACCTCAAAGGTTACTGTTTAAAGTAAAGGCCCATGACAAATGAAATGGTTATTGACAGAAGACAACGGTAGTAGTTGATTGGGGGGCTTCAAACTGGAAATCAGTTTTGAGTTGGGTACCACAGGGATCAGTACTGGGACCTATATTATTCTTAATATATATATATATACATAACGATTTGGACGATGGTGTAACAAGCAAGGTGTTGAAATTTGCGGATGAAACAAAATCGTTTAAAAGGATTAAACGTGATGGAGATAGACAGCATTTACAAGATGATCTTGACAGGTTGAAAAAATGGTCTGAAAAATGGCAAATATTGTTCAATTTTGGGAAATGTAAATGGCTCCCCACAGGACAAATGAACGAAGATGTATAATATACTATGGGAGGTTCTGTCCTACGTATTACTGTAAAAAAAGACTTAGGGTTAACCATTAGTGCTGATATGAAGGTTTCAAGCAATCCTTGGATTAATTAGGCAAAATATAGCGTATAAGGAAAAATAACTAATAATACCACTATTAAAAAAAACAATAGTTAGGCCTTATTTAGAATACTGTTTTCAAGCGTGGAGGCTATATCGCAAGAAGGACATAGATATGCTAGAAAGCGTGCAAAGGAGAGCAACTAAAATTATACAAAAACTGAGGGATCTTAGTTATCAAATACGCCTATAAGAATGTGGTTTAACAACATTATAAACCAGGAGATTGAGAGGGGATCAGATAGAAGTGTTTAAAATATTGAATGGTTATGAAAATATTGATAGAAATATGTTTTTTCAGTTAAGAAAGATAGAAAGACTAGAGGACATGAAGCTACATTAGTAAAGGAGCGGTGTAGATTAGACGTAAGAAAGTTCTCATTTTCACAATGGACTGTGAATGAATGGAACCGATTATCTGATGATTGTGTGGGTGCTAGTAGTGTGAACATGTTTAAAAATAAAATCGACACATACCGCAGAAGGGCTGGATATATGTAGATAAAAGGGTTGGACTCTCGATAAGCCAAAGGGCTTCCTTGTCCACCTGCCATCTAGAGTTAATTCTCTGGATGGCAATCTTGTTAAATTTGATTGTTGCGCTCCAGTGAACACGATCATTTATGTGTGCCATGTGAAGCGCGTCGCTGGGGTGACAGTTCATTTTGTGTGGCAGTCCCAACACTATGGAACTTGCTATCGTAAAAGCTGACTGCAACAACAATGACAAACATCAAACCTTAAGACCTACCTGGTTTCCCGAACATTCTGTACGGCGCCGTGAGCAACGATTGTTGGAACAATTTTTGAGTGTGCAACAATTTGGAAGGCACAGAGGCACGCACACATGTGTGTCAGTGTTGTGTATGAGGAAGTTCGGTATAACTTCCTGGTCTGCACCACATAGTGTTATCTATTAAGGTTCAGACATTAATCGGTGCACGAGATCTCAGTTCTAAAAGAGAATGTCATTCGTCCACAACAACATGGAAGTTTTACTGATTCTATAGATATGTGTATTACCAAGAGTGTGTTCAGTAGAGAATCTTACCGCGAACGTATGCAGTTCTAGATTTGATCAGACGGATCTTCTACTGGGATCCACTGTGGCCGTACCATGACTACTGTCGCCATCATTGTCGCCGTCTGTCTGGCTGTTTTTCTTGCTGTTGACACGTCACTGGCCTACACCGAACGAAATGAAATCAAGCTTGTCAATAACGGATATGAAGATATACTTGTCGCCATCGGAGAGTCTGTTCCAGTGTCAGATAGCAATAAAATGATCAAGCGAATCAAGGTACGTGCAAAATAAAGTCTCTATTTGATCATTATTTGAGTTGCAGGTGAGTGTGGACAATAATTTAGTATGTACAAAAGACTATTGCAGATGTTAATAAGTATGCGCTGCGCAATTACCCAACCAGTGTCCCTCTCCGCTTGGAACTAACATTATTCAATGAAGGGAGATGAACAATTAGTCACACATCCATTCTGAGGAAAAGTACTGAGCACCAAAATAATAGCAGTGAACAATCTGCCTTACTTCGTTTTGCTAGAACATCGACACAATTACAAAGATATAGCCTTAGGGACTCACTGGTACGCTATGGATCTGCCGTATCTTCGTTGATTTTGCCCCAATTGCAAACAGATGGCCTAGGGACTCACTGATACGCTGAAAGCTGATGAAATTAAGTAAGATCTATGGTGACCGGAAATTGTCATTGTAGTGGTATTACGAATCTGACAAGGCGAATGTGTGATACAAGTATAATGTTTGTAAAGCGGCAGGATGAGATGTTGGTGTGTTAAGGACACATACATACCAGCACTCCCTACACACACCTCTGCATCGTTTAACTCCATCTTTGCGTTTTATCGTGTCATCGCGTCATCGCGTCCTCTCGTCTTCGCTCCATTGCGTTGCCAATACTCAGCACACCACAGCGACGGTCATTCTCTTCCGTGACACAGACTTTGTATAATAACATTCGAAGCAGTAATGAAAATTGCACTAACAAGTGCACGGGATAATCCGTCGTCCAACAAGTATGCATTATAGTAATTTAATGTTCACTATTTTTTGGTGTGAACAGTCACACAAAATGGGAGCCAATTGACCTTGTATCAAGTTCGCGGGTGCATGCAATTAGAAGACCTGTATTTATAAACATAATGGGTTCAGTCTGTTGCATCAATTGCATTTTAATAAAGCCGTTAATTAAAGATACAAAAACAAATCATATAACTTTTGCAACAAAATTGTATCCGGGCATGCTCTAATTAATAACTGTTACGTTAATCTACACGTGACAAAATTTTATTTGGGTCAATCTACGTGTCTCGTTTTTATAATATTAGTCAACAGTAAGAACTTGAAAGAGGGGAATGACGAGGGGAAATATCATGTTGTCCCGGTACTATTTATTCTACATTACCTCATCGATGTCATAAAATTGAAATGCGTCGTAACATTAATAAAAACATATCAGTGTATAACCATGGATGTTGTCCCACATACCTCCATGGTCCACCTCCATCGCCCGACTTGACTCAATCGTCCATCCTACATCCGTCGTCCACACACCTCTATCGTCCACCTTGCCACTGTCGTCAATCTTACCTCCATCGTCCATCTTACCTCCATCGTCCGTTCTATCCTCATCGTCCATCCTACCTCCATTGTCCCTCCTACCTCCATCGTCCCTCCTATCTCCGTCGTCCATCTTACTTCCATCCTCCCTCTTACCTGCATCGTCCATCGTACCTCCGTGGTCTCTCCTATCGTCTTCGTTCATCCTATTTCCGGTATCAACGGATATTTCACTTCAAGCAAAGTATGTCCAACCACTCTAGTGGATACGAAAATAACGTATACAATATTCGTAGCCCTACTTAACTGTAATTTAAGCAAAAACACAGAGTACCCGCAAATTCGTATTAGCAGTATGAAATGTGACATACTCACGTAATATCAATTATATAGTATGGGCTTTTTCAGTTTATTTTTGAGCGAGCCTCGTCGGACCTGTTTGTAGCGACATACAGGCGTGTTTACTTTCGCAGCGTCACCATCCTAGTGCCGAAGGTAAGCATTAACGTATCTTACAAGTATTATGTGTAATGTGTGTCACTAATGGATATATGTTGTTGTGTGCTAGTATGTACATTCACATAGGACCCGGTGGGTCCAATGATCCAATGTATATACTTCATACACTCTCTGCTCGGTGTCTCTCACCCTACCGGGAAGCAACCCCGGCCGCTGGGAACAAGATACAATAGGTTAGAGATAGAGACCGACACTGTGTCTGTCCACGATAGCTTACACATTTCCCTCCTGTGTGGCATATTTCACTTTCCCTGGCATAGACACCATATAGGAGGAACCAACGCGTTTTAGTGTCTCTTCTGAAAGACACAACCTGACACAACCTGAGGTTAATGAAATTGCCTAAGTTTCTAAACGGCGGCAGGTGGAATCGAACTTGTGTGCTTGTGTATACGTGTGCTTGTTTGTAAGTGTGTATGTGTTTATTAGTATATGTGTGTACGTACGTATGTACGTATGCACGTATGCACTTATGCACGTATGCACGTACGCACGTACACACGTACGCACGTACGCATGTACACACGCACCCACGCACGCACGTATGCACGTATGTACGTATGTATGTATGTACGTATGTATACATGCACATATGTGCATATGCACGTGTGCACGTATACATGCGTGTATGCTCTGCATGCATGTATGTATGCATGCATGTATATATGTACGCATGTAAGAATTAGGCATATGCATGTATGCATATATGCATGTGTACTAATTATGTATATATATATATACATATTTTACTTAAAAACATGTATGTCGGTATGTAAGTATGTATGTTTTTGTATGCGTTAATTGTGTCTATTTCAAGAATACGTGTGTACGCATTTACGTATTTAATCATATATGCATGTATTTATGGTAGTATGTATGTACATATACCTGTGCATTATCATTAAAATAACATAACTATCGTAATTCCATCTGTGGTGTACGAAAACATAAATATAGTTTTTCTTCCAATCAAATTGTTAACTTCGCTGTTAACACGGCAGAGTTGTGGAAGTAACAACAGCTACAATGCGGCAACAACAGAGACGTTCAGCTTGGCCAATGTCGTCGTCGATGGCCCAGAAGTGGAAACTCCGACTACGTGGACTTTCGGAGAGTGTGGCAATCCAGGGGAGTACATACAACTGCCCATAGGCTACGTGCTAGCTTCGCTTAACACGGTGGTCAGAACATTTGGATTTCACGGTGAGCATTTCTAACGGCCAACGTGACGCCCTCTGTTGATCATTATTTAAAATATCCAGGATTTTGTATTGACATGGTTTGATAATTGATTATTGATTATTAGTATGTGTGTGTGTGTGTATGTGTGTGTGTGTGTGTGTGTGTGCGGACGTGCTGGCGTAAATGTGTGTGTGTGTGTGTGTGTGTGTGTGTGTGTGTGTGTGTGTGTGTGTGTGTGTGTGTGTGTGTGTGTGTGCGCGCGCGCGCAATGTAAATCATACTGTTGCCAAGATGCACCGCCAAGTCCAATATCGTTGTATTTCCCTCTCGTAGGCCCGACGTTCGTTCACGAGTGGGGCCAATTGGGGTGGGGACTCCAGGATGAGTACCCCGTCAGCGGAAAGAAGAGGTTCTATCACTCGAACAGCGAGGTCATGCGCGGCAAGCACAAGAGAGGGAGCCACGTAGATTACGTCATCAAGGGAGAATGCGTGATAGACGAGGCGACGGGACTGCCAACTGAAACATGCTACTTTAGACCGCATCCTGGAAACCCAGGTGTACAAGCCTCCCTGATGTTCTACCACAACTTGACGGAGGTATTCAATTTATTTGTTTACCAGTTGATGTTATGTTTCGAATAGTGTTTTCACTGCGTTCTTAGGTACTAATTGTGCTACACAATATAGGTGTGTGCGTATATGAGTACAGTTGCAACTGTTTGAGTAAAGGTGTTCAGTGTGTCAGCAAATGTTTCCTGCCTGAATGCGACGAAAGCAGTAAATTGGAACTAAATAGCCCACAAATATGTTATCGATCATTAGTGGTTACATTTACTTCGGCCATCATAATAACAAATTGTTCATTGTGCAACTATAACTGCCCTGAGACAAAGCAATACTTCACACACATACTATTTCCACCAAATTAACCCAGTTTTGTATGTAGACTATGCGTGGTTTACGAACTCGCCATGTCACTCACCCACACCTGCTTATTTTCATTTCACCCTCTCAATCATTAATGCAATATATCGTTTATATGCAAGGTAAATATTATCACCATACAAGCACACTTGCATGCAAACTCGCGCGCGCACGTACACGCATATAATCACAGTACACACACACATAACACACACACAAACATACACACACCCACACCCACACCCACACACACACACACACACACACACACACACACACACACACACACACACACACACACAACATTACACTTCACACAGTCTCACATCTTCTGTTTCTCCTCTCATTTCTCTCTGTTTCTTCTCTCTCGAGATCTCTCCCCTCTCCTCTCCCTCCTCCCTCTCCCTCTCCCTCTCCCTCTCCCTCCCTCTCCCTCTCCCTCTCCCTCCCTCCTCCCTCTCCCTCCTCCCTCCCTCCTCCTCCCTCTCCCTCCTCCTCCCCTCCTCCTCCCTCTCCCTCCCTCCCTCCCTCCTCCCTCCCTCCCTCCCTCCTCCTCCCTCCTCCCTCCCTCCCTCCCTCCCTCCCTCCTCCCTCCCTCCCTCCCTCCCTCCCCTCCCTCTCCCTCCTCCCTCCTCCCTCCCTCTGTCCGCCCGTCTGTCCGTCCGTCCTCCCGTCTCCCCCCCCCCCCCCTCCCTCCCTCAATCCCCTCAATCTCCCCACCCCACTACCTTTCTCCCCACCTCCCCCCTCAATCTCCCACCCCACTCCCTCTTCACTCTCTTTCTTCTATCTCACCCACAAACTCGACTCATTCACGCAGTTGTTCATTAATGCAAATCTCACTCACTCATGTTTGTTATATCAGGTGACAACCTTTTGCGACAACGACGAAAACAACCCGGCGACAATGCACAACGACGAAGCACCGATCGTAACGATCTGTGTGAAGGCCGGAGTGCGTGGGAGATCATGCGTGAACACGACGATTTCCGTAATGGTCAGTGCTTGTTAACATTATATTAAAACTGATATCACTTCGTTGCACTAAATGCATGTTGAATCAGTTATTATTAACATATATCATTCCAATTTTGTTAAACCTTCTACGCGCTTCTGAACATTTATAACGTTTATTGTTATTATCATCATCATCATTATTATTATCACTATTATTATTATTATCATCATTATTATCATTATTATTATTGGTATTATCATCAATATTATTGTTATTATATTTAATAGTGTTAGTTTTATTATTACCAAACAATTAAATAATGTCGTTTATGCACGTAGTTTGAAATTGTCACCTGCTTATGTTATAATAATAATACATTTATTCGTACTTTAAAAATGTACAATTCGACTAAATCAATGTATATAAGTTACTGTGTACATAAAACAGTAAGCAATGAGCGGAGCTCGTCAATGGCTAAAAAATAGAGCTACCCGCATTATCTATATTATGTAATACATATTTTACAAATGAGAATCTACATACTAGTTCATCATCCAACCCCTCCTGGTAGTGGTCTTGAATCATATCATAAAACTGATTAGACTTCATGTCATGGCATCACGTTTGTATTTGGACATGATATAGTTAAAACATTTAGACTTGTATGACCCATTACCTTGAATGGCTAGATGAGAGAGCATTTTCAAAGTGGAGTTACTGAATTTCGAGCAACTCTGCATAAAACTTACCATTCGATTCATAATTTGAATTTGAATCGGAAAACAGTCTCCTAAACGTGGCACCATACTACAATGCGTGCAAATTGGTAGATTAAACAGTTTTCTGATACCTTTGCGCCACGTAGTATAAAACATATCAAGATGTTTGTTTTGTAAGTTCCACAGACATACACCATAGAAAGATTTACAGTACGACATATATAATTGACGTTTTATGTTTATATTACAAAACCCAAAATTAGCAGAAAATGCATTTACACGCCATATAAAATCATGACACATATCTTTACCATAGCCTGGTGAGTGTCAGGACCAATAATGTGGCCTAAATGCAATCCTTTTTACTATGTTTCACTTTTAAACCATCAAAGTAAAATGCGCAGTCGGTACCACTGCCGTATTTAATAAGTTGACATTTTGGCGGGTTGAATTGTAAATCATATTCATATGCAAATGTTAGACATATATCACACATTTTGTTCAATGCATATATCGATGGAGCTACCAAAGATATATCATCAGCATAGCCAATAGCACCATAATACTTATGACCAATCAAACAGCCAAAACCAGACATGCAGAGTCTTGTTAACATTTCATCAATGTAGATTGAAAATAAAATGGGGGACAACACTCCACCATGCTTCACACCATTGGTAATGGATAAATGCAATGACATGGAATCGTTCCATGATACATTTAAATGTTGATTAGTGTACTTATAAAGTAAACATCTGATTAAAAGGGGATTAATTCCTCTTTCCATCAATAAGTTAAAAAGTTTAACATAATTTACTTTATCGAATGCTTTAGTCGCATCTAGTAATAACACGTAAACATCCGATTTATTCTGCTGGAAATAGTTCACAGTCTCCATTAACGCAAATGTACATTTAGGTGTAGAGCTTTGAGGTTTGAAACCAAACTGTAGATCACTTGTTTTAAGAGCATCATAATTTTTCATCGTTATAACCCAATCAAAGATTTTCGACAGAGGGCTGCTAAGAGCAATGGCTCGATAGTTATCAGAATGATTTGCTGATTTCCTCTTGTTTTTTACCAGAGGTTGGATTGTTGAAATATTACAACCATCCGGGGTATACACGTGATATATCATTGCTGTGAATAGCAAAGAAAGAAAAACATGTAATTTGTTAGGTGCATGAATTAAGTGGTCGGTATATATAACGCCATATCCATCACATTTGTTACTCTTAACATGATTAATGCCATTCAAAACATCATCCACCGTAATAGTATTTTCACCTTCATTACAATGTGCATCTACTTTACTATGTATGTTTTGTAGCAATGACGTCATATCTGCATCGTTATAGGCTACTGAATTATATAAGTCCTCATACTTAGTAGCAAAGTGTTTAGAAGTATTTTCGTCTCATGTCACTTCATCAACCATGTTGGGTAGCATATTATTGTTCTTTGTAACTTTACCTACTTCTTTCCTGAAGTCCCTATTTTTTATTTCCAAGTAAAGCTGTCGCAATACTTTCTTTTTTAACATTATTTTGATTACGTTTAACAAAACGAACTGCTCTGTGATATTGAGAGCGTGATCTACGCATGACGTCAGCAATAACAGCATTGCGAGGAGAGCCACAATCTTTCCATACATTATGCCAAACCAATGACGCTTCTCTGTGTGGTTTAACGTGCTCATTCCAACCCGCTATTACCTTCGAATTTCCCTGTTTTGAAGTATGTGGAATGGAGTTTTGACAAGCTCTTATACAACAATCCATTATTGAATCATAAAATATCTGAATATCATGACAATGCGTTAACCTGCTAGGACAATTTTTATCGTGGCATTCTAGAGAATGCCATGGTATAGATAGTTCGTCAATCATTCTTTCTAAAACCTTGCTGTACTGACATAAGTTACAGTCTGACGCTTCTTGCCGTTTAGGTCTAGATATGTACCTTCTAGAAGAAGGTGAACAATAATTAACATCTAAACTCAAGGTAAGAACCAGTGGCGAATGAAATGATAAATTTGCACCATCATGCACAGTATAATATCCTAACATTTGGTCAAAGAGTCCATTGTTTAACAGAAAATGGTCAATGACATCAGTAACAGTGTTTACAGGACTAGTAAATGTATAACAAAACATTAGGTCCTTCAAAATCAATACATGGTTTGATTGTTTCACGTTCACATGTGTAATTTAAATGTTTCGTAAAGTAAGAAGACACACGACTGAAAGACGTGTTCATATCACCTCCAATAATGAAATTGGAACAGTTCATTATATTACATGTACTCATAATTTCAATCAAAATATTGTAGTACAGAGCATCATTAGATCTGATACCACATGGCATGTACACATTAAAAAGTAATAATGACATGCTTTGCATAGTTATATTAAATGTACATATTCTATTAAAGTTCATGATGACTGGGGAGACAATACATTTCAAGGAATTTTTCAACAAAATGGAATATCCACCATATCCTCTGTCATTTAAAAACATAGTATTATCTATTCCAGAAACATCATGAGATAAAATGCTAATATTGTTATCACAGGTTATGTTTTTAATCCTATGAAACTGAGATTCCATTAACCAATGTTCCTGGAGTAAAACAAAATCATGTGTTTTGATGAGCTCTGAGACATATTCAGGCTTACCTGGACCAAAGCCAGTACCATTATAACTTGAAATAGTAAGGTTACTAGCCATGTTAAAAATCGTAGATTATGTCGGAAGATAATAAAATCAGAACGTGTTACGCGCTTTCTTAAAGCGGAATATACGAATGCTGATGCCTTCTGGCCACACACATTAACTGTAAATTAAACTAATGACAATTATATAAAAAATGCAGTTGCAAGCGACCATTAGTGGTGTATTCCAGGAAACAGCCCCGCCATAAACGAACTGCAGAAACCCACATTCCGCATTGTTCAAGCAAAAAGCAAACATATTGTGATGGTATTGGACGTGTCTGGCAGCATGGCCACTGCTAGTAACGGGGTGAGTATTTGTGTCATTACTAGTGAATGTCAATTGAAAGTAAAGTTGTGATGAGCATATGTTTATGACATTAATGCCAATGTCCTAAAGAGGTGAGTGGACTTTAACGGATTCATGACCACTATTAATAACATGGTGAGTATAAGCTGTACGTGTATGACGTAATGAACGTTGAGACGCGAGTGGACATATTATATGAAATCTTGAGCATTTGTTTAAAGTAAAGGAGTAAGTATGACGTTATTTATACAACCTGATTTGCAGGATTTTATCGTTGCTTCTGAAAATAACACAGGTAATGATCGCATCTCGTATCATCACCTCTGAAAGTAACATAATTCTCTTACAAATTCGTATCTACAAACTTGAGAAGAGAATCAATATAAAACACAAATAATATAAAAATGAAAATTCCTAAAAATGAAATTAAAACACCTGTTGTAGACTGTAGACACCATAAAAGTCACGAGTTACGAAATACATAAGTTTGAGTGCTCATTAATTATGTATCACCTATCAACAGGTAACCCGGATACAAAAACTTTACCAGACATCGTCATCTACGCGGAGTGGAGGTAAACTCAACTAAGATAATTGTTTTATCACCCTTGATAACATGTTGTCAACTTGCACGCATTACGTGCATGCATGACTGTGAAAATTGGCGGTGGTGCATCTACGTTGACAACGTTCCAAGATTGTTTAATGTAGACTTTTGCACGATCAAAATGATCATCTGATTCAAAGATACAATATCAATACTGTTACCAGAGGTGCCAAATCTACAACTTGTGCGAGAGAACTCACGCTTTTTAATTGTTTGGGCATACTCTCACGGTCTGTCGGTTTTGTGTCGAAATCTACCGTTAGACGAATGTTTCATGGTCTATATATATATATATATGTTTTATCTAAAATCGCCATAAGCCGGTGAACTTCAAGGTTTAATAACATAGTTACTAATTTTGAATGCAAATGTACTGTTTAACAAACATTTTACGTTCAACATGCATTGCAAAAAGAAGTAAATGTACCCTACGATTTAATAATGATCGCTCATGGAAGGACTCCCTTTCACGCATGCACTCTCATCTGGTGTCAGGTCGTCATATGCCGCCATCACATCATGAAAACCGGTAAATCTATCGTTTTTTGGCGATATAACTTGAATCCTCTGACCACAACGCTCATTGTTGTCTTGGTACTTTTGCCAGGTACTCGAGACCGGTCAACGTCCCGCTAGTGGTGGGGTCTGGGTGCTTGTAAGCGACGGCGAGGAGAACAGTGCACCTCGCATCGCTGCTGTCAAGCCAACCTTGCGCCAGAAAGGGGTCGTCGTTCACACCATTATGATAAGTGACAACGCTGAGCCGAAGTTGGTCGAACTAGCAGCATACACAAAAGGGATGTCGTTTTTCGATTCAGGGGCGTCTGACTCCACGAATCTACAGAGTGCTTTCAGAACAACCGTGAAAGAGTCGGAAAGCGACGCTCCAGGTGTTGCTCCCGTTGAGGTGTGTTGATCTCTTAAGTATTACCCTAGTCATTCTACCAAATAGCATGATTAAACTGACCACTTTTTAAGTTGATCCTATAAGGTAAATACGCATGCTATATTTGACGTCGCGTTATAACCATTAATTCACATAAACATAGAATGTCCTGCTCTCATGTGGATACATGTTAATTTTTTTAAATTGTTGTTGGTGTTGGCTTTGTCACTAACTTACATATTTTAAGCAAGTTGCTTCTGTTGTAATATTTGTAACTTTTATGTATATTGTGTGTGTTTGTGTAAGCGTGCATGAGTGATTGTGCTTGTGCGTCACGTACGTAATGTGTTTGTGTTAATAATGTTCAGTTGCTGCTGGAGACAGTGTTGGTCAGTGCGAGGGACGAAGTCAGCAGGTCGGTGTCCATCGACTCAAGCATCGGCCGAGACACTGCGTTCACCTTTTCGTACACCGGCAGTAATTTCACCTTATACGTCCTCGTTACGTCACCTTCAGGACCGAGTTACAAGGCGAATGGTCCAAACGGACTTCATGACACTGCACAGAAACAAGTGATAATATCGTTAAATGAAGCGGAAGTGAGTCACTAATATTGTTATTTTATTACGATTATTAAAATTACATTAGTATTATTACTATTATTAGTTGCAAATGATGGTTGTTGTGGGGATAGTGGTGGCGGTGGTTTCGTCGGCGGCGATCAACAGGGGCAAACAAGGAATGTGTAGCATGTATTTTTGAGATAGCAGCAGCAGCCACCTTAGTGTTATGCATATGCTGATAGTATGCATGCACGCGCGCCTCATATAAGACAACGTGTGTACATATGTGTATTTTTTAACAATCTATGTACGAACCTCGATTTGTGGAAGTGTCATCTGACAAAACCGGCCTGTAGTATATTCAGGAAAAACACAGGTGTTGGAATTATGTACTACTAATTTGTGATCACTCATGTTTCTTTAACACTAAGACTACAGGTTTATCAAAGCATAACTTCCCAACTTATGTGGTACTTCCGTTTTCACAAAGTGGGTGAATGGATGGTCGTGATGAAAAACCCTGGATCGGCCGCCACCCAAACTCAACTACTTGTAACGTCAAAATCTTTGTCCGACGACAATTACCCAATCAGGGTGAGGGCTTTCCTCAGCAACCAAGGTATCGACTTCACAGGCAAGTAACTAAAATGATGTTAATTAGGCATGTGTAGCATCTGCGAGAGTATAACCTTTATCGGCGTCAGTTGTGTGAGTGAGATATCACAAACTAGACATTTTATACATTTTTAAAGAACTATTTCTATTGATTTCAGATTACAGACATGAATTCGCAAAAATGTTATAGGTTAATAATAACATGGAATTCAACGTTCTTTATATATAATTTGTTTACAAGAAGGTGATGTTTTCATCCCTATTCAATTTAAATATTGATAATTATATTGTACTATGATGTGTTGCTGTATTTTGTATCGCAAGTTATGTTTTTTATGTTCACCTTTCGTAAATGTTTTGTGTAATCTTAATTATTGACAGCAACGACATTTAATTTTATGACAATACTGATATTCACAGCAAGATATTTGATATTTTACATTTAGATTATTCGACATTGAAATTGATCGTGAGAGCAGAAGTTAAGAAAGGATATTCCCCTCTAATTGGAGCAAAGGTCAAGGTTCAAGTGGGAACGTTGCCATGGAAATTGATGAAAGATGACGGAGCGGGTATGGTTCTAACTTCGCAACATTCAGTATAAATTCGCGTTGTTTAATCAGTTCAACGAAGAACAATTTATGATGATTGTGTAAAGTTAATGGCGTACATAACATTTTGTTCTCCAAACAACTTTTGGTATAGCAAGCCCAACAGCATTGCCTAAATATATTGCATTAATTTTGTTTTATAAAAGAAGACGTCCGCAATCCAATTAGTATACCAATACTGTTTTGCAAAGCAATTCTATGTTGTCTACATACGCAATGTACACTTCACACTAACCATCAAATCGTGCTGTAATAACAGTGATATGACTCTGTTCGTGTACGACAGTTTGCAAGTAACATTGAAATAAGTCCGAAATTCGTTGTTTTTTTATGATGACCAAGACATGAAGATATATAATAATATGTAGCAAAGCAACGTTTGACATATTAGTTTATATGGTAGTATGATCATCAATTAAAGAAAATATAATCTACTGATTACACTAATACTGGAACCGTGATTGCGTTCAAAACAGCATTGACAAATACGTCAGAAGGGCGGTTCTCACATAAATACAAAAATGTTATTCCAGCCGTTCCTATCTGGCTATTCTTACTGCAGTCTTCTTAAATACTGATAGGCACAGTACAATAAATGTGTGTGTGTTTACTTAGGAGTCGACGTTCTCAAAGACGACGGATTCTACTCCGCCGTTCTGCTGAAATTCCCCCAAATGGCTACAACTCTGTGAACGTTCGAGCAACTGCCAAAGAGGGGAACGAGACGAGACTCGTGAAAGGGGCAGGGAGTCGGGCGTTCCAGCTCTTCCCCATTACCGAAAGTAGGTATTTGTATGCATTGGTTTGAGCTAAGGCGAACGGTGAGTTTCACGACTATGCACATTGATACAGAGTATGTCTGTTGTAGGTATCAGAACATACTAAATACTTTCATAGTATGGCAAACAGGGACAACATGAGTAATAAAGGATATAGTAATCGTGAAGTTGGCCATCAAATACAACATAAATAACTAAAATCGAAAATGCAATAACCACGAAGCGAGCCAACTACCCAAACAATGGAATGATCAGTATATGTCTCTACCATACACTTACTTTAATTCCAGCGGCTATTGTTGCGTTTAGTGTATTAAATTATATTACACAGTATTGCTCCTGTTCTGTTCACCGCACTATCGTACTTCCACTCACTTCATTGGCATTTTCCGGATTATCACAAATGGTTGTGTAAAAATTAATGTACAATTGTGCATAGCATTATGAGTGAAACACGTTAAACAAATATGTAGATGCTAGGACTTGTTTTAAATTAGCGTTGTTACGATTTATGGAGTTGTGCACCCAAGCGTCGTTTATTCGTTGTTGGGCTTATGCCGTGGGACGTTTTGCGTACGGCGTACTTCGTACGGCGTGGTGCGTGCGGCGTCCTACGACTGATTGGCGTAGCAGTGTAATGATTAACACATCGGACCCTCAATCGAAACAATCCGTGGTCAAATCCAGTTGCTGCCTATTTAAAGCTTTAACATCATCGATCACTACACATTGCTCAAGTTCACTCAGTTGTATTTTTGCGCTCCCGGCAAAAGCTAGCAGTGGGTGCATACGAACGAACAGATCTTGCGCCGTAAATGCAAGGTGACTGCGTGCTTCTTGGAGAAAAGGTATTGTAAATGTACACGTCTTGGGTGAAGTATGAATCGAAAGAACAGTCCCAAGGATACAGCGATATATAAGCACTTATCTTTGTTACAGGTGACACAGAAATTGGTCCTACGAACGAAACAGTGGAGGGGCTGGACCGGACAGCGGACGCCGGAGTCGTGAATGTCGCCAACATGGACCTGAACGCAGACCCGAAAGACGTATATTACTTCCCTCCCGCCTGTTAAGGTTACGGACCTCGAGATCACCGACATGTCGTCTGAAAACGAGACACTGACAATGCAATGTACAGCCGTGGGAGACTACGAGGAACAAGAAACAGGTTGGGGACGTTTTAAAAAAGAAATTTAATGTTGCGAAGAATTGTGCACAGGATGTAATACATTGGGACATGGTGAAATTGCAACTTATATGCGATGTTTTTGTTATTTCCGCCCGTGCATAATGCAAAACATGCCAGAATGGAATTTGTTATTTTATTTTTAAACGGATGTTTCATAAATATTGAGGCCCTAGAGGGATGAATATTTGTAATTTTAAAACAATAATGTTTGTCATATATACATTTTAAAGTGGTTCATCGATCAACATATATAGTATTTCGTTAAAATAAAACATTAATGTGAAACGATTTGGAGACCAATCATATATTCGTTTCTCATTTCATAGAGCAATACTAAACGTATTGCACATACATTAATCCTAGCTATACTCTATGTGTAGTATCACAGCGGAGTGTGTACATTATCTAAGTTAATATTGATTGTTTCCAAACTGTGTTCACCCCGTGCTATTATACTGCAAACATTTAGCAATTGCTACGAAATATTTTTATAAATACCAAAAATAATCAATACAATATTAATTTGTTTTGCTTCTTAGCATCATCGTACGACATTCGCTTCAGCACCGACATCAAACAGTTGCGATATTCTTTCGACAACGCCTCTCGACTCAACGACACTGACATCGTCGCTGGAAATCCCAATTCACCATTGACACCTTCTAAAACTAAGACATTCGTGATAGGTTTCCCCGCCGGTTTTAGCGGAAAAACCCTATTCTTTGGCCTGAAGGTAATCCACAGCAATACCGACAGAGTCAGCAAAGTGTCTAACATTGTGTCTGCCGCAATCGTATACGTGCCTCCGAAATATCATCGGAGTCGGCATACCGGTGATGTTCCTGATCGCGTTACCGCTGATGATAAGAAATGTTCGTAGCTCGAGCAACACACAGAGTACAGGACTGAGAGAAAGGCACTCTGAAGGAGAATCACCCAGCAATGACTACTGCGAGTCACACACCAATGACTACACCGCATAGCCGTATTCCATACCGCGGGTAAACCGACCTATGGGACAATGATATGTTCGTCACGCATCTACGTGTTATCTCCCACAAGCGACGCGGCTCATGGAATCACCTTTCATGTTTCGCTACATCTTCCGTCAGAAGTTTGAAGAGCTCTTCCTTGTTTGTGGCATCCTGTAAGAACCCCCAAAGTACACGGGCATTTTGGCATCGCGGGACACCTTTCTGCGGATGCCTTTCCCTCGTTTTGCTCGTGTTGTGGCTTTCAAACTGTCGGGTAGGTATATGCCCCAGGCGATGTCAATCTTAGAGCTACCTTGAAGGTGTCTTTCTGTCCAGGGAATGAAGGTAGTGTCCCTGTATTCACCGAATGTCGATGTGTTTTCTAGTGGTAGACCGTGCATTATCGCAGCACCATCAGACACTTTGACACCAAAATGTGAGGGTGCCTCTTGCTGGACATTTGGTTCAATGCAATGCAATAGCTCATATTTAGTGCTTATTAGTCGAAGTTTCCCATGCAGGGACAATGCTGGCGGCCAAGGGTGGTTTTCATGTGCGAAAAACTCGTGCAGCGGTGAATAGCTGGCTGAAGAGATAGCAATCACTCTACATTTGTTGGAATCGTTGTTTCGCATGCGAGTTCGTCATAATGGAGTGAGGACGCGTGGATTGGGGCAGTTGGGTTTTTTATGGCCTCGTGGATGGAGGTCTTCCTTTCAACAAGCACGTCCTTGACGTATTTGGAATACTGCTCTTTCCCCCAAACGTTCCATTCAGTGCATTGCTTGCATTACCATTGCGTACGTGCAATCGTGGGTGTCCACGGTCATTAATTTGTCGTGAAGCGTGTTTTTTATAGTCAATAATCGTAAAAATTACACTAAAACAAGTTTTATAACACTCAAACACTAAAGCTATGCTATAAGAATGAAATAATAGTTATACTATAGTTAGTGTTATATTGTACACAAATGTACACACCTTGCTTGTATGTAGTGAATCTGATAACTATAGACGTTAGCATCGTGTACCAAACTGTCCTCCATTTCGAATTGTTCTTTTAATATCCACTAGGTGACAACACTTAGTGTAGCTGGTAGTGAACAGACGACAGCACTACATGGAGAAGAAGTCCATGTATTGCTGTAGCAGATGCTAGATTTAGTTGCCGAGTATAAGGATCATTCTGAAATCAATGTTCCTATGGCGGCCATCTTTTAATCCAATATGGCCGACACTTGAAGGTATTCTCATAACAGAAGTGGATTCCTAGACTCTATAAACGTTGGTTTATGCACCATAAGCATGTTTCTGAGTTGAATATAAGCTTGAAAAGACAAATTCCTGATAAACACATATTTTGTTATCTTTGACTATGACTTGACCTTGATCTTTGCCTTCAAAACCTGGCATCCACCTCTCAAAGGTTATGTATGGTCATAAGGTATATGTGTGCAAAATATTTTGTTTGGGACCTCTATGGAAATTGCCCTGATAAAAAGAAGACGATCTATATGTATTTGCTCATTTGCGGCTATTTTGGATTTATGCTAATTATTAAATCATCCTGTGGAAAGGAGTGTTTTCAAAATATAAAACAGTGTTTCAAAACATTCAAGTATATTATTTATATGTCGAGATATTGGACATTAGTACAAAATGGAATTTTAATGTTACTCATCTTTTGTATGGTCCTCAGGTACATCGGTGCCAAATTTGGTGCTTTGTTCCAGCGTGTCACGATTTCACTAAAATTTGGACTTAAGCGACTCTACTGTATCCAGATGAAGCGAATTTGTGTATATATTCGGGTTCAGATATAGTGTAAAACTTAATAAATAATCTATGCAATTTACAGATTTTCAAAATGTTTTCATCCTCACCGAACAACAACAATATCAATATTAATAAATTTCCAGAGGGAGACTCGTCAGCCTCCTAAACACTCTTATCATTTAGACGACATATCCGCTTAACTAGATCTTCTAAGTCACCTCTCATATACACAAGTAATAGAACAACTTCTTCTATCATATTCCATCGAACAAGAAAAGGTAATGCAACCTTATATGATCACAATAGTGAAATGTCGTAGAACTGCTACCTTTTACGTAGGGTAAAAATGTGTCGATTAAATGTTAGAGATTAACGATACCATATATCGATACGGACGTCAACTTGAATCTGTTCTGGCCATCGGCAGCCCTCCGAAGCCGACTCAGCGTGGTTGTAATTAATTTCCCTCTTCTCGCTATTGCAACCTACGTTTGATCATCCTTAGTACATCACAAGTGCGTAGGTCAGCGCTGATTCGCTATCCCGTATAAACATCGCGACATCAGTATCGTCGCGCTGACCCAGGTTCGTTTATGCTCGACCACACCCTGTGACAATTTAGCAATACAAAACCAAATAATCAAGACAATACCTATACTCTAACACTCATTCAGGTGTACACAGAACATATATTTTACATACCTCCCGTATTCTCTTCTAGGATATACATGAAGGTAAGATTTCATAGTCTACGCCATCGCTCGGTATTGCTTCAATGTATGGGCTTGATAACCACACTGTAATAATATGTTGTTACAGAGTCCAGGTTACATCGTCCTTTCTGTGGATCACTCTGGACTGTTGTGTTCTATCTCTTCCAAACCTCAGTTAATTAACGATGTACTTCGCATATGTCATGTGATCCCTTCTGACTCTGACATCATTGCAATAATGTCACCGCCCAACAGGTAAAACAATAATTCAACATAAATCGTCATTATACCGACATTACTATACGCTGTGAAATTATTCCATATACATTTCCACCCGTACCACAGTTCCTAATCATGTAAAGCTGCCTACCATTATATAATTATTACATGTTAGATTCAACTTTCCTAACTGTCTACCCTAACTATAATGTAATGTTTCCCCGGTTCTTTAAAATCTCACCCTATGCCACCTCCCTAGTACATTCACATTATTGCCTAAGCACTAGCCAGCCGCCAATAGCCGTACAGGGTAACCCCAACCGTAGTCTTTCACAGTTGCTATCGACCTGTGTTAAGTTCTTAACACCACATCGTGACACACTAACACAGTCACACGATATATTTAAGTAGGTCATCGGTAGGTGATCAATCTCAACGATGCACATGCACGCGCGCAAGCACGTATGCACACACACGCATGCGTACACCCGAACTCATGCAAAATTGAACACATAATGTTTATAATAATGTTCTATTAATATTCAACAGTGTAAATTTGTCCACGAATGTCCACGTACTTAGATGGTACATAGCCATTAATACCACATAATGCAACCCATTATTTTAGAATACCCCACGAACCTCAGCCGTTTTGTAAGTTGCTGTGATCTCTCTGTTTGCCCAGACACAAAACAATTTCTGGTCAGTACATTAGTAAAAACTTTTTAACATATTTTTAGAACTATCCGCAAGAGGGCGCAACAATAAAACACTGGAGATGTGTTGACCTTGACCTATATCGTTGGCTTTTTTATTCCACGATAATTTTCTCACGTTCAGGTGTGGAATTTTTAATATCCCCTGCACAACCACCGTGTTTAAAGGACCGAATGTTTATACTGTCTTCTCCTCAATGAACTGGAAAATCATCGACTAATGTATCAAAAAGGTAGTCATTTAGACATCCAAGAAAGTGATCATAATTGCATTTTTGAAAGAGTCTAAGCAGAAAGTGGATTCTAACCAGGTCTTCACTTGAGACTTTACAACCAGTCTCCACAGCTACCGACGTTAGACATATTAACGTCTGGCAACCCAGTCAAGCGCCTGGAGGGTAGCCATATTGAGGTGGGTTATTCGGAATGTGTCCCTACCCATGCACTTGATACGGACTCATGGGTGGGGGGTACACCGGTCTCGCAAATCCAACTCTTTGAGTTCCAACGACATACAAATTCCCTACCGAATTAGAGTAGGGCAAGCGCCCGCCAAACTGACTCGTATTTACACGTGTTAAATTATGTTGTCTAAGCCCATCTTCTTCGTGGCCGCCATGTCAGTTAAGTTTGATTACTACCGCACTGATAATGATCAATATAATCGGCGTGGCGCTTCCTAAAGCCAGCTTCATCAGTAACTCTGCTTCTGCGGAACTGTGCGTGGTGGTTAGTTGTTGCTTCAAGGTCGTTGTAAGTTTGTCTGTAGTCGTTGGACTTGTTGGAGTTGCGCTTGCGGTGGTAATATCTTCTGGGTGAGTTGCTGGTTGCATCGTTGTGGTAGCTAAAGTGGCAGTTGTGTCTTGTTCTGCGGTTACTTCCGTAGTTGTGTAATCTGGTTCATTAGTAGTTGGAGGAGATATTGGTGGCACATAAACTATAGCAGCTGCGACGATGTTGGACACGTCGCTGATCCTGTCCACGCTGTGGTTGACCACCAGCCCAAAGAACATGGTTACGTCAATGTACCCGGAAGGGAAACTTATAATGAACATCTCCCTTTCGGCAGCAGCAGAAGGGGAACTGAGATTTCCAACAATGATGTCGCTCTCGTTGAGCTGAGAAGCGTTTCCGAAGGAACTGAGCAACTGTTTGAAGTCCGTGCTGAACCGCAATTCATACGAACAGGCTGCCAATGAAACAGTGTGAATTAATGCAGATCGAATACATCAAAGAACGCCAACTGAACCGGACCAATTGTGTTTATTTTTTTCACATGGAGAAAAAATGCATTACACGTTGATTCTGCCTAACTGAAAATTGACATAGAAACAGTTGCTCTGAAACTGACAACACCAAACAAATTCGGATATTCGTCTTACTTTATATTATACTATAATAATATAAATAATATATCCGGAATATCCAAACACAGAAAATTATGATTAGTTGGATATGTATTACGCGATGCAAAAGAACTGAATGACGTCATGCGGATGCTAGAGCAAGATTGGTAAGAGGCCGGGTAGTGTTGGGAGCTCCAAGAGAAACAATGTGTGCTTCCACACAACCGAAGATAGATACTTTGGATAAACATCAAGACCACAAAAAAGGATGAGATGAGACAACTACAATAACCGAAAGAGCAGAATAACTGTACAGGAACTAAACCTCATCAAAATACAATGGAGGGACGAACAAGACCACCAACCTGTCTGCTCGTAACAGTACAGGAACTAAACCTCATCACAGTACAAGGGAGGGAAGAACAAGACCACCAACCCGTCTGCTCGTAACAGTACAGGAACTAAACCTCCTCACAATACAAGGGAGGGAAGAACAAGACGACCAACCTGTCTGCTCGTAACAGTACAGGAACTAAACCTCCTCACAATACAAGGGAGGGAAGAACAAGACCACCAACCCGTCTGCTCGTAACAGTACAGGAACTAAACCTCCTCACAATACAAGGGAGGGAAGAACAAGACCACCAACCCGTCTGCTCGTAACAGTACAGGAACTAAACCTCCTCACAATACAAGGGAGGGAAGAACAAGACCACCGACCTGTCTGCTCGTTCTTGTAGTCTCCCACGGCTGTCCATTGCAGTGTCACTGTCTTGTTTTCATACGACATGTCAGTGACCTCGAGGTCGTTGACGAGCGCGGGCGGGAAGAGGTATAGCTTCTGTAGGTTTTCGTCTAACTTCACTTTGACGACGTCGATCAGTCCGGCATCAGACGTTCGATTGAACTCCGCCACTACTTCATACGTTGGAACCAACTGCAAGTCGGCTTGATAAAACACAGACAGACCAGCAGTGCATCTGACAATGTGTTTTAGTTGGCAAAACATGTGCAACAATATTACAAGTTATATCAGGACGCCATATATATATTTTCAGCATATGTACATAAGAATGGTAAATAGTGCATAATTTAGCTTTTATGCCTGATGAATATGGCACTCGTAAATATAATGCATAAAACTCATTTGCTTAGAATACGTCTTATACCCATGAATACAAAGATTTCTTGAAGAAGAAAAATAAATACAATTGGATAAAATTCTTACAAACTTTGTGTATATATTCACCTATTAAAATCAAGCGGCTAATGTACAGAACAAACGCAGGCACATTTGTTTTGCGAGCAAACGAAACACTATTCAATATATTGAGAAACACCTTCAAATTTGCCCTTCGCAATCCGGGCAGGTAGCACATGGTGTTTCGAAAACGTATAATAAATCGGTAGTGTAGTACACAATAAAATTATGACATAAACAATGCTGCTTTGAGTCTGCGATATAAACATTAAGCCTTTTACAATGCTTACTTGTTACATTTGTGCAAACAATTAACTCGAACAAGAAAACAATATGACGTGACTGACATAATCATTACTTACTTCCATTAAACACCGGAAGGCGAAATGCGCGGCTTCCTCCTTTTGTCACCAGCCGTGTCTGGTTACCTTCTCTGGCTGTCGCCCGCACCTTTACCGGAAACGTGCCATCAGCCTTGAAGTTCAGCAATGTAGCCGAATAGAACCCATCGTTTCTCACCGTATCTATACCTGTGCACAATACATACTCACTCGCTGTAGTCACCATCAGGTCAGTATTATTGTTTCAGGTCTGATTTAACATAAACAAAATTTTAAACAAAAAAATCGTCAATAAGAACAGTTGGCCTTTGCTGCATGATCTAGTTCCATCGTTCAACAATGAGGACCACAGCCAGGATAGTATGTTTGACGCCACTCTTATCACCATTATTTATTATATTTACACATAGGACAATTTCACCAACGCATTTGTTGAGAACCAAACTCAAGTCATGTTTGTTTTCTACACGTAAAGACGATTACTGTGTGCATGCATGTGCTCAACATTACAATATTTAAATTAGAATACCTTTAACTGATGTAGGTTTTTAGAACGGAAATTTAAAACTGGGTTTCTGACGAGTGGTAGCCCCCGGGCTCAATGACTACTAAACGTATCTTACCCAGTCCATTATCATTCATCAATTTTCACGGCAAAGATCCAGCCTGAACTTCCACTTTCGCTCCAATAAGAGGGGAGTATCCTTTTCCGAACTTCAGCCCGCACGATCAACTTCAACGTTGCTTCATCTGAAGGCGATTTTTGTTGCATACGTTGGCCTAAGCTCTAACTCCATAAGCACAATAATGTTACAATGCTATTTAAGAAATTAGTTATATTAATGACACTGTTTTTCATCACACTTTGTTGGTGGATCTTTGAACCAGATAGAGTAGTCACGGGACTGAGCATTGGACGATGCCCTTAAACGACTAGTCTGTTTTTATTTGTGTGGGCAATAACTGTTCGGCCACTGCAACGTAGCACAACTAGTTAATTGTTGAAAACGTATGACTTTCATTTGGCACCGTTTCTGCGATTGTAAAAACAAAATAATAAATAGATTTTGATGAGGACGGGTAATACCAAATTCCAAATACACTGTATTTGTATTTTCACTGCACACCTGTACACTACATTAATACAAGTGAACTTGTCCGATTACTGGTTCTTGATATTTATTGAAATGTAATACATTACCATTTGATACATGAAGACAACCCGCAGACACAATATACGTAATGGTGATAGTAATGAACAACTGGCAGTATTAATAACCCATTCAGAGTAAAGAGACAGTGTGTTACAACTCTTACGCAATACGATGGTCCCATTCTTCGCAAAATCCAATAGCGTTACAATGGCTAAACGTAAAGTGCGCCACCCCAACGGTGCATATGACATAAGGCTGAACGATCCAAGTCGCAACCAAAATCACAGCCAATAGATATCACGCTACCGGGTTCTGACATATCCATTATTTGCGCCAATGTTCATTAATATGTGTTTCAATCAAAAGGTGGCGCCACAGTAGGTACGTGGTGCCAACTAATTCACCATACACCAACACAATATGATGTTCGTTTCTGGGGATATTTTTGAAATTATTAGTACCACTCATACTAATCATACCATTGAAATTGATTCGTTGGTGACTGAGAAACGCTCGTATTGTGATAGGGTAGTTGTCGTCAGACGGAGGCTCGGACGTGACGTGTAATTGAATCACAGTTGTCGACTGGCCAGGGTTTCTCAGCACGATAGTCCACTGTCCGACCTGAACAAAGACACGAAACAATACACACACATTGGCTGAATATAGAGGTTCTAAGGCGTGACGAAATAAACTGTGAGTTAGCTGGACACACTTCCATATGTATGTTGCGACTCTCGCATATAAATCCACCATAACATTAATACCCATTTAGTGCGCCTAAATCCCAACAAACCTTAAACATTAAGTCTGGTCCGATTGGAACATCGCACGATCAATTTCAAGGTCACCATCAAACGATCAATTTTAGAAATTTGGGGCTTCCGAAAACTTCTTAATATTTCAATGGCTGTCTAGCTACTTTATTTAACTAGAAAATGGTCAAGGCATATATTGTTGGAATGCCTATTGTCACACCTTCAAGAAAGTGTACGATAGTATGCTGTATCCAGGATTGATAAGAGTGATGACAAGATTTAACAAGATTGCCACCCAGATAATTAACTCTAGGTGGAAGGTGGACAAGGAAGCCCTTTGGCTCATCGAGAGTCCGACCCGTTTATTTATTTTTATCCCGCCCTTCTGAGGTATGTGTCGATTTTATGCTTAAACTTATTCACGCTACTAGCACCCGCACAATCAGCAGATAATCTGTTCAATTCATTTACAGTCCTTTGTGAAAATGAGAACTTTCTTATATCTAATCTACACTGCTGCTTTGCAAATGTAACTTCATGTCTTCTAGTCCTTCTATCTTTCTTAACTGAGAAAAAAATATTTGTATCAATGTTTTCATAACCATTCATTATTTTGAACACTTCTATCTGATCTCCTCTCAATCTCCTGGTCTCTGGTGTTGTTAAGCTGCATTTTTTAGGCGTATGTCGTAACTAAGATCACTCAGTTTTTGTATCATTTTAGTTGCTCTCCTCTGCACTCTTTCTAGCATATATAACTATGTCCTTCCTGCGATATGGCCTCCACGCATGAATACAATAGTCTAAATGAGGTCTAGCTATTGCTTTGTACAGCGGTATTATTAGCTGCTTTTCTTTATACGCTATGTTTCGCCTAATTAATCCAAAGATTTTATTTCTCTTTGAAGCTGCAATTCCGCACTGCTCTGAAACCTTCATATCAGCACTAATGGTTAACCTTAAGTCCTTTTCGTTTACAGTAGTACTTAGTACAGTACTCCCAATTGAATATTCCACCTCTTCGTTCCCATGTCCTGCGTGGAGGCATTTACTTTTCCCAAAATTGAACAGCATTTGCCTCTTTTCAGACAATTTGATCAACTTGTCAAGATCATCTTATAAATGTTGTCAATCTCCTTCACTTGTATTCCTTCTAAACACTTTTGTATCATCCGCAAATTTCAACACCTTGCTTATTATTTAATCATCCAAATCGTTGATATATATTAAGAATAATATAGGTTGTAGTACTGATCCCTGTTTCCAGTTTGTAGCCTCCCCATCAACTACTACACATTGTCTCCTGCCATTTTAATCCAGTTTATTATACCATTTCCTACGCCATGGTCCTTTAGTTTAAGCAGTAATCTTTGATGTGGTACTTTGTCGAAAGCTTTTTAAAAATATAAGTAGACGATATCTACTGGTGATCCCTCATATACCCACATAGTGATGTCTTCCAAAAACATAACATATTTGTTAAGCATGACCTCGCTTTAAAAAAACCATGTTGAGATGGGTTTATCAAGTTATGTTTAACAAGAAAATCCACCATGTGATCTATAATTAGTCTTCCTAATAATTTGCAAATCACTGATGTTAAACTCACTGGTCAATAGTTTTCTGACTTGTTTCTCGAACCTTTTTTAAATAACGGTATAATGTTTGCCTCTTTCCATTCTAAAAGAACCACTCCATCTTCTATTAACAAATTGAAAACTGTTGCGAGCTTGTACGTTAATTTGTTCTACAATTTCCAATAGTAGTTTGGGCGGAATCCCATCAACTCCAGGTGATTTATTACCCTACATAGCCCTTATTTTCATAGCTACCATTTCCGGGGTTACAATTAATTGTCCTAAATAGTCTGAATCTGCTCCCTTGAACTTAGCCTTTTGTACTGGCAGTGAACTAATATCTTCTCTAGTAAACACTGAACTAAAGTACTCTTTCATGTCTTTTGCCAATAAGAATCCCTCTGATATTATATTTCTAGAGGACCGACCTTACCTTGAACTTTCTGTTTACTTCGAACATACGCATACAAAATCTTGCTGTCATGTTTTATATTACTAGCTAATTGTTGTTCACAGCTTCTCTTTGAATTTCTAATTTCAGCTGTAGCTTGGTTAAGTGCCTCTTAATAACTGTTGTAGTCTTCATCATTTCCAGTACATCTATATGACTTCTACATCATTTGTTTATACTTAATTTTTGTAATGGCTTCTTTCGATAAGTGTTTCTTCTTGGACCGTTTCCCTTTTTTTAAAGAGTACAAATTTATCGACTATGGACTTAATTTCACTCTTTAATATATTCCAGCATTCTCTTGCTGTCTAATTTTTCAATGTGTTTTCTAGTCTACCTTTACTAAATATTTCTTCATGTCCTTATACCTTCCAGTGTGGCCATTTCTCCTATACTGCTTTTTACTATTCTTTTCTGATTTTGCTTTGATGGTAAAATGTATTTGGTTGTGAACATTACTCCCCAGTGGCTTACATATCTTGACATTGTTAACTAATTCATTCTGTGAGAATAAAAATATGCCTAACACATTCTCATCCCTGGTTGGTTCTAGCACATGTTGAGAAAGGAAAGTATATTGAACTAAAACTAAAATCTTGTGATCCTCACTCCCCATACTCTGTAGATATTTTCATAGTATATGCCCATGGCTAAAATCCCCGATAATAATACAGTCCAGTTTGCTTATTTCCCTTATGGGGTCAGCACACTGATAGTTTTCCCATTGGCGACCATGTTAACGTTTTGTCTGATTGTAAGAAAACGTGACCTAGAAACTGTATTAAACTGCTCACATGCCGTTTTCATCATCTCTTTGACGTGCTGGTCGAGTTTAGTCAAAATCTAATATTTCTAGCTCTTACAAAATGCCTGTATGTATGAAACCCGTCAATATTTACAAATGGATGCAGGCAGTCATTCCGCTAAAGTGACAACTAGCCAAATTGCTGCCAAATACCCTTCTGCTTAGTGAAATCAGCTAAAAAGACACCATTTTACTGTCAACAGCTTCTACAATCACATCTATAAATTTGACTACTCAAATGCACTTATGTCAGAGCAAGTTAATATTGTAAAAAATCATTTCTCAAAAATATCCTGCACTTTTTTTCGTCTGTAACCAAGCAGGAAGTCTAACAGTGTCCTGACCCCTTATAGCGTTCTGTATTTTTGTATTCTCTTCTAAGTTTATGTTTGGACTTCAATAAAATAACCCAACTGTTAACATTAAGTTTCCTGTAACTATGTTACACCAAACAGCTTCTTCGCAATCTGCTTCTCTTTTTAATTTTATTTCATGAGCCTGGATAGATTATTTAATATATAAAATAACTTCACCTCCATTTCTTCCTATTCTATCTTTCCTAAACATTGCATATCCCGTCAGTTCCAATTCGGCATCTGATATATCGGTGGTGGTCCAAGATTCGGTTATATCTATTATGTGAGTGTCACTATCTTCTACCATAATGTTTAGATCATTTATTTTGTTTACTATACTCTTTGCATTTAAACAAACACATTTATATCCAGCTTCAGATGAGGTTTCCAGAGTGTTCTTTGCTGATTTATTTGTGCTGTCTTTATCTGTGCCTCCAGTTTCAAGCTTTTTTGTGAGTCCCCCTTGCGAATCTAGTTTAAATAGATGCAACCTGTCCCACTGTCAACAGATCGCAGCAGGTTCTCTGAGATAACTGCTTCCCCCTTTCCATTAAGATGGGGGCCATCTTTCATGTACGTATCTTCCCTCCCAACAAAGTATCCCCATAAAACTGTGAATCCCACCCCCTCTTCTTCACACATCTGTTCAACTATTGCGTTGATCGCCATCCTCTAGTAGTTTATATATGTTGCCCCCTTCCTCCCATTACTGGCAAAATTCATGACAGAATAATCTGTTCAACTCTTGTCTTCTTTAGCTTCCTCACTAACTGTCTATACTTCTGTACTATCGCAGTTGTTCCCTCTCTCTCTCTGCATTATTTGTTCGTATATGTACCAGTATAGACCCTCCCTTGCTATGTCCCAATACCTTCTCTACCCTGTCAGTCACATGTTTAATCTTAGCCCCCGGTAGACGAACAACGACGTCCTTCCTCTCGCTCAGTGTCTTGTCCGTCTTTCTCATAATGGGGTCGCCCATAAAGACCCTTTCTTTTCTCATTGCTCCCCCAACCAGTGCCTTAGAGTAGCTCCTTCTACTGTTTGCATCTGTCTGGTTGTTATATGTTCCCCCTGTCGTCTTCTCTCCTGTCACATTCTCTTCCGATCCATTCTTTTCTGTCGCTTTTTCTCTTTTCACCTTTCCTCCTGTCAGCGTCCCTTTTATCGACCTCTCTTTTATCACATTTGCTTTCACTTCCTTTCGTCCCTTCATCTTTCCTCCCATCTCATTTTCTTTTCTCCTCTCCCGTCCCATCTTCCCCTTCCCTCCTTCTCTACGGTCACTTTCTCCCCTGTCACCTTCACGCTTGTCACATTTTCTGTCGTCGATTTTCAAATTTCTTTCCCTTCTTTTTTGCCACTGCTATTCTACTTCAGTCTTGCAGTATTCTCACCTCTCTCCCTGTCGTCTCTCTCTCCATTCGACCTGCCTCCTTGCTAATTCCCATCTCATTTCCCTTCACAATATCTGTCAACCTAACTATCTCCTTCTGCAGGCACTCCACCTTCCAACACCCAATGCACTGAAAGGTGAATCCTTCCTCCATGGTTTCTGCCCATGACTTCCCACAGCCGGACAATGCAAAATCTACCCAGCTGTGGCAGTGACCGCACACCAAGTGTCGCTTTGCCTTGACTTGCCGCTTGCAAGGCGCCATATCCCGATCAGAATTTATTTAATAACTTAACTAACTTAGTCTTTTATAAAGACTGCTTCCTGTGTACTACAGCACACTTTATGTTACAGATTTCAATTACACAGCCGACTATTAATTTTATCATATCACGAACGCTATCATTACCGGTAGTGACCTAATTTAATTACAATCAATTACGTTATGTTAGGCTGCTTTATTTATTTAGGTTACGCCGCCCGACTATCGCCCTTGCATAATTTTAATAACAATGCTACCTAATCAAAATATCTAGCAAGTACTGGCTTACACAGGTATTATCTTATGTAAGTAGTTTGATGGTTGTTACTTTATCTCCTATATATTCTACCACATAATCAGGTTTGCTAAATCTTGTTTACAACTTATCGAAGGCTAAGTTACCGTATTATCACTCACTGTACTAAGGTGTTCTAAAATACTTTAATTAACTAACTTTAAGCACAACTGCTACTCAATATATGTTTACTGCAACTTTATGAATGACATTATGGCAAGAATAATACTTATCAATCAGTAATTCCACTTGTTTATCAACCTTTCTGCACCACCAATTTCTACGATCGATCTCCGCCAAATATAGCCTCGAAACTGGGATGCTCGTGAACTATCATTGTGTAAAGAAACTGCATTCTTACTTCCGAAACACTATGATATAAAATCAGTGAAACCTTGACACCCGGCGTGTGGTGCGGTTGGAAGAAGCACGAGTCTATTTGGAAGCCATGTCTCTTATTGACTTTGCACATGTCTCCTGTGTGGTAGTCGACATGATTTCCCTTCATTTATTTCCCACACCTGACAGTTTCCACCTTGCCGTTGTTGTGGTAGAAGCTTTGTCGTCCTGGGACAGGGTACTCGTCACGGAGTCCCCAACTCAGTTGGCCCCACTCGTGATCGATTGTAACCCCTGCAACAATGCTACTTATGTGGGTATGTAAGCTATGTAAGTACGAATGTGTGTGTGTGCGTGCGTGTGAGTGTGTGTTTTTGTGCGTGTGTTTGTGTGCGTCTGTGTGTATGTGTCCGTTTGTTTGTTTGAGTGTGTGTGCGTGTGTGTGTGTGTGTGTTTGTGTGTTTGTGTGTTTGTGTGTGTATGTGTGTGTATGTGTGTGTGTGTGTGTGTGTGTGTGTGTGTGTGTGTGTGTGTGTGTGTGTGTGTGTGTGTGTGTGTGTGTGTGTGTGTGTGTGTGTGTGTGTGTGTGTGTGTGTGTGTGTGTGTGTGTGTGTGTGTGTGTGTGTGTGTGTGTTTATGTATCTATGCATGTGTGTAACCATGTGTATGCGTGGGTGTACGTGTTGTGTATGTATTGTTGTGTTGAAGTGTGAATTTGTGTGAATGTATGTTTGTGTACATTGTTTGTTTATGTGTGTGTGTGTGCGCGCGCGCGCGTGTGTGTATGAGTGTGTGTGTGTGCGTGTGAGTGTGTGTGTTGTTGTGTGTGTTGGTATGTGTGTGTGTGTGTTGGATCCGTGTGTGTGCGTGTGTGTACATGTGTTGGTATATGCGCACTTGCGTGCATTACAGTGTTACCCTTGCAGCAATCCTGACATCGGTGCACAGATTCTACTGACGCATATTTGTTTCGTCTAACTGACCACATCTGACATACATCAGACAATCTTGAAAGGCTCTTTCCCAGCCACGGTAGACTGGACCTCCAGAAGGATGTTGGTACGGTCGGCCGTGAGATTATCTGCTCATTTACCTGCTGCCCATTGGCATAACATCAATAGTGTGTGTTAAACCTCATTTAAGCGACACATTATATATAATTATCTTATCGGTGTTGGGTGAATGAAGATTTGAGAAGTTGATCAGATAAGTACATTGAGACATTTAGTATTGGATTATTGATAGCAATTGACTATTAGTACGACGACTTGAATTATAAAATACGAGCTTGCTATCACCCCTTTACAGAGCACAGGCTTTATTAGCATTACTACTTGTGATTATTTAAACTCATTTCCATCTAACTTTGGTTTGTCACGAATTACAGACTGGGGAATTCAAAAGTAAAACGATCGTATTTCTATTGTGGTGCCTTTGTAGACTGGCTCACCAATCTATTCATTCAATGTGTCATCTTTAGCCGATACATCTACCACATGTAGCCAACAACAGCATCGCGGGTGAATTACAAATATGTATATCAATAATTGTTTTGCCTCTAAATGCATCACAAATCGATGGTTCTTGCACCATTTTGTCATGATAAAGAACTCATAACATTAGTCCACCATTAAACGTTACCCGTTGTTATATTTAAGGAACGTTTCCAAGATGCAAAAAAGCCACCGTGTTACCGACGACAGTATTTCAGTGATACACAGGCGTAAGCGTGCCGGTGGCGCACCCTGGTATTGACAGTTTCCATTATTCAAGATGACGGGTAAAGAGCAACATTTATTTTTAAAAGGAACATCATCGTACATACGAGAGCATGCTAATGTTAGCTAAACAGTACTCTGGGGCCTACGGTCAAATGAAACGAAATAATATACTTACTTAGCTACTAAATTATTTATTTACTTAGTTAGTTAGTTACTCACTTATCCACTTACTCACATACTCACTTACGCATTTACGTACGTACACTCTTACTCACTTACTCACGTTTCTCATATACTCACTTACTCAACGCACTTATTCATTGCACTTTCTCACTTACGCAGTCGCTTACTTGTTTACTCACTCACTCACTTACTCCCTTACTGACCCTCTCACTCACTTACTTTCTTACTGACTTACGCCCTTACTGCTTTACTCACTTATTCACTTACTCCCTTACTCATTTACTCACTTATCCATTTACAAACACACCCACTTATGCACTGACTCACTCTCGCACTTATTAGTTTACTCACATACTCATACTAACTGGTGTACTCACTAACTTTTTGCTGTTTGCTCACTGGAAGATTAGGCCATCAATCATTGGTCTTCCACTGTCGGTTTGATGCCACTCTCTCAATTTCTTTCCAGGCGTAATCCTTGTTCCTATTGTTCGCTCTCAGTGCCCCTCTGCCATTTATTTATCGACCTTCCTCATCTTCACTTCCGTTGGCAGTTCCATTTAAGCGCTTGTTATGTTAAGTTAATTGCTAGTATCCTCTGTGTGTGTCATGCTCATCTCCATTTCATCTTCTTTTGTTCGCTTTCTATGGGCATTTGTTTGGTAAATTCCCATAAAATGGTGTTCGGTACCTTCAATGACCACTCGATTGTTACAATTGTGTACAGGCATTTATCCATGAATACCGTTTTAGCGTTTTCTGTTTCTGAGCGACAGAGTAACATTGACTTTACAGTTGAGTTTAATATCCTCAGTTTGATAATACGTTTGGTTTGATTGGTCAATCATTACTGGTATCAAAATGAAGACAATAACTTTGTTTTTGTTACTCATGTTTTGACGTCTTCTTTTGTGCATCCATTCTCTGTCATCTTGCTGCTCATATAGGTGATGGAGTCATTTCATCCCACTGGTTCCCTACCAGTGTAATTGTGTTGTTGCTGCTGTTGCTGCTGTTGTTGTTGTTGTTCCTGTTGGCTTTTGTGACCTGTGTCTTGCTTCTGTTGATACGTATATTTGTTCACATGTTAATATATGTTGATAAGCTCTGTTTTTTCAGGGTCCTATCTCCAAAATGAGCATATTAAACACTATTCCACAGTGCGGACCAATTATACTGCATGACATACCTAGGATTCCAAACATGTCCACGATCGTCCGTAATCCTGCTGTCATGTAGCCTATGCGGAGTTGCATGTACTTGCCGGGTTCACCGCATTCCACGTACGTCCATGTGGTCGGTGTATCTATTTCCGGTCCATCTATAACGACATTAGCTGAGCTGAACGTCTCTGTTGTCGCTTCTCCGTACTCGCTATTATTCCACCCAACTCTGAGATAAACAAGCACATCCGTTTCATTTATAACCAGGGATATTGATCATTTCGTACAATTATCAATTTATATTTGAATTTAACGTACCCTGATTGTTCTACATTTTAACAATTATAACTAGTATAATAACGCTTTAAAATGCGATTGTTTTTGTTCAAGTCATCGAACAACTGCGCTATCATGATTGATGATTTTTTTGTGAAATTCCATATGACATTGTGTTTTTAATGCAGTAGACACTTTTAGTTCTTAAATTGAACTCATACATAAAGTGATGCTGTGTCTTACACAATGCCTATGAGGATCCTCGGGCCCTTGGAAGATGGCCGGGCTACGCCTACGTTAGAATGGCGCGCTCCATACACCTTCAGAATGTGCCACTGTTACGTGCCCCCTAGGCATTTGGAATGCACCCCTGTTATGTGCCCCCTAAATATTTAGAATGTATTCCCGTTTATGTGAGTGTCAAAGGCAGAGCAATTTGGCATTTTTGATGAGTTTCCGAAACAGTAAACGTCGCCGTAAAAATGTAATCTGCCCCCCTCCTCCTTCACTTCTCAATCGCCCTTGTTGTGGAGAGACGTGGAGTAGAGCTGGTGCTCGTGTGTGTTTGCGTGAGTGCTCCGTTTCGCAAATATATGTCGTGTGTGGGTTGTATGTGAGAGAAAGTGTGTGTGTTTATTGTTGTGTGTTTCTGTCTATGTTGTTGTGCATGAATGTTTGTGCGTGTGTGCGCGTGCGTATGAGTTAGTGTGCGCGCGCCTGTGATGTCGGTGCTGTCGGGTGCAAGTTGTGTGATTATATTTGCATTCCGAAATATACCCTTGTAGCCGTAGGGCATCAGAGATATACTGGCCCGTGTCGTGCCCCCTAAATATATCTCAACGACGATATATGAGCCACTGATTGTCCACTGATAACATATCACACGTGACACCAACGCGTCATCGTAACTGCTGGACGGATTTTCCATGATATCATCCAACAATACTTCCTTATTTAGCAGCAACGAATGTCACTCGCTCCTGTCTCGCTCGAGGTATTAAAGTTGAACTAGCGATAGTCGCTGTGGCTTAACTATATATTTGAATTCGTGTGCATTTACTCAGAGCGGGATTATTAGCGTGTTCACGTACATATACTGGTTCAATTGTAAGATGACGTTGTATGTATTTGAGTGACACGATTAATTGATATTTCCTAGGTCACTCACTGCAGGCAGACCAGTCGTGTATGGCAGCATTCTAACTTAATATGATAGTTAAACTGACTAACTCTCTGTCGATGATCACAACACGCATTTTCCTGCAGATTTGATAAAGCGTTTGTTAGCAGGATAACGTATGAGCCAGTATGACACCGTTTCTGACAGCATGCCAGTCTGGTTAAGTGCCGCCTACCAGCAGAACAACCTGCCTGACAACATTACAACACGTATGCCAATATAACAAGGTGTACAAACATGATAGTCTATGCCAAACCCTGTTAATGTGTAATACAGAAAGGCAAAGTGCCTGTTAGGCTCACAACGTGGCTGTCAGGCTTACAGTGAGCTTGTCATGCTGACATCTCGGCAGTCTGTCCGTCAAACGGTCATGGCGAAGAATGCCTACCTATCACGCCGACAATATGGCTGATAATATGTCACCCTCTCTTTCAATCTAATAATAATAAGATAACTTCTATTGCACCTAATTCCTTCGGAACCAAGCTAAGAGGGGCATCAAGACAAAAACGATTGGTCAATCTCTAAATCCATAAGCAATCTTCCAGGTATCAACAGATGGATCAACGCTTCCAGTCTGACAAAGTAACTGCCAGAATGTTAATGTGTCTGTCAGGCTTCTGACAACGTAGCTGACATGCTGACAACATGACGACCAGGCTGTCAACGTGACGGCCAGGCTGGCAACGTGACGGTTAGTATGTCAACGTGTCTTTTATGGTCACAATGTGTATGCCAGTGTGTCCACGCCAGCCCGTTATCTAGACAAAATGTCAGTTGCAAAGGTGCAAAACGCTTCGTGGATGTGTATTTCTTCATATTAGGTGCTAACTAGCGTCACACACCTCGGCTCAATTTGAGTGTTTCGATACTACACAAATTCACATAGCAACTCATTTCAATTACAAAATATCAACAATATTGTGATATCATAGCAGGAAGTCATGTGTCAGATGTGTTTCGTAAACGTATTTTCCCTGTCAACATGCCAGCAAGTCGGGAAATGTGTTCTTATCAAAATGAAGGCTTGACACTAAAAATGAGCCTGGATGAAGCCGTCCTTGGCGTTTTGCGAAAATGTTATAATCCACTAACAAACAACATAGCGTGCCTGTCAAGCATAACTACAGGGCTTCTGCGTGTTTCAAAAGAGTCGTTATGGCGTAGAAAATGGAGGCCGGCCAAGTAATATATCGACTCCGTCACATCTCGATGAACAACGACGTAACATCGTACAGAAACGAACATTATTTGTGATTTTCCTAATATATTTGGCTATTGATAGTAAGTGTTCTTGCCGAAATTAGCTGCCCGTCACCTTGATTAATTAAACACAGTTGGCTAAATATTACATCACAACGTATATGCAACTGTAGTAGTTTATTACTCACACACACAAACACACACACATAAACACACATACACACACATCAACACACACAAACACACACACAAACGCACACACACAAACACACAGAAACACACACACATACACACACACACACACACACACTCAAACTCACACACACTCACAAACACACACACATACACTCACACAAACTCACACAAACACACACACACAATACACATACACACGCACACGCACACAAACACACACACAAACTCGCAAAAACACACACATCTTCAAAAACACACAAACACACACACACACACAAAATCTCACACAAACACACACAAACACAAACACACACACAAAAACACACAAACACACAAACACACACACATACACACACAAAATCAAACACACACCCATAAACACACGCACACAAACATGCACACACGCACACAAACACACACAAACACACATAAACCCACACACAAACACACACACAACATATATATATATATATGTATGTATATATATATATATTATATTTAATTTATGTCGTCGTGAAATATAAAATAGCACGTGTTTTGTTTCAAGTTTTGTTTCATTAGAATGGCATAATTGTGCTAATAGTGGTGCTGCTGGTGTCGTGTTGTTCAAAGGTTGGTTTCACCGTTGTGGTAGGACTGTAGGTTGTTGTTTCAGGTTCAGTGGTTAAGTCCAATGTCGTGGTGTCGTCGATTTTGGTTTCGTCACCTGTGGTGTAGTCGGGTTCACTCGTAGTTGATTCTGTTGTCGGTTCCCACATCGTGGTGTCGTCGATTGTTGTTTCATCATGTGTGGTGTAGTCGAGTTCACTCGTAGTCGGATGATATTTCGGAGGCACGTTTACGATTGCGGCAGCCACAATGTTGGACACTTTGCTGACTCGGTCGGTATTGCTGTGGATTACCTTCAGGCCAAAGAATAGGTTTTTTCCAGCTAAAACCAGCGGAGAATTGTATCACGAATGTCTCAATTTTAGATGTTGTCAATGGCGAATAGGGATTTCCAGCGACAATGTCAGTGTCGTTGAGTCGAGAGGCGTTGTCGAAAGAATATCGCAACTGTTTGATGTCGGTGCTGAAGCGGATGTCGTACGATGATGCTGACAAACAAAACAATTTAATATTATATTGATTAGTTAAGACATGTATACCAAAAACATCCGTAGCAATTGCTGAATGTCTTCATTACAAAAACACGACGTGAACACAGTTTGGAAACAATCAATATCAACTTGATGATGCCAGCTAAATTGCTGCTAACTTAGACAATGTACACACTCCGACGTGACACTACAAATAGAGTATTGCTTGGATTAATTGATGTGCAATACATTTAGTATTCCTCTGCTAAATTAGCGACGGATATATGATTGGTTACCAAATCATTCCACTTTAATGTTTTATTTTAAAGAAATAATATCAAGATAAGATCAATATAAAACTTGTTTTATTACCAAATCAGCTGAGTTGGATTCACATTGTACAGTCGATAAAATAATACAATTAATACAGTGAAACATTACACAATAGTCATACATATTACTCCCTCTTATATTATAATTGGTGTATCTTTGTTTAAGCAGCAGATGATTTAATTTATGTATGCTAACTTCCATCTTTCATATAATATATATTGATCGATGAACCACTTTAACATTTTCATGTGACAAATATTATTGTTTTAAATTATTTACATATTTAAATAATTATCCCTGTTGGGACTCAATATTTGCGAAACATCCGTTTACAAATAATATTATTTTAAATATCCATTCTGGCATGATTTGCATTATGCACGGGTGGATATAACAAAAACATCGTATATCAGTAGCAATTTGACCATGTCCCAGAGTATTCCAAAGTGTGCACAATTCGTCATACCATTTCTTTTTAAAACGTCACCAACCTGTTTCTTGTTCCTCGTAGTCTCCCACGGCTGTCCACTGCAATGTAATTGTCTTGTTCTCATACGACACGTTAGAGACCACAAGGTCCGTAACCTTGGCAGGCGGGAAGGGATAGAAGTCTTTTGGGTCTGCATTCAGATCCATGTTGGCGACTTTCACGACTCCGGCGTCCGCTGTCCGATTCAGCCCCTCACTCTTTCTTACGCACGGCCAATTTCTGTGTCGCCTGTAACAACGATAAATGCTTATATATCGCTGTATCCTTAGGAATGTTCAATCGTTTCACACTTTACCTAAGACGTGTACATTCCAATACATTTTCAATTTCTCCAAAACGCAAGCAGCCACGTTACATTTACTGCATCCACTACTGGCTTTAGCCGGGAGTGCAATAACACAGCTGCGTCAACTGTAGCAATGTGGAATGATCGACATTGTTAAAGCTTTGAAACGGCAGCAATAGGATTTGAACACGGATGATCTCGATTGAGCGTCCAACACTATCAATCGTAACAACGTTATTGTAAAACACGTCCTAGTATATACATATTTGATTAATGTGTTTCACTTATAAATTAGCAAGGAGACAGGTGGAATTGAGACAGGCGACAGGGGGAGAGGTGTGAATACTGGAAGACTGAAGGAGAATAGCAGTGGCAAGAAGACTGAGGAAAGGAGATTGAAAGAAGGGAAGGTGTTTGGAGGGGAATAAATTGGAAAATCTACGACAGAAAACGTGACAAGCGTGAAGGTGACAAGGGAGAAAGTGACCGCAGAGAAGGAGGGAGGGAAGATGGGACGGGAGAGGAGAGAAGAAAATGAGATGGGGGAAAGATGAAGGGACAAAAGGAAGTGAGAGCAAATGTGATAGAAATGAAGTCGATAAAAGGGACCATGACAGGAGGAAAGGTGACAAGAAAAAAATCGACAGGAAAGAATGGATCGGAAGAGAATGTGACAGGAGAAAAGAGGGCAGGGGGAAAAGACAACAACCAGACAGATGAAAACCGGAGAAGGAGCTACTCTGAGACAGTGATTGAGGGGGACAATGGGGAAAGAGAGGGTTTTTATGGGCGACTCCATAATGAGAAAGACGTACAAGACACTAAGCGAGGGGAAGGACGTCGTTGTTTGTCTACCGGGGGCTAGGATAGAACATGTGACTGAAATGGTAGAGATGGTATTGGGGCATGGCAATGGATGGTCTATTCTAGTACACGTTGTACCAAATAATGCAGACAGGGAGGGAAAAATTGGGATAGTACAGAAGTATAGACAGTTAGTGGGGAAGCTAAAGAAAACAAGATTTGAACAGGTTATTTTCTCAGGAATTTTGCCAGTAATGGGAGAAAGGGGGGCAACGTATATAAACTGCAAGAGGATGACGATCAACGCACTAGTTGAGCAGATGTGTGAAGAAAGGGGGTGGGATTCACAGATTTATGGGGATACTTTGCTGGGAGGGAGGATATGTACATGAGAGATGGCCTCCATCTTAGTGGAAAGGGGGCAGCAGTCTTCTCAGAGAACCTGCTGCGATATGTTGACAGTGGGACAGGTTGCTTCTGTTTAAACTAGATTCGCAGGGGGGACTCGCAGAAAAGCCTGAAATTGGAGGCATAGATCAAGACAGCACAAATAAATCACCAAAGGACAGTCTTGAAAACTCTTCTCAAGCTGGATATGAATGTGTTTTGTTTATATGCAAGGAGTATAGTAAACAAAATAAATGAACTAAACATTATGGTAGAAGATTTTGACAGAATAGGAAGAAAGGGATGTGGAGTTATTTTATATATTAAAGAATCTATCTAGGCTTATGAAATAAAATTACAAAGAGAAGCAGATTGCGAAGAAGCTGTTTGGTGTAACATAGTTACAGGAAACTCAACGTTAACAGATGCATTAGATTATTGAAGTCCAAACATAAGCATAGATGAAAATAAAATAAAACAAAACGCTATAAGGGAAGTACGCAAACGGGACTGTATTATTATGGGGGGTTTTATCCACCGGCATATACAATGGAAATCTCTACAGAGTTTGGTGAGTGAGGACCACAGGTTTTTAGTTTTAGTTCAAGATACTTTCCTTTCTCAACACGGGCTAGAACCAACAAGGGGTGAGAATGTGTTAGACATAATTTTGTAGTTGACGATGTCAAGATATGTGAGCCAATGGGGAGTAATGATCACAACCAGATACATTTTACCATCAAAATAAAATCAGAAAGTAATAGCAAAAAGCAGTATAGGAGAAATTTTCACAAAGGAAGGTATAAGGAAATGAGGAAATATTTAACAAAGATAGACTGCAATAACACACTGAAAAATAAGACAGCAACTGAATGCTGTAGTATATGAAAGAGTGAATTTAAGTGCATAGTCGATAAATGTGTACCCTTCAAAAAAACAAAGGAACCGGTCCAAAAAGAAACACTCATCGAAAGAAGCCATTAGAAAAATTAGGTATAAACAAATGATGTGGAAGTCATATAGATGTACTGGAAATTATGAAGACTACAACATTTATAAAGAAGCACTTAACCAAGCTACAGCTGAAATTATAAATTCAAAGAGAAGCTATGGACAACAATTAGCTAGTTATATAAAACATGACAGCAAGAGTTTTTACGCGTATGTTCGAAGCAAACAGAAAGTTCAGGATAATGTCGGTCCTCTAGAAGATAGTGCTGGAAATATAATATCAGAGGGATTCTTAAAGGCACAAGACCTGGATGAGTATTTTAGTTCAGTGTTTACCGGGAGGGAAGATATTAGTTCACTGCCAGTACCAGACGCTAAGTTCATTTGGGTAGTTTCAGACTAGTTAGGACAGTGGATAGGATTCCGTTCAAGCTATTATTGGAAATTGTAGAAAAAATCAGCGTACCGCTTGCAACAGTTTTCAATTTGTCATTAGAAGAGGGAGTGGTTCCTTTAGAATGGAAAGAGGCAAACGTAAAAACCGTTATTTAAAAAAGGTTCAATAAACAAGTCAGATAACTATAGACCAGTGAGTTTAACATCAGTGATTTGCAAATTATTAGAAAGACTAATTAAAGATCACATGGTGGATTTGTCTTGTTAAGCATAACTTGATAAACCCATCTCAACATGGGTTTTTAAAAGCGAGGTCATGCTTAACTAATATGTTATGTTATTTGGAAGACATCACTAAGTGGGTAGATGAGGGATCACCAGTAGATATCATCTACGTTGATTTTCAAAAAGCTTTCAATAAAGCACCACATGAAATATTACTGCTTAAACTAAAGGTCCATGGCATAGGAAATGGTATAATAAACTGGATAGCAAAAAAGGGCTGAATGGCAGAAGACAACGTGTAGTAGTTGATGGGGAGGCATCAAACTGCAAATCGGTATTGAGTGGGGTACCACAGGAATCAGTACTAGGACCTATATTATTCTTAATATATATCAATGATTTGGATGATGAAATAACAAGCAAGGTGTTGAAATTTGCGGATGATAGAAAAGTGTTTAGAAGGATTAAAAGTGATGGAGATAGACAGCATTTACAAGATGATCTTCACAGGTTGATCAAGTGGTCTGAAAAATGGCAAATGCTGTTCAATTTTGGGAAATGTAAATGCCCCCACACATGACATGGGAACGAAGATGTTGAACATACAGTGAGGGTTACTGTACTGTAAAAGAAAAGGACTTAACCATTAGTGCTGATATGAAGGTTTCAGAACAGTGCGATAATTGCAGCTTCAAAGGGAAATCAAATCCGTGGATTAATTAGGTGAAATATAGCGTATAAGGAAAAATAACTAACACTACCGCTGTACAAAACAATACTGAGGCCTCATTTAGAATATTGTATACAAGCGTGGAGGCCATATCGCAAGAAGGACATTGATATACTAGAAAGAGTACAGAGGAGAAATTATACCAAAACTGAGGGATGTTAGTTATGAATTTCGCCTAAGCGAATGTCGTTTAACAACACTAGAGACCTGGAGATTGAGAGGAGATCAGATAGAAGTGTTCAAAATAATGAATGGAAAATATTGATAGAAATATTTTTTTCTCAGTTAAGAAAGATAGAAGGACTAGAGGACATGAAGCTACGTTAGCAAAGGAGCAGTGTATATTATATATAAGAATGTTCTAATTTTCACAAAGGACTGTAAATTAATGGAACAGATTATCTGCTGATTGTGTGGGTGCTAGTAGCGTGAATATGTTTAACAATATAATCGACACATACCTCAGAAGGGCGTGATACACAAATAAAAGGGTTAGACTGGCAATTTTGTTAAATCTCTCGTTAAATGTTGCATTTGATGGGCCAACTTCACGTTTACTACATACTTTATTACTCATTTTGTCAATGTTTGCAATACAATGCAAGTATTTCGTATTTTCCAATACATACTGCAGACATCCTGTGGATCAATGAGCATAGTCGGGAAACTCACCCTTTCTCATAGCATAACGCAATGCAACCAAATACCTACTTCCGTTATTGGGGAATAGCTGCAACGCCCGACTCCCAGCTCCTTTCATGAGTATCTTCTCGTTCCCATCTTTGGCAGCTGCTCGAACTTTCACAGAGTTGTAGCCATTTCGGGGGAATTTCAGCAGAACGGCGGAGTAGAATCCGTCGTATTTGAGAACGTCGACGCCTAAGCAAGCAGACACACAATTCATGAACTATGCTTATCAGTATCTAAGAAGACTGTAGTGGAGATTTGAATAGCCAGATAGGAACGGCATGAAAAACATGTTTGTATTTATGTGAGAACCGTCCTTCTAACGTTTTTGTCATTGCTGTTTTAAACGCAATCACTGTTTCAGTATTTATGCCATCAGTTGACAACATTTCCTTTAATTGATAATCATACCACCATACAAAGAAATAGGTCTAACGTTACCGGACGACAGACTGATACATATGTGTCGGTCATCCTAAAAAAATGTAATGTTACTTCTGCTTAATTTGTCGGTCGCGAAGAGAGTCCTATCACTGCAATTACAGCACAATTGGCTGGTTAATGTTAAATGCCCTTTGCAAATGTAAACATCATTGAATTGCTTAGCAAAGCAGAACATATATTCTAATAGGATTACGGATGTCTTCTTTCATAAAACAAAATTATTGCAATATATTTAGGGAATGTAGTTGGCCTTGCTATTCCAAAACTTGTTTTATTTCAAATAAAAAACAAAGCTCACATACAAAACATGTACTGTTTTATAATTGAGAACAACATATTATGTACGTCATTGACGTTATAAATTGTTCTACACTGAACTGATTAAATAACGCGAATTCATACTGAATGTTGCGAAGATATGTTCATACTCGCTCCGTCATCTTTCATCAATTTCCATGGCAACTTTCCCACTTGAACTTCGAACTTTGCTCCAATTACAGGGGAATAACCTCTCTTAACGTCCGCTCTCACGATAAATTTCAATGTCGAAGAATCTAAATGTAAAATACCAAATAGCTTGCTGTGAATATCAGTGTTTTCATAAAATGAAATGTCGTTGCTGTCAACAATTAAGATTATACAAGGAATTTATTAAATGTGAAAGTAAAGAAAAAAATATTATTTGCGATAAAAAACACCGCTACACATCATAGTACAATAGAATTATCAATATAAAATGGAATGGGGAGGAAAAAAATCACCTTCTTCTAAACAAATTATACATAAAGAACGTTGAATTATAAAGCCCTCACCTGATTGGGTAACTCTCGTCGGACGAAGATTTTGACGTTACAATAGTTGAGTATGAGTGGCGGCCGATCCGGGGTTTTTCATCACGACCATCCATTCACCCACCTTGTGAAAAAGGACGTACCATATCAGTTAAGAAGATTTGATTTGATAAGCGCATAGTCGTAGTGTAAACAAAGACGAGTGATCGCAAATTAGCAGTACATAATTGCAACACGTGTTTTTCCCTTAATTTATTAAAAGGCGGTTTTGTCAGATGACAATTCCACAAAAGGAGGCCCGTACATTCGTTGTTAAAACAAGCACACATATGTACATATTTTGACTTATGTGAGACGCGCATGCATACATCAGCGACTATCAGCACATGCTGATAGTCTCTGTCTCAACATGCTGTCTCAACATTATATTTTACACTATCAGCACATGCTGATAGTCTCTGTCTCAACATGATGTCTCAACATTATATATTACACATTACTTTTTTGCTCCCGTTGATAGCCGCCGCCACTACCACCACCACCACCACCAACATCACCACTAACACCACCACCAACAAACACACACACAATATAAATAAAAGTCACAAACATTACAAAAGAAACAACTAAGATAAAATTGATGTAAGTTAGTAACAAAGCCAACACCAAAATCAGCTTAACGAAATTCACATGTCTCCACATGTCAGCAAGATATTCTATGTCTATGTGAATTAATGGTTGTAGCGCAACGTCAAAGATAGCGTAAGTATTTACCTCTATGGATCTACTTAACATGTGGTCAGGTTAATCATACATATAAACACACACACACACATATAAACACACACACGCATTCGTACATACAGACACACACACAACGCAAACAATCACATATAACACACAAACTCTCACATACATTCACACCCGCACGCCCGCACACAAACACACATACACACACGTACATGCACACAGGCACACATACACAAACATGTATACACACACATACGCACACACACACACACACACACACACACACACACACACACACACACACACACACACACACACACACACACACACACACACACACACACACACACACACACACACACACACACACACACACACACACACACATATATACACATACACATATTCACATACACATACACACACTGGCGCGCGCACTAGCGCATACATACAAACACACACGGACACACTAGTAACCAATAACAAATTATCAAACCATGTCAATAACAAATGCACAAAATTAATAGCTGTTGTTTGGGATATTTAAATTATCAACAGAGGGCGCCACGTTGGCCGTCAGCAATGCTCACCGTGAAATCCAAATGTTCTGACCACCGTCTTAAATGAAGTAATCTACGCAACAGCATGATTTACATTGCGCGCACACACACATACGCGCGCACATACAAACGCGTAAGCACACGCGCACGCATAAAAGCACATGCACACGAGGGAATACGTACACGCTCACGCACACGCGCGCACACATACACAAATCTATACACACAAACAAGCACATGCACATATGTAGACATGCAAACGCACACGCATAAGCACACATGAACGCTAACAAATACGCATAGGCATATGCACACGCACACACGCGCGCGCGCGCCCACGCGCAAATACATATAAATACACACACACGCAAACACACACACACACACACACACACACACACACACAACGCTCAAAATCACATATAATACAGAAACTCTCACGTACATTCACACTCACATTCACGCCCGCAGGCCCGCACACAAGCATACACACACAAAAACATGCATACAGGCACACACACGCACACACACACACACACTCAGACTAATAACCAATAACAAATTGTCAAACCATGTCAATAACAAATGCACAAATAGCTGTTTTGTGGATATTTAAATGATCAACAGAAGGCGCCACGTTGGCAAACAGAAATGCTCACCGTGAAACCCAAATGTTCTGACCACCGTCTGAAATGAAGCTAGCACGTAGCCTATGGGCAGTTATGTGTATTCCCCGGGTTTCCCACACTCTCTGAAAGTCCACGTAGTCGGAGTTTCCATCTCGTGGCCGTCGACGACGACATATGCCGAGCTGAACGTCTCTGTTGTTGCCGCGGTGTAGTTTTTGCTACTTCCCCAACTTTGCCGGGTTAACAGCGAAGTTACCAATTTCAAATAAAGAAGAACGGTATTCATTGTACATTACATCTGTAAATACGTCAGTGATAATGCCAGGTGTGTAAAACTGTGCACGTACATGTGTACTAACACAAATACATTAATATAGAATAAATACGTTGCTTCCGCGTTAACAGCGAAGTTACCAATTTGGTTTAAAGAAGAACGATATTCATGTTTGCATACACCTTAGCAGGAATTACGTTAGTGATAATGGACAGAATACTACCACAGATACATAAATATATGATTAAATACGTAAATGCGTACACACATATACTGGAACTACACACAATTAGCCATACAAAACATACATACTTACATATATACCGACATACATGCATGTATATAAAATGTATCCATAAGTAATACACAATACACGCATATGCCTACATGCTTACAAGCGTACATGTCCACATGTGTGTAAGCATGTATACGTCCACACGTGAAAACGCACGTATATGCACGCATACATATGTACATACATGTATACACGCATACAAGCATACACGCATGCACGCATGCACGCATGCACGCATGCACGCATACGTGCATACGTGCATACGTGCATACGTGCATACGTGCATCCGTGCATACGTGCATACGCGCATACGCGCATACACGCATACACGTATACACGCACACACGCACACACGCACACACGCACACACGCACACACGCACACACGCACACACGCACACACGCACACACGCACACACGCATACATACATACATACATACATACATACATACATACATACATTCATACATACATACATACATACATACATACATACATACATACATACATACATACATACATACATACATACATACATACACAGACACACGTACATACATACATACATACATACATACATACATACATACATACATACATACATACATACATACATACATACATACATACATACATACATAGAAACATACGTACTTACGTACATACGTACACACGTACACACGTACACACGTACACACGTACACACGTACATACGTACATACATACATACATACATACATACATACATACATACATACATACACACTTACACACACAAAAACGTTTACACAAGCACACAGGTTCCACAGGATAATTTTATGTTTTAACGTGTATTGTTTTAGGACAGACAATAAAGTAATTTTTATTTGATTGATTTGATTATATAAATCCGAAAGTACCAGGATAACAGTATCTGATTCACACTAACATAACATTTCCTTCAGGCAAGGATTGCTGGCTGACATTACGATAAATAATACGGATATCAAACTCTCCTCACTACGTGTGATTGAGCCATGTAGTCATTAACAGAGTCCGTTCGCCCCTTCGCGGCGGTCCGGTTCAGCCGCGCAGTACCGTTCGGTCCCCAACTGGTCAGACCGTGGTCCGTTCTCCGATCGTTGCGTTCACGATGCAATGCTGCCGAAGTACCCTGCCTGACCTTGGCGCCGATTACGCTGTCGCATCCTCCTTGGCCGTCGATCACGCTGTCGCGCCCAGCTACTACGTCCGTAGTTGACAAACTTCACTGCCCACGCCTGCCGTCGCCCTACGCTGCACGGCCCGTTTCTGACGATCACTGCTGTGTGGAGACCCACGGTCAGCACGGCCTTCATACGCACCAGGTTGCCAACACGCCTCGGCAACCCGTCACAGCCTCCACCCACCGATTCTTCCAAATAGGTTTAACTGCAACACTTACAGAATCCTATATGTTAATATAAATTTGTGCTGTGAGTATAACATCTTTTCTCGCCTCCCACACAACAATTCAGTGTCCCCTGTCTTCATTAAGCAGTAAGGTAGCACACTCATTAAACACTCCTTCCCGATTCCCAAGGATGGTGTATCCTGTCTAACGTCTCTTTTTATACTCGATCTCCAGTGCATAACACATGCCTTGATTTAACCAAACAGCAAACATATCGGACGTGGGTCGGACACATTATGGTGCACAACTCTGAAAATATACATGTAATTAACTTAAAACCTCGCTAATCAATAATGAAATAGTCCATTTCGACGGCGTTAGGTTAATTATGGCCGCAGGCTGAGTGCACCAGCAGCAGCCTACACATATTACGGAACACAAAAGGAAAAAAAGGAAATATGATTCTGATTACGTAGATACCAGAATGCTACAGTTTTCCATTCACAGTATCTAAGATGGAAATTTACTAAAAACAACAGTTAAACAGCAAAAAGCAGGGTTATTCATGCAATGGTCAAGCAACTGAGTCACGCTCCCACCCATAAGTAAGTGACGACGCACTTTCTGTGGGAACACGACATGTATCAAAGTGAACGCCAAGGCGTCACCAATTGGTTAGGATGATTATGTCTTGCTCAGTACCCAGTGGGAACTATATAACACATACTTATATAGGCATACACAAACGTGGTATTTAGCTGGCATTTGTTTTCGTGTTACAACTTACCTTATTTACAACCAATCAACTTGTATTTTTCTATGATAACACACACGACTATATTGTAATAATGTTACTGGCATAACAAGGGAGCGGCTATTATTTATCGGCTATATACCTACATGAGGATTCTGGGAACATTCATTCATGACATTGTATACACTGACTTATAATGAATTGAATTATGACCCATCCTTGAATCATTTATATACTGACACCTAGTATCCTTTTCGCATTGCGTTTATTGGAGAAAAAAACTTATTTTATGAATTCGTTGCAATTAAAAGTGGCACACCCATTAATTGATACTGTATGTGCAACCCGAACAATTTAAGAAGAACCAGTTCCAGATTTATCCATCCTCAAACGCAGTAAATTGTGAAAAAGTGAACAGTTGATGACAATCGTGTTTTTTCTTTCAAACGGTGAATTATATAGTCAGGCCAACGAAGATGTCTCGATAGATTGTTGACAATAAGGGCTTTCTTGATAGTTTGCCCGTTTCATGATTTGTTTAAATGGTAAAACATTGGCGTAAGGAATCAAAATCGGTAAAAGTGGCGTGTCACATTATAAATAATCATAAATAATCATAAACATAATCATAAACAATCGGTATTGTATTGTTTATTTATAAGTTTTAAATAAAAGTAAGGTATACATACGGAGTGTACAGTAACGAAATTATGTTTAATTTGAGGACTATGGCAACTTTGCATTACCGGTTTAAATTAGTTCACGTTTTTATACATTGGCCCTTATTATGACTGATTTGGCAAACAATTACCGATTCGAATATCAGATGCCTTATAATGTGTAATGATTTAAATCAATAAGAAATTTAAACACATAGCCACATTTAATGTATGTTAGGTGGAATAGACCTGGGCCGAGGTTATAAAGCGTACTCGGTGCTTATGCTCAACTCCATGCTGAGACTCGATATTTCATGCTCTCCGGAGAATCCGTGCTCACGGTGGTTATAAAACTTCTTGAGTACGCGCTCAACTGAGTACGCCGTCTTGAGTACGAGAGCGAAAGAAAGAGCTCCTTAGACGCAATGACGCTGTTTTATTCAAATACACAAGCGGCCAGATGGAACTCTCTCGTTGACGAAGATAACAAGCCTACATTTATTTATAAACAACATCAACTTCCGATTATAAAACGATCACAGGCGAAGATCTTCGCCGTTGTGACATGTTTTTATTATGTGGTGAAATGCGCAGAGGAACATCGATAAAATAATGCTAAAGGAAAGTACCTCACTGTGCACGATGGAACCAACATGGTACAAGACAATTCAAACGATAAAATATCGTAAAATCATTAGTAGCATGATTGCCAGATTGGTCACGCTGTATTATTTATGTTATTTTGTATCATTGTATCATTCATTTGCATTGTATGTCAGTACGATGACCGCGGGTTGGACGGTGTTGGTGTTACCAGATTGCCGTATAATATTGGGAATATATGATGTTATGTTGTTTATAATAAATAAGTACCATGTACACACGTCGTTTTGAGTCGGCATTCTTGCCTGTGTTACAACTTCCATTATTTATTTGCTGTGCCGGAGGATTCGGGAGACAAACATAGTCTAATCTGAAATTCACCCCACGTCCAATTATAATAATATATCGTTGCGTGTCCCAAATTCGTGCGTTATGCAATTCAGTGGCATTTAATACTAACTTCATAACAGTTTCAATAAAAAGTTCAAAATGGTTATTTCTTTTTTGAACTAAATCCGTGTTATACAATTAAATAAAAGTTTTTTTTATAAAGATGCACATAAATATATTAATATTACTGTACATGTGTAAACATGAAGAAAATACATACACATAAATAATGTATATTGTACTTACTTACTATAGCACTGTATCTAAACGGATTTATACTACACCGCCCAAAATGCCCAAACTTCGAAACAGCAGCCAACCAGTTTCGAAACCGAATTAATTAAATTGAGAGTCCAATTTTCTAACACTGTGCCGCTGTGCCACACATGACACAGTACTGTGCAAGAGTTTTGCAGAAGTTAATTTATAACCACATTCCGTGATACTTTATTATAACGTACTCGGTATAGTATTCATTAAAGTAATGATTAATAATTATATAAAATACTGTAGTAGTGCCAAAAGTAATGTAATTATATTTATGTGTTCAACTATACATTTAAAAGGATACTGTACAATAGCAACACTTTTAATTTTAGTTTTAACTTCAATTTGGAAAAAATGGTTTACCCCTATTTATTAGAAAGTTATAAACAATAAGTCGTTTGTCATTTCAACCTAGTTCATTTTTGGTTGCCTGGTAAATATGATCATATTAATTGTCAACTTGTACACCTTGAAAACAGTAGTTTACGAATGTCCATTGTGCTGATGCTATATATAATTTATTATATGAATTTTATTTGTTAACTTATCCAGGATGCATTGCATATTTTGTGTATAGTCAACTTCCAAAGGAAGGGTCATACTTCGTGTGTTGAAAGCCTATCCTTGCCCCCGCCTTGTGTAACAAAATAATGAAATATCCTGACATCCAGCATTGGGTATGTCTACAAATTATATTATCAACTTTGCATGGGCTAATAGCTTCAATATTTGTTTATTCTATTAATATATAGACAAACGACAATATTTACAATATAAATAATATAATTAATCTGTACTATTTATGACATTCCATTACTCCCAATTTAGAAAAAAAGGTTACAAATAATAGTATTTACAGTTTGAGGCAATGGCATATAACATGGCTATATTGACAGGTTAATTTTATGGTCCCAAGATTTTATTTTGTCTTATTGTGAATGTACACATGTTGTATCGGTGTGGCTTAATGTTCGGATGGTACTTTATTAATCGTCCAGCTAAACGAAACTGTTTGAAGAATCGTTTTGTACGAATCGCTCGGCAGCTGATTGTGAAATTGTATCGCCAAGCACTAACGATAAACAAACGGACCCCGTCGTCAAAAAAGGTGCACAAAACATAAACGTTGTATCATTGTGTCGTAGTGTTTGTTTCCCGCTATATTTGACAAATGTTCAGTAAACAGTGCAGTTTGAAGCATAAAACGGAATCTTTAACTAATTTCGTGTGGAACCACTTCTTCAAATGGATTGATTACATCTCGGAAGCGAATCGGACGCTGATATCCAGCTGCTGTCTTCTCGTAAACATCGAACTTGGACAACGAATTCGACGAATTTTTACGTGAGCTGCCATCTTTGTTTGTTTGAGTACGGCGTTGAGTAAGGTCCGTAGCATACTCAGAATTTAGACGTTTCTTGCTCAAGCCTGAGAACGATTTCGTGCTCAGAAAGTTTTATAACCTCCGTGAGTATGAGCATGGCGTGAAAGCGAGGCTTGAGCATGAAATTCTGAGCACCGAGCACCGAGTACGGCTTTATAACCTCGGGCCCTAGCTTCGCTAGCGTTACGTGCTGTTATGTCGTAGCTTCTGCCTCTCGGCTTCTCTGTTTTCGATGAGAACTCCTATTCATCTCAGATCAATACTTTTGTTACGTCAGCGCTAACGAAAAAATACTCTCGCGAAGAATGACGTCAAGGGGACGAGCCAAAGACAACGTTCAGTTTAAAATGCGTTGTGCCGCAATACAGTAGGCTTAGCATTGGTGCCATATGAATGTAGAACGCCTATAAACTCTGACTATCAAGTGTCACGATACGATATGTACAGTCAAATTATGATTGGCAGAATGGCCGGGTTGCTAGAAGTCTGCTTGGTGGTGTTTCTTGCAACTACGAAGGGCTGCGACAGGGGATCGAGAGGGAAGCAGAAGAAAAAGGTATTGTATTACGGCAAGCTGTTATCATTAAAATCGCTATAAGACGTAAATAAAGACGATACAATACATTAGCTTGTCAATGCGAATCGAGTTCGCGCATTTGAAATAATGCAAGTCTAACACTTGCCATTCTTTTGGCGTAAACTCTAATATTTGTTAAAATTGCATGATGAACTTTGTGAACTCTCCTGTAACGTTTACATCCCTGTATCAAATAGCTATGATGGTCAGGGGGCGTGATCATTTTTAGACAAGCATTTTTTCGCGGCCGCCTGACTTGGCTCTAGCTGCGACGACAATACTGGACAAATCTATGATGGCCGTCGTTCGGAGTAAGGCTTTGCAATAACTTGAGAACCAAAAATTGTAGAACCATAAATTAGACCACTTTGTAGGGAATCTATTTCCGACGTTATGTTGACGATCCCAGGTAGAGGTCGCGTGATAAGGTCATTGGTGTCAAGTTCCATCTAAAAAACCTTAGATGGGTGAGCGTGGAATGGATTTGGGGTGAAGGTCACGTCAATCAAGATCAAAATAAAAATGCGTAAAACATATATCTGTTGAAGATTCAATTGATCTCACTACGTGAACGTGGGTTAACGTTTCATGATAATGTTGGAACCGATACTGAAAGGCGAAGGTCAAGGTCAAGATCAATGTCATACTGAAAGGCGGATATATTATCAAGAAGGTAACGTTAATAGCATCATTTATTACAGACACTTTTCATATGTACAACTGGAAATGTGTCCGAATCCAAATGCATGAACGATATCATTATTCTAGAAATAACATTCACATATCAATTGGATATAGAAATTATATTTTATTTATTCACTCTACTCGTATAATCAGACAATCTCATCCATCATCTGTCCACTATCCATCCATCCATCCATCCATCCATCCATCCATCCACCCATCCATCCATCCATCCATCCATCCATCCATCCATACATCCATCCATCCATCCATCCACCCATCCACCCATTCATTAGAAGTGGTTCAATGGTTCACACCTTTGTCGCCTTTGTTTAGGCAGCCACCCTCGTATTTGCACAACGAAGGCCTGTCCTGTAGCACTTACAATTCCCTTGCACGCTTTCGTGCAGCCACAGTGTAGGAGGAGGGTCCAAAACTTACTTGCGAAGGCGTGAATGGTCCAGAAAGGGAACCATTGCACGCTGTGTTCATCCTGTTCCCATCCTCATTGATCAAATATAGGGACTGACTGGTGGCAAGCGGTTGACTGCTCCTGATGAAATTGGCTTAAAGCAAGGACATCTTGACATGTTCAAAGAGAACGGCCTGGGTCGGCGGCATATCATCGAGCGAACGACTGCCATTGGAGAAGAGATGATCCTAGCATCGTTGACAGTTCCAGAACCACATGTCTTGCTGTACACGAACACAATGAATCTCTCGATGCGCTGCATGTTAACATATTGCAGTGTGAAGGACTCTGGATCTTTGGTCAGCGAGATCATAGTCTCTGTAAGGCATGGTACACTGTCCGATGCAGTCCACGTTGTCTTCTTGCCACAGTCGAGAAACTGAGAGGTTGCATCACAGCCCAATATGGCGTGAAAGAGGGGTAGAGCCAACGCCTTTCATGACCAGAGCTTGGAGTGGATGTTGTGCACCGATATATCACGGTAATTTTGCAGCTACCAAAACCAATCCAAAACTCTGAAAAGTCAAGCTGTCCAAAGGAAGCGACAGCAAAACAACGATGTTGTTGTCGACAGTGGTCTCGAATGTTTTCGTATGCCCCTAAGACGAGGTATGATCTACATGCAGGGTGATTCGTGTACCTGCGTCTGCATGGTTGCAGATGTGGAGTATTAACACATGGAACTGCTTTTTGGAGAGCACAGTGACAGACTCGGTGCTGAAGATGAGTCTTCCGTCATGTCAGTCTTGGCAACTGTTTGCTAACAAAGGAAAATAGCCCCTTTATGTTTCCACTGCGTCGATGCTGTGTTAAAGAGCGAACGGGTAATATGATGGTAACATACGTGCCTCGTTCTTTACGTTCGGTGTACGAAGGTATATCTGTCCGTGTGGCCATCACGTTGATCCTATGTACAAAAATACGTGCATATTTAGCCATAATGACCTTGAACGTGACCTTGTCACGTGACATCGACATGACGTCGGCAAAATAATACCGGAAACGGATTACTTATACTAAAAAAATCAAAATTTATTTATGGTTCTACTACGTTTGGTTCTCAATTTATTGCAAATCCTTACTCCGGACGAAGGCCGTCTTGGATTTGTACAATATGGCCGCCACAGCGGGAGCTCAACTTGGCTCCCGCGAAAAATATGACTGATCATGGCCTCGATAATTTTCATTGTTGACCCTGTCAGATCTATTACAGCGTGATTATTATTCTGAGGAAATGTGGCGAAGCTATTAACGTAGAAAAATATGTTTGCCACTTCCATCATATTGAATTAGCATATCTCAAAAGTGTCAATGGTAACCTCAATAGTTTTCAATTATATGACGTTGTACAACATGGTGATCAATATGATGAAACGTCTTCAAGTTGTGATCATTGAATCAAATGTTAGGACAACTTCAAACCATTTGTTGCAAAGTATGACATCATTTTCGCATAATTTCTTCGCTCATTCGCTCCATCGCTTCATCGCTACATCGGGCCATCGCTCTAACCCGTCGCAGATCCATAACTATGTCGCCCAATTGTTCCTTCGCGTCATCGCTTCATTACTCCACCCGGATATCGCTCTATTGCTCAATCGCGCTAACGCATCAATGCATCGCATCGCACAATGCATGGCGCATTGATTCATTGCTCCATCGCATCTCGCATTATGTCATCGCTCCATCGCTTCGCGCTTTATATAATCGCTCCATCGTTTTGCGAGCTAAATTCAGCATACGACAGCAGTTGCCTTTATAGACCATCATACGTATTTCTCACTAGGACACATATGATGGCCTTTACTGTTTTGAAAGGAAGTTCGCAAGGGCATTGAGTGTTAAGGCGCTATGAGATGTGATGCACGAAGCGCGATGCTATGTGCGACGTAAGACGATATTTTACACGACTTGATGGATCATACATGATGTCATGTCCGATATCATACACATAATTGTTTTACTGAGTGATTGTCCCGAAATAATATTGGATACATACATACATACATACATACATACATACATACAAAGCAAAACAGACAATCAACAATAAGCAAAGGAAACGAAGCAAATTGTTTGTAGTTCCTTTTTTTTCAATTATAAACAACATATTTGTGCCACGGTATCAATTGGTAACATTAATCTAATGCGAGCACAGTTGTTTAATCGCATAAATGTGCTAAAAAATGTTTAAACATGTTATGTATTTGTATACTAACTGTACTATTCACATATGACGGACGATGCGCGATGATATGTCCGACAAGACGTCACCAATGATATACAGCCCCATTTTCGTCTTCGGTATACGCAAGGTCAACATGACATATGCCTATATTTTGTCATTTCATCGTCCGAAGCATCGCCCATGGCATTGTGCATCGTCCATAACAGCATGCAAACACACAAGCACATGCGTGCACTCAAACGCACACATACACATACGCACACGCACACGCACATCACTGTTAATATTTGGTACTATTTGTTATACTTCTATCACAGAATCGTGCGGACAATATCAGCGCATCTCTACACCACTCACACCATCCATTATGCAATAAGGCAACATTATGTGCCGTGATAGATGTAGAGCCGTTCCATAGGGCTCCCCGTTCGTAGGGTTATCGTATCAACATTTCTTATTCGATATTCACTAATCAAATTTCGTTATTAAAAATACATAAAAGTATCAGTGCAATACAATTAATTACAGTGTATTAATTCATTCAAAATTAGTTATCCATATAGTACGTATGGCTAAAGAGGGCGGGGTTATTCTGGTCAACGAGGCGAAGTATGATTTGGGTTGTTGGTTCTTGGGATAGCGCTACGTAACCATTAAAAATGAAAACGTATTTAGCTGTCACTAACACACTGATATGCATAACTACTGTGTCATTTGCAATCGTAAGTGTATGTGTCTTAATATTTTGAGCGTATCAGTATAAACATATCTTCACATGGCTTCGATATAGTTATAGGCCATGGGCCAGATATGCCCATCGTGCACCCCCACAACTCTACCAACCCATTTTATTTAAGCGTCGGGGTCCCTTGAAGATGATTTCAAGTGGTAACAGTGAGAAAAAGTTGGGTCTCACTACCCATTTCCAACCTATCTTGGATGGTACCCTGAAATATCGTATGTGTCGTCAATGTCGCGTGGTATTTAATCACCCACACCACAATCGTCATTGTATAGTCATATGTGTCTCAATATGTACTTATGATATGTCGAATTGAAGGTTTTCATCTGCTGATCATTATAATGGCATTCAATAGATATATACTATTATGGCGTGTGCCTTAATTAGCATAGAATAACTACACCCCATTCTCACTCGTGACCGCATAGATGACATCATTATTGTTGTCAAATATAAATTTCCCTTGATCCCATGGCCTCTATAAGATCAAAATAATAATGCATAACACTCTGCAGCATCATATCTTTCATTTGATACCAGAATTGTCTTTCTGTCTTTACAAATGGATTAGATATGATGCTTCAAAAATAACCGTAGTGTCGCGGATCAAGAAGCGTAACGCAGGTCATTTTTTTATTATTACACACTGTACCTCAACAGCAATGGATTGTTTAAAATGTAATGAAGAAGTGACTATAATATTGTTGTTTTATAAGTAATTTACGTTCTTTCTGCAGTATCTAGGTATTATTGGAGCTGGAATACTAGTTTTCTTACATGTTTCATCATGGTATGTGGGGATCACAAGGTTGTATCCCATATTATATTATTTAAGTGTCATATTATATTATTTAAGTCTCAACTGCAGCTTTTTCGAATACCTCAGGTCAACTTCACAGATATCGATAAGTAAAAAAATTATTTCAGTTGGATAACGATAAATTATAAGCTTTGTTACTTTCCCCAATTTGACCTGCTGATATTACATACCTACCTTTTTATGTATTTACCATTAAAACGAAAACGAACAAGTAATCAAACTGTCGAACCTACTTGTATAGTTCATGTAAAGGGTTTAAACTATGGAGAAATTCAACTCATGTCTGGCATGCGGGATGCAGAGAAGTTAGCAAAATTGCAGGAGGTCAAAGAGTAGAGACTTTCAGAACATCAAATTTTAACCCACAGGATGGAGGACACGACGTCCAAGCTCACTCCAACACAGTGATGGAATATCGTGGCTTCCATTGAGAATGCTACAAACGTTTCACCATGAATATGGACAGGCTGAAGTTCACCTCATCACAACCATATGATGCCTCTACACCCCGACGTTCTATAGAAGTTCTGCGGCGCGCAGAACTTCCACAGAAGGTAATAAAATCATCTTCAAGTCGGACTGTATTTTCTGTGGATCCGAGGGTGGTAAGAAGGTAAAAATTAAAGGCGCATGGACCAGTCAAGGCATGAGTCAGTTTGAATTTTGATGAATGGAAGACTGTGGCGACGATGGCAGACATAAAACAGGATGAGAAGCTCCTCACAAGAATACAAGGTTTTGATATGTTTTCTTGTGAAGCCAAGTTCCACAAGAATTACCGCAGGCATGAACTATATGCAAAAAAAGATAAATGGCGAAGTACAGATGACGTGTTAACCAGCTCATCTTAATGGAACCCATGAAAAGGCACAGTAATCCTGACTATCGGAGTGAGAAATTAAAACTCAAACTTGAAAGCCCTGAACCCTCAAATGGCCAACTGACCTTCTACAATATGGTGAAGTTCCAATCAAGCATAATCTATGAGTCACAGATTAACATCAACACAGCCGTGAAACGTAGATGCCTTCCAGTTGTGATCAACTGATGTTATCAAGACCACTGGTACATATCTTCGACAGACTATCCAGACAGACTGAAGAACCTGATCTTAAATGTCCACCATCTCTCCGTGATCTTGACAGAATTGACACTATCGTGTCAGACACACTCCAGAAATTGTTACGTTATGTCATAACTGGGATGGCAGCTTCCACATCATCCCGCACACAGATACTTGTTCTGTCAATTGGTTAGAACAACTGCCGGGCAACAACCAATGGATCGTGGAAGCTGCCAAACACATCTTCATGAGCATGTCCATGCGTTATATGTTCAGGAGTGAAAAACTCGTAACTCTTCTGAATAGAATGGGACACTGTGAAAGCTACTCCTTTTCATTGGAACTATAGATAGCGCTAGCTGAAGCTGTTATGCAGTCGTCCACTCTTCTCTCCAACCAGATTGTCAGGTCACCACCAGGACCAACGGTATTCCATTCAGAATTTTATAATTTCGAACAGCTTCAGAATTATCTCACAAGAAAAGGATAGGATCAGTTCACACAGCTCATGGCATCATGTTACAGGAAGTTGGCAGTGATGATCATTCTGCATAATCTGGTGACTGCCCTGAGATACCATCAAAAACAAGGAAAAAGGAGATGTCGCTGAACCTGAAGGAGTCGGCCACACTAGAGAGAAGCTGATTCTCAAAGAAGAGGCAATCAAGAGGCCATCTGATTGGAAACCATTCTTGTCCAATGATACAAACAAGTGTCAGTTCGTCAAACTGCTTCTGAAGCTGTGGCAGACTGTTGGATATGCATCAAAACTGCAAGGAAGACAAATGATCTTCATATGTGAGGAGAATGCCACTCTGCTGACTTCCAATGACGGCAGGACGACAGTAAACCCATGAACTGCCCCTTCTGAAGTCATCACAGGAGGAAACTAACTCAAGAGTTATCCTCTATGTTAATTATGCGAGGAGTAGGAATCACCGATTCGTTCGTGTGAAGAGCACATATTCAGACATCTGCTTCGTTGTTCTGCACTATGCTGCATCAATTGGAGACATCACCATCTTGTTTGACACTAGTGTAGGAAATAAGCAAAGATTGATAGATGTCAGCAAACTAGCAGTTGATCTCGGCCAAGACAAGTGTACGGCTGTCATGGTTCTGCATGTTTTCAGTGGATGTGACAGCACTAGTGTTTTCCGGAGGATTGGCAAACTCAAACCAGTGAAAACTCTACTGAAGATTCATAAATACATTCATGTACTCAAGAAGCTGGGAGATACATGAGACGTACCTGAAGAAAGGATTGATGAGCTGGACAGCTTCAATTGTGCTGTGTATGGTAGAGCATCAAAGGTGTCAAACGTTGATGATTTCAGGATAATTTGTATCAATGAGCTGTGTACCAAGGATAACCGTAATATTGACATGGGCAATCTACCACCATGTAAGCGCAGTCTCACCCAGCATGTCAGAAGAGTCAACTATCAAGTTGGCATATGGAAGAGAGCACATATTCCTGAGCCAGACGTCCCCAAAATGTGCAGAAACCATGGCTGGAACATCAGTAATGGAAGCATTGAGCCACTCTGGTATGATTGAGATGTGCTGCCACGTGAACTGGCTGATATAACTCAGGTAGACCCCGACCACACTGATAGCGATGACGAGTCTGACATGGACATGTTTGATGGGATTGAACTATATGCTGACAGTGAGAGTGATTATGACTGAGCATCAAAATGTGACTAATGTAATTGGTTATGTAGGTATCAATGTATGGCAAGTGTCCGTATATCAACCTAGATACTGTATGTCATTGATTGACAATTAAGGTGTGAATAACTTTGTGGCATCTAACTACATTTTGTTTTATCAATGTCTACCATCTAAATGAATGTCACACGTACTTAATTCGCTTTAAACTGAATTTTCATTATTGTGAGATACTGGCGTTCGATTTGTCTGTACTGTTAACATTTGTCACATCTTAATTCACGAGTTTTGGATACCACATTAAGCTAATATACATGTACATTATACGAAATATGTAGTGTTTTTTTAGGCATCTGAAATTAATCTGGTGTAACTGTATGCTTGAAAACACACACATAATCTAGACAGTTTTAACATGTATGCTATCCATATCCATGGTTATCTTTGCGTTGCGCCTCTTGATCCGCGACACTATGGTTATCTTTGAAGCATCATATCTAATCCATTTTTAATGACAGAAAGACAATTCTGGTACCAAATGAACGATATGATGCTGCATTGTGTTACGCATTATTACTTTGATCTTAAAGAGGCCATGGGATCAAGATAAATTTATATATTTGACAAAAATAATGATGTCATCTATGCGGTCACGAGTGAGAATGGGGTGTAGTTATTATATGCTAATTAGGGCGCACGCCATAATATTAAATATATATTGAATGCCATTATAATGATCAACAGATGAAAACCTTCAATTCGACATATCACAAGTACATATTGAGACGCATGTGAATATACAATGACGATTGTGGTGTGGGTGATTATATATAACGCGACGTTGACGACAAATACGATATTTCAGGGTACCATCCAAGATAGGTTGGAAATGGGTAGTGAGACCCAACTTTTTCACTGTTACCATTTTAAATCATTTTCAAGGGACTGCAAAGCTTAAAAAAACATGGGTTGTTATAGTTGTGGAGGGTGCACTAGGGGCATATATGGCCCATGGCCTATTATGAAGTGTAGTTTTGTGTTGCTTTCTTACATGAAACAGTCACGTCCCTCAGTCGCCCTAACAAATCGCGCTTAAGCCGTTTTTCACATGAGCAACTAGGCGGGTTAGTTTGGTAATACCAAGTTGGCCAACTAATCTAACAACTAGTTTTTTTGTGTAAACCGACTTGACGAGTCTGACAGATACTTCTGAATGCACTTGACTTGGTTGACTGTTTTGGTCTCAGTTTGATATTGACATTTACATGAGCTAACAAGTTATCGTTTTTAATTGCCACATAACGCTTACAGCTTACATATATACCCAGCGCCAGAATGTAAACAAGTACTTTTACTTCGTTACTTTACGTAAGTAGAAAAATTTACTTTTTTGAGTAACGAAGTACATTTTGTTAGAAGTACTTCTACTTGTAACGAAGTATAATTAAGGTGTACTTTACTGAATGTAATGAAGTATCCATAATTTATGTGTAAGCATCCTGGAACTTCTAAGATGATTCCAACGAATGATCTGTGCTGGAACCCAGAACTGTTTACCCCTGGCACAGATCTATAGATATCACCGGGAAATACAAGTGGTAATATTGTATGATTGGCTGATTCGTTACCATTAGTCGACATGATAATCAGGTGGTGTACAAGTTGCAAAACAAAATGTCAAGCTAATAACTTTAAAAAGTACTTTTGAGTTTACTTCAAGTACAGTTGTTTACTTTTTGCTTGTATTTCAAGTATAATTTTTGAAAAGTACTTTTAATTTTATGTGAGTAGCTTTTTTCCTAGTTACTCTAGATTAGTTATTTTTAGTCAAGTACAAAATAAATGTACTTCTACCAGCTCTGGATATACCCTACCCGATGTAAAACGGCATTGCCCATTTCTGTGAGCGTTGCGTACATTTTGGACGTTCTTACTTATGTTGTCGCACCTGCTGATCGACGATATTTGTATAGTTGTTTTAGCTATGTCTTGTTGTGAAGCGTCGTATTTATTAATACGTAATATGGGACCTTTATCAAATGATAAAAACGAATGCATGAATGTATAAATACAAGTAGTTATATACGTATGGCCAAAGTGTTGCTATTTATTTCGTATTTCTATGTGCGGTGCATGAGTTAAAGTTGCATTATACATCATATGTTACTTAGTCACTATTTTGTAATCTGGTTGTTTTGTTTGGTTTGATGTTATTTTATGTTTAAATGAACTATTCCTTAATCGTACTATTACTACCCCGGTATTAGTTAACATTGATTTTTTATTCACGCACGAAGAAGTAAAATACAGTTGGCTTAATGCAAAACACGTTGCGATTGGTTTATGTTGCACAGTGTGTGTTTTACGTGGAAGTTACTACCGTCCGAGCACCTGATGCGGGCACAGATGATGATATACAAATACAATTTGATGATGATCCAGATTACAAAAATCTGGACAACAAGAAAAATAATTTCGAAAGTGGCAGGTAAGGAATAATGCATTAGTAGTAAAAGTAGTAATATGTTATGTTTGGTACCGACCGATGCTGTTAATACATTGACGTCATCAAATAAATGTTTACAAACTTAAGTCTGAGGGTAAATATCCTTCTGTCCGTCTGTCTGTTGTTATCGCATTATGGTCGCACGCGTCAGCCGATTCGAAAAACAATTGTGCCCAGTTTTCCGTGGGGCAATAAATACGGACACGGGCCAGTTGAATATCGCAATCGAATTTTTTGCGCGTGACCTCCGTCAAGCTTTGCTTTTCTAACAATGCTGATAGTAGTATAGGATTTTGTGTAATTTCGTTCAGAACGTTTGTTAAAAGCAAACATTAACTTGATTATGAATCTTTATGTTATAAAGTCTCACAATATTAAGGTGGCGATTTTTCTAAGCAGTACAAGTTTACCAACTCCAAGATGGACGTGTGAGTGGTGAACTAAATAACTTGGTCAAGTGTTGCCCCTAGCGTATAAGTGATTAACTAAATAACTAGGTCAGGTTGGGCGCCCCTAGTGGATAAGTGGTAAATGTTAACGTTTTCCGCCCCATTGCGGAAAAACTTTAAAACTATACTTCATAAATTTGTGCCTCTTATTGTTTTACTATAAAAAATAGGTCAAAGACTTCAATAAATAGGTAAATAGAGCAAAGGTCAAGTGGCGCTCCCTTGAGGGAAAATGTGTGAAAGACTTAAATTCGTGTCTCATATGTGGTGAACAACAGCAATAAGTCAATCATATCTGGTTACCGTACAAGTTTACCACGAGTCAATGTGAACAAACTGTCACACACGACCCTAGTTCATTATTGCGCACGACCATAGTCATGTGTCTGAAAAGACTACAAACAGGCGTGTAGTCCATCATGTTGTATTAGTACAACATTCTGGAATATTTAGTGAGACAACCAGAGACCAGAGGTCCTATTCAAAGAGTGTGTATTTCACCACATGTAGCATAGTTTTCAACAATAGACGAGATAACAGACGAGACTACAGCTGAAACAACATATGAGACAACGGATGAGAAATTGCATGAGACTACGGCGAGACAACGTACGGGACAACGGTCAAGACAACATACGAGACAACGGACGAGACATCGCATGAGATTACGGTTGGCACAACAGACGAGACGATAGCTAAGACAATGGACGCGACAACGCAGAAGATGAGGGAAAACTAACTAAGTACCAACTTTGGAAAAATATAAGTTCCGACGAGAAGATGACAGAAAACTATCAGCCGGAATCATTCACCGCGCCACCGCGCCACCGCGCCACCGCGCCACCGCGCCACCGCGCCACCGCGCCACCGCGCCACCGCGCCACCGCGCCACAGCGCCACCGCGCCACAGCGCCACCGCGCCACCGCGCCACCGCGCCACCGCGCCACCGCGCCACCGCGCCACCGTGCCATCGCGCCACCGCGCCACCGCGCCACCGCGCCACAGCGCCACCGCGCCACCGCGCCACCGCTAGTATTGTCTCTATGCAAGCCGTCGCCGCCGCGCCGCCACTAGTATAATCTCTATCCAAGCATCGCCAAATTGGAAAACAAAATCTACATATGTCACTGAAGTGGCAATCTTCCCGGCGAGAAATAAAATTCCGGTATTGAAACTTCCTTATTTACAAACACTGTATGTGGCCATGAAATTAACGCGGTATAGGGAATTTCCTACACGAATTGTCGCAATTATCTATTATAAACCACAGTATTAGAAAAGGCCATCTTTCAAACTATTCACTTCCGCTTGCATTATAATGTAAACACAATGTGTGTCAATGAGACATAGACGACTTCCAAAGCTACTCAACGGTCACCTATGTAGCTACTTAAAATAACGCTATCTATCGTGGATGGTGTATTTATATTCCTCGAAACACTTCTGGTACTGAAACTTCTGTATTTACAAACACTGCACGCGGCCACACCATACACGATGGCGAGTGTCGAAGCCACTCAATGAGAGTAACGCCATCTACCGTGCATGCCGCATCTCTATTCGACGACACAATTCCGGTATCGAAACTACCGTATTTACAAATAGCGGGAACTGTCATGTCAATCACACGGTTTAGGGAATTTCTAAAAGAGAATGTCGTGCAATCTAGTAGACACCACACTATTAGGAAGCTGCCTTATTTCAAACGGATCATTTCCGGTTACACAATTTCCGATAATATAAACACTGTGTTCGATCCTGAGATAGGCAACTTCCGACGTCACTCAACGGGCTTCAAAGTAACTACTTAGAGTAACGTCATCTACCGTGTATGACGGATCTCTATTCGTCGACATTTCAAAACATTTCAGTATGAGGTGAATCAAAAAATAAACGCGAGTAAACGAGGAGAGTAACTCCGAGTCTATTCATTCTACCATATACCCAATTTCACAGACCGTTCAGACTGTGTCGCGTAACTTTCCATCTATCGAGTTACGGGCGTCCGGCTAGTTTTATGTCATAGTTGGACCAACCAAGAAGCGCCACCTAATGACTTTATGTATCAATTAGTGGCAACCCGTTCTCATAAATAACTTTCAAAAAAGGCTACTATCAAAAAATGACTATGTCCAAAACAGGTAAAGAAAATCATGTGACACATCTTCATTCCAAGAGGCAGCGATCTGTTCGGGTTCTCCTTCAATGGTACGGTCATGAGACGCGTATGAGGTATCGCCTCATTTAATAGAAAATATGTGTATACGAAGCGACCGTCTTTCCAGCGACACATATATACAAATAGTGGGAGCGACCAGACACGGTATTTTCGTCTTCTCTTTCACTTTCGGATGCACGACTTCCGTTAATATATAAATTGTGTGCGGTCATGAGATATGCCTCATCCGGCCAAAGACACCAATGTAACTAGTTAAAGTAACGCCACCTACTGTCGACACCGAATCTCTTTTTATCGACATCCTTCCGGGAATGGCGGAACCGTAGAGGCGGCCTCGACAGTCACGTGAGTTACAGTATGACGAAACTTCCAGTGTAGCGCCCCTAGTGGACAACTGGAATATTGGGTTATATGGTGACGCCATCTAGTGGGTAAACTTACATAGTTAGGGTTATATACAAGAAAACAGTTACATCATTACATTTTCTGAAAATTCTACTCTAAGTAGTTTTTTGTACGGTAGGCAATTTTATGTACATATGTAGAATGTTTTCAAAGTTTGTGATGGCTTGGATAGAGAATATATTAGGGGCGGCGCGGCAGCGACAGTTTTGATACAGACTATATTAGCGGTGGCGCGGCGGCAACGGTTTCGATAGAGATTATACTAGCGGTGGCGACTATATTAGTGAATGATTCGGACTGATAGTTTCTGTCATCTTTAAGTCAGGACTTAGATTTTTTTAAGTTGGTACTTATTTAGGTAGTTTTATCTCATCTTCTGCGTTGTCTCGTCCATTGTCTCGGCAGTCGTCTCGCCAGTTATGCCGTCCGTAATCTCATGCGATGTGTCGTCCGTAGTCTCGTATGTTGTCTCTTCCGTTGTCTCGTACGTTGTCTCCTCCGTAGTCTCACGCAATGTCTCGTCCGTTGTCTCGTATGTTGTCTCAGCCGTAGTTTCGTCTGTTGTATCGTCCATTATCTCGTACGTTGTCTCACCCGTATTCTCGTATGTTTTCTCGGCCGTAGTATTCAGTTGACTCTCCGTTTTCTCGTTCTATGTCTTGCCCGTTGTCTTGTACGTTGTCTCGACCCTTGTCTCGGTTGTTGTCTCGTTTGTAGTCTCGTCTGTTTTTTCGTCCGTAGTCTCAAGCGATGTCTCGTCGGTTGTCTGTACTGCTGTTTCGTCCACTGTCTCGAATTCAGAAGATAAAGGTTGGAGACATGCATCCGACGTCAACCTATGTTCATCTGTATGTTTTGCAATAAAAGATTCACTAGAAAGGACAACATGGCGAAACATTTGAAAATTGGTCGTTGTGTCGGAATACAGAAAGAAGTTAATGAGTTGCTAGTAAGTATCTTTATATACACCATATGTTGGTCTTGACTGTATTTGTCCTAGATGGCCCTTACTCTTAGCATGGTACATATAATACTACTCACCATTGAATCCATTTTGATGAATGCATACTTATTTACACCTGACGATTAATTCCTTCGTCATCGTTGCAGTCTATTCTACACAGCATAAGAACAACGGTCAAAAAGTATTTGCCCCGCGGACCAGATAATAACAAGCCTGAGCAACTACAAATAGCTGTTGTTAAGAGCCAGAAAACAAACAACCAGGTTTTTAAAACAAAGACCTGTGGCAGAGGTACATGGGAGTGTGCCCATAAAAAGCTTTAAGACCAAGCATGGATTGAAGCAGCATGTAGCTCTTCACTGCAGGTACTATCCCTATTCGTGCCAATACTGTTGTCGTGGTTTTTCAACAAAATACAACCTAGAAGATCACATGCTGAAGCACACCGGCATCAAGGAATTTGTCTGCCGTCTTTGAAACAAGTTTTGAACGTGAGTAGGTTTGACTTATACAAGTTCAGACTTGTTCCGAGAAAACCAGTTTGCAAACAGGCAATCAAAGTTTGTGTCCAAGTTGTCTTCTCTTAATGTATACGAACGAAAATAAACCGGCTATTACTCGCTTCTTATGTTGTAATTTGAAGAGTAACGATTTTGTTTCATATGTATAAAACACTTGCCTCCATTGAAACATTCAACCAGTGTTTAACCACAGACGAATTAATATACTCAAAGGCCTCGTCAAAGTACAAGACACAATTATTTACTGAGCACCTTCCATTACTGCCGACACCGTTTGTTTCATACTCAGAGACTAGACAATAAAAGCAAAGTGTATGTTCTTTAATATAACTGATAGATGATTATAAAGAAGTGTGATACAGATAAAGGTGTTACAGGAAATTTAATGTTGATTTGTTTGCATTTTCGTTTGTCAGTGCCAAGTTGTCATTCTGAGTATTAGCTGACACAGACATATTGTAGCAGTAAAGGTCGTACATGTGAAGAATATAAATTAAACGTTAATTTCTTAAATATTGACGACTAAAAACATATGGACAGGCCAAAATTCGTTGTACTGAAATATCTTATTCTAACGCTTATGTGTATTTTAATACATTATAGAAAGGAAGAATTTGATGGAATTTTTGTAAAAAAACTCAAAAAAACGATTGAACAAATGATTATTCCCCGCACCGGTATATAATAGTTTAGTTAATGTATATAGCAAACAAATTGAAAGTGAACAGGTTTTACTTATTCAAGTTCAGACTTGCACCGAAAATACCAGTTCAAACCAGTTCAAACGAGTTTGCAAACAGGCAATCAAAGCCTGTGTCCAACAATTTACCTAATCTAGCAAAGCACATTTAATTACCCGCAAGGAATGTGTCTATTTATGATAACGTGGGAAAAGACTAGAAAGTAGCATGTTTTAAGTCCAGTTAATGATCAAGAGATTATGAGAATTGTTCAACATTTCAAAACAAAAATGTCAACATATTTTAATGACATTAACATTAGTATGATTACGAAAATAATTACTCATATTGTAAAACCATTCAGTCATATATATGCAATGTATCCATTCAAACAGGTGTATTTCCGAGCAAAATGAAAATTGACAGTTGTTCCAGTTTTTAAATCTGGAGAAAAGGGTGTGTTTACAAATGTCATACTTATCCCATTGTTACCACAATTGTCAACAATATTAGAGAAACTATACCATGGTAGGTTGGACATATTCATAAACAAGTATGATGTAATTTGTTCAAGCCAGTATGGCTGTATATCTAACATGTCAACTTCTCTTGCTCTTCTGAAATTGGTTGAATAAATGACCAGTGCACTTAATCTTTACAAAATATGCTATTGGCGTATTTGTTTATCTAAAAAGAGCATTCGGCACTGTTGTCCATGATATACTTGCAAAAAGCTATTTTATGGTATACGTGGTACAGCTCATAAATGGATTGTAAACTATTTGGAAAATAGAAAGCAATTTGTTCAATATAATAATTGTGACTCTAAGGTACTTTATGTATGTTGCGGTGTTTCCCAGGGCTCTATTTTAGGAACAAACATATTTATGATGTATGTAAACGACATTTGTAATGTCTGGGAAGTATTTAAGTATATTATATTTGCTGATAACACTAACTTATTTTGTTGTGATTGTGATCTAGATGAACTAATCCGGAAGACAAATGTTGAATTAGACAAACTTCCTGTACGGTTTGCTGTAAATAGTTGATCACTAAACGTTACAAAGATAAATTACATGATATTTGGATATCACATATTGAATTCAAGTATTCCGATAAAGATAAACGATCAATAAATCAATAGAGTTGTCATACACGTGTTAGGTATTCTCATTGATGACAATGTTAACATGGAAAAATCACATTTCTTTAGTGAAATCCTAACTGTCAAAATGTTGTGCAATTATGTAGAGAGCTAGTTTCTTGATTAACAGTTGTGGCATGTCGATATTATATCACTCACTCTTTTTGTCTTATACTATGTACAGAGCTAGTTTCTTGATTAACAGAAGTGGGATGTCTATATTATACCATTCACTCTTTTTGCCTTATATTATATACAGAGCTAGTTTCTTGATTAACAGTTGTGGTATGTCTATATTATACCACTCACTCTTTTTGTCTTATATTATGTACTGTGCTGAAATATGGGGCAACACTTACTCAACAAATGTTGAATGCCTAGTTTTGCTACAGAAAAAGGTAATTAGGTTGCTATGCGTTGGTAAAAGATTGGACCATACGTCTAGGTTATTTTATAATCTGCACATTCTTAAAGTACCTGGAGTTAATAACTGCTATACTTATGTTTATGGCATATCATAATCACTTGCCAAAGAATATACAACAGCTTCTCATAAAGTATGAATATGTCTATGCGATCAGAAAGGTTCATACTTTTACACACTGTTATGCTCGTACTAATTTGAAAAGTATGTGGCTATCGATTAAAAGTGTTAAGCTCTGGAATTCGGTTGATAAATCATTAATTTGTTATAACAATATTAATATTTTCAAAAACAAATACAAAGAACAATTATATTAACTTGGACGTATACAAAAAAGACTGGTGTTAAGGTTTTATTAATATTATTAACTTAGCTTATTTTTAAAGAACGGCCTGCCTTGAATGGTTATGCGAATTAGGTTTTATGTATGGTGAGGTCAAATGTTAAATTGCAAACGGTGTTAAACAGTATTACATATGTTTTGCTAATCGGGCAAGTAATCATAAGTGCTACACTCCTTCTTTGCCCTTTTTCAACAATTGTATATAACTATAATTTAATAAGTTGTTGTTGTTGTTGTTGAAATAAAGTTTCATTCATTCATCCATTCATCCATTAGTTTACACCAACAAAAATAAAACGTCTATTACGCGCTTCTTATTTTGTAATTTGAAGGGTAACGAATTTGTGTCATGTGTATAGAAGTCATGTGATAGCGTTCCACTACGCGGTCCGTGCTTGTATTTTCAGCACGCACACGTGCTGAATATAAGGGAATTATTCATATTAATAGGCCCAATGTTCAGCATTATCATTACTATCCAGTATGTTATTTTAGCTATTTATGTATCAAGGCGCAGCATTAGTATTATTTTTTCAGTATGTTCTTTTTGCTGTTTAAACGTCAAAATGCAGCATTAGCATTATTTTTCAGTGTGTTCTTTTAGTTATTTATGGGTCAAAGTGTGGACGGTGGTCTGGATCTCGGAGTTCATGTTCATCGAGGTCTTGTTGTGGTGTGCGAGACGGAGACACTCAGCGGCAATGCGTTCGAAGAAACCATTCAAGAAACAAATCCTGATGAATTTATCAACAACCTGACTTTTGTGTTCATGATGCTCATCGCCTCTTTGGGTACTACATAATCAACGACGGTGGAGTAATTCTTCGAAGAAAACAAACTGTTCTTTTCAGAGCCAACCACATTTTCACAAAAGAGTATTAGCTACCTTTGTTAGCATTCGCTATGTGAGTATATCCTTGGTACCGTAACTATGAATTATGTTGAATAATTTATGAAAACTATGCGACATGTGGTAAAAGGCACACACTGTAAATAGGACTTCCGGTCTCTGGTTGTCTCAATAAATGTTCCAGAATGTCGTACTAATATAAAATGATGGACTACAAGCATGATCGTAGTCTTGTCTGTCTATGGATAGTACGTAATCTAGTTGAAAGCAATTTGGAGATATGACAGACACATGGCTTTGGTCGTGCGCATTACGGAAGTAGGGTTCGTAAAGATGTCCCGGTGTCATGTGTGACAGGTTGTTCACATAGACTCGTGGTAAAGTTTTACGGTAACCGGATACGATTGACTTGTTTTTGTGGTTTACCACATAAGAGACACGAATTTAAGTCTTTCACACAATTTCCCCCAAGGGAACGCCACATAACCTAGATACATAGTTCACCACGTAATCTCAGGGGCCCACATGACCTTTGATCTATTTTCCTACTTATTGACGGTTTTGACCTATTTTATAGTAAAAAATAAGAGGCACGAATATCAGCAGTTCTCTTTCACCGTTTCCCCGCAAGGGGGCGCCAATTGACTTAATTACATTGTTCACCACCAATTCTCCAGGGAGCACAACTAAAAATAAGAGACACGAACATAAGTAGTACAGTTTAAATAATAGGCAAAAATTTAAGCAGTACGGTTTTGTCGTTTTTTCCGCAAAAAGGCGTTATTCGACCTAGTTCATCACTTATTCGCTAGGGGAGCAACTTGACCCTTGATCACTTGACCCACCTGGCCCTTGACCTGGTTGTTGACATTTGGCTTTGACCTTGACCTACATCTGGGTATTTTCCACCTTTCACCGACCCGACCTAACATCCTTTCTACTTACTATGTTCAGTATGCAATCTTCGTTTACGAGTGCTTCTTTGTATCCTGAATGTATTCCAAATCCAAAGGCATGATTACCAGCACTCATTACGGAATAGTTAGCTTCAAGTTTGCATCCTGAGAATCACTGAGATCGTCCATCTTATAAATACAATTGTCATGTGAATGAACATGCCTTATACACTATACATAACTTTCGTGAACTCCATATACATTTTGTTCATGTAATATGCAATTTTAAGATAAAACAAAATACAAACAAATATACCCATAGGCTTATGTTTATTATTTCGCTGGCCGAACATAGAGACCGACAATTTTGCAGAAGCACAACAATTATTTGTCAAATAACATATCGAATGACAAAGAGGCAGCAAACATGATTAAGTAAATAAACATTGTTAATGTTGCGCAGGCACCGTTTTAAAAACAATCGTCAATGGTAGTTTTTTCTCGGAATGCAACTTTACGCAGGTGGAGTTAATTTCTTTAAAAGGATGCTACCCTATTTAAATGGCGACACATATTAAAGAGGACTTTAGGTATTATAATAATAATAATAAGATAACTTCTGTTGCGCCTAAATCCTTGGAAACCAAGCTCAGAGTCGCATCAAAACAAAAGGATTGGTCAATCTCAAAATCCATAAGTTGTTTTCTAGTAGTCAACAGATGGTTCAAGGCGCTAGGGAGCTACGGTGGATAAGTAAGGTTGTAAAGATACGTTTTTAAATGACGACGGAATTTTGTAATATTTTCAACTGATCTAACACTAAGAGGGAGCATATTCCAAAGAGTTGGTGCAGCAACAGAAAAAGCCCTAGTTCCAATGTTAGTGTTGACTCTAGGAACAAAAATGTGTCTGAACTAGATGATCGAAGCTGGATAGGTTTTCTTACAGGAGTAAGCAATGAATGCAAATAAGATGGTTGCTTATTGGACAGTGCCTGGTATGTAATGTTACAGATCTTAAATATTATAAGATATCGTACAGGAAGCCAATGTAAAGACTTCAAAAGTGGTAGAGAGCGAGAAAAACGAGGAGATCTTGAAACTACACTTGCTAGACAATTTTGAACACGCTGAAGTTTTGTGATATCCTTGCTAGCGATATTATAAAGGAGGGAATTGCAATAGTCAAGTATGCTGCTAACAAGCGCTGTTGCAATAGTCTTAGCAACAGAAACTGACAAATACCGGCGAATACGGCGAAGATCACGAATATGATAAACATAGCAGCGACATGTTTGAAATATGTTTTGTCGGAAATAAAAGTTACTATCAAAGATCAGTCCTAGATTCCGCACCGAGGTTGCTGGCGTGATATACTGATTCAAAATACGCGTAGGGAAAAAACCATCCAGTTTACAACGCTTCATTGGAGTACCAATAATGATCAATTCAATTTTATTTGCATTTAATTTCAATTTGCTGTCAGTCATCCAGTGGAAGATATCTTGAAGGCAATCACGAAGTTGGTTAAGGGAGCGATTGTATCCGGGGTAGCCAATGAAATGTAGATCTGAGTATCATCAGCATAAAGATGTGTTTGTAAAACAGAGCTTAGTGGCGTGGTGTAAAGAGTAAAACACAAAGGCCCAAGAACAGAACCCTGGGGAACACCAAATAAAGCCGGCAGTGCAGCTAAAAAGCAGTTCCCAATCTTTATACTTTGATATCTATCAGTTAGATATGAAGAAAACCAGATTTGAGCTGTGCCAGATATGCCATACCACTTTAATAGGCGTTTAATGAGAATGCTGTGATCAATCGTGTCAAACTCGGCAGAGAGATCTAGAAAGGTAAGTGCAGTCACTTTACCATTATTAAAGTTCAAGTTGATGTCATTATGAACCTTTAAAAGGGCAGTCTCTGTTGAATGAAACTGCCTATATGCTGATTGTGACACATTGGCTGAGGTTAGAAAGACGTACATAACTGTTTAGGTCTTTTTTAAGCTGAGATGACTTCTTATGAAGTGGTGTGACATGGGCATATTTGAAATCATCAGGAAAAACAACCAGAGCTAAGGGATGCATTTATAATATTTGTTATAGGTTCAATTAGTGTATCAATACATGCTTTTAGCAGTATTGTTGGAAATGGATCAAGTGCACAAGATTTCTTTGGGGAGGACATAATTATTTTCCTAACTTCATCAACTGTTGTAGGTTCAAATGATACAAGTTGAGAATTTACTTGTGGAAAGTCCACACTGACATTACTTATATTATGACGTGGGAAAGCAGAACGAATAATACTGATTTTATTCTTAAAGTGACTAGAGAACGAATCACATAGAGACTTAATTGACACATGATCAGGTAGCGATGGAGTAAGTCGTCTACGTAGAAAGTTATTGATGCAGTTCCATAACTGACGCGGATTACCAGACTTATTTATGACCATATTTGTAAAATATGAAACCAAGATACCAAGCGGGAGGGAGACATAACAAGGATGGTGGTGGAGCATCTGTACGCATGAGTAAATCGAATAGCAACGCAGATGGCCTCTTATATTAACATATATTCATTATATAAGACATATTGGTCATATTGGTTAGAAGGAAGGGGCGTATAGCATAGCGGATGAATAGGAAGTAGTTGATGTTTGTTATGACTGTATATGGGTCACATACGTGATGGATGGGTGCAGACAAAGAGTAATATTTGTTATGTCTGTATATGGGCCACATACGGGAAGGATGGGTGCGGAGAAATAGTAATGTTTGTTATGACTGTGTATGGGCAACATACGGGAAGGATGGGTGCAGACAAATAGTAATTCATGGATGCTTTGGAGACGATGATTGGATAGGTTTTGCCCAGGAAGTGATGTTGTGTATTGCGGCAGGTTTCAATGCACATGTTAGAGTTGTGAACCAGGTGAAGCGGAGAGAGTGTGGGGAAAATAATTTAGCAGTGGCTATCACTTTCTTCCCGAAGCGAGTGAACCACGATATCACGTAGAGGAGTGGCAATACAAGACAGAAATAGATCTGCTGATAGTGCGGAAGCAGCAGTTATGGGGGAATAAGAATGGCAATGTTTTGGCGTATGAAGAACACGTCACGACACAACACAATCCAGCGGTGTTCGGTGTGCGTACGCAGAAGAAACAAAACTAGACTTTGAACAGCAGATATATTAAGTGATGGATTCATCAATACGATATCGTTGTTGAATGAAATGAGCGGATGAAGTTAATATCAAGAGGCCAATGACGTTGGTGGTTTTCAGAAAGTAGGGAAAAACCACCGAAGCATTTGTGTCAGCTAATGCCAGATACTGGGAAGAGCACAGGGAATGAGCGGCATGTCAATGAGTAGTTACCAATAATCCTTGACAAACGAAGTTGCAGAGGCTTTGTTCGAATATGTGGAAATAATGAAGGCAATACAAGAGACGGATGTGACAGTAGATCAAGTGAGTGGATGCAAGGCTGACGATCAAATATTGGTAGAAGAAAAAAACAATAAAGACAGCTGCGGATAAGACGAAGAGAAATAGTGACAGAACAAGAAGTATGAACCCTGACGTGACGTGGATAGTAAGCTAAACGAAGACGGTCGAAAGACCTTAACTATAAACTGGTCTGAGACAAGGATAACAATAATAACGAACGGATGTAGGATAGTGGAGTTGCCACGATAAATATGAGATCGTAAAAGGATTGTGGATATGCAAGGCTGTGGGATTGGTGGATTTGAAGATATGTAAGCTGTCCAAGACACAGACCAGAGAAATATTTATTTGCAGCAACAGTGAGAGTGGTGGGAGATTCAGAAACACATTGTATTGTATTGTATTGTATTGTATATGTTCAGTTTCCTACAGGTCCAGTGGACCCAATAACAGGACTGATAACTGAAACAATACACATAAATAATAAAACAATAAGAACAATAAGGACATAAAAACCACACAATATCAACATGAAATATACCAGGCAAACATCTGTTACACATAGAAATGTCTTTGAATTGAGGATTTAAATGGTTCAGCTCATGAATATTTATCACTAGTTGGATCATTTAAATACAATGTGTTGAAAGTAGTCATACATCTATTCAAAACACAGTGTTTACTAATGTTGATTCTGCTACTGGAAACTCTAAAAGGGATGTAGTTTCGTGGATATCGTGAAGAACAGTTAAATTGGATAGCCCCTACCAGATACGACGAGTCTAGTTGGGAGTGCACACACTTGTGTAAAAAACATAAGATCTGCAACTTGCCTACGATGTAGAAGGGAAGGTAGTCTAAAATGATGGCAAAGCTCAGGATAACTGTCAGAGGAGTACTGTATTTTGGATTTGTAACATATATATTTAATGAATTTATTTTGAACTCGTTCGATTTTGTCAATAAACGTACGTTGCCAGGGATTCCAGATAACACTGCAATACTCCAACTGGCTTCTAACTAGAGATATATACAAGGATCGCAAAGCCTGTATATCGGTAAATGTTATGCAAACGCGCTTAGTAAAACCACTCATCTTAAAAGCTTTACAAAGACAACGATTAATATGTGACCCATCTTAACGAAATGAGTCGCATGTCGGAAATTTTTAATATTGAGCGTTGAAAAGAGCAGAATCACTGCTTTCACATGGTGTAGCATGTAAGAAGATATCGTAATTCTAACTGAAGTTATGGCTTAACAAACACATGTGGGGTAGAAACCTTAAAACCCAGAAAACGGCCGTCAAAGTTGATGCAAAATATTCGTTATTTTTCATGAAATGTACCTTAGTTGCCTTGGACAGATCTAGCTAAAATGTTGTGCTCGTCAGGCTCGTTTCCATCCGTTAAGTCTTCCAAAAATGAAATACATTGTGGGCATGCGTGTGTTGACATATTATGTAAATGACCCATCACTGAACCAATGAGAACAGTTGCCTGGGTCACGCAGTTGCTGTTACTACCACGTGGTCCAAATTGTTTACATAGCTGGCGTAAACAGGGGGCGTCTTCCAAGCTCTCTGGAGGTCACAGAATGTAGTTATTATCATTTTTATGCATATTTATAGGAAGATGACGCGTCAAGCTTCGTGGTGATATCCCATATGTTCGGAGCGTCCCAAAATTAGCAGTTGCGAACGCGCGCAATTACTGGCATTTTCTGCGTTATTTTAAGGAAATCGAGCGGAACACTTCGCACAGCTCTACAAAAATCGCTTTAAAATACACAAAACAGAGTTAATTAGAGGGTAGCTAGAGTAGCAATCGATAAAACGAATACCAAAGAATAATTGTCAGGGGAAATCTAAAAATCAATGGATTCGCGATTTGTTCACATAAACGGCATTTACGGAAAATCAGATTTGCCGACATCCGACTCAATTCGTTAAGATGGGTCACATATGATCTTTAAAAGTCAAACTGTCGGTCAATGTGATACCGAGATCTTTGACAGCGGTGACCTTGGGTAGAGACTGGTTTAAAATCGTGTAGTCATAGGATATACGTTTCTTTTTGTTATTGAATGACATTATGCAGCATTTCTCAACGTTAAGTTTAAGGTGCCATATCTAATACCAAAGACATACACTGTCCAGATCCTTCTGCACCAACTGACAATCGTTCACCGACATAATTTATTTAAACAATTGGGAATCATCAGCATACAATGACATTTCACATGAATCAACATGATTAGTAAGATCGTTAATATACAAGATAAACAGAATTGGTCCAATTTGAACCTTGTGGTACACCAGACAAAACTGGCTTCCAGTCAGAAATTTTGCCTTCGAGGACAACGCGTTGTTTTCGGTTGCCAAGGTAAGACTGAAACCACTCTATGCATTGCCCGGAATAGCCATATGATGTAAGCTTGTGAAATAACAATGGGTGGCATACTCAATCAAAGGCTTTACTGAAATCCAATAAACATAATCAACCTGTTTCTTGTTGTCAATAGATTCAGAAGTGACGATCAAGTAACAAGCTAGATTAGGTACTGTACTTCTACACCTCACAAATCCGTGTTGGCTGCCCGACATTGTGTTACGCACATGCTCACACAATGAATCGTATACTACTTTCTCAAAAACTTTGCTAAATAGCGGTAAGAGAGAGATAGGTCTGTGGTTGCACACATTTCGTTTATCTCCCTTCTTGTACACAGGAACAACATTTGCTCTTTTAAAACAAGTTGGAAAAGTTCCACAGTTTAAGGACATATTAAAAAGCATAGTTAGTACACCTGCTAATTCGGCAATTCCCTAAGGATTAAACCTGATATATTGTCAGGACCGCATGCTTTGTTTACATCGGTGGTTCTTAGTACTCCGATGACATCATCATAAGACACATTGATGTTAGTCATTAAGTCGGATTGATAGGAGGGAATACTTGGATAAACAAGGTTATCTACTAATGTAAAGACAGATTCGAAGTGGTCAGAAAATAGTTCTGCTATGTCAGCTGGACTGTCTGCCTCAATGCCTTTATATACTATTGAGTTAGGAAGTTTTATAATAACTTGTTTGGTTTTGGCAAAACAGAATAGTGGTGGTGGACAGAAACATTACGAAAACGCTAATAGGTGACGTAGTCGCTCTCGGTAATACACCGGCATGCCTGTATTGTCTGGAGAGAGTGGCGCTGACAGAACAACACAAGCTGCAAGTTTGCGAGTACAAGTGGGTTTGAAGAATTACAAGAACAAATGAAGTGGGATAGGATGAATGCATTGAAAAGAGAGGTTGGCATGCACTGCAGCCCAATGGTTAAAGGTGAACAGGCTACTTCATAAGAGTAGAAGCTGGTCAACCAGTGAAGCAAGCAGAGGCGAAATAAAATCAAGGATGCGAAATTTATGAGAAGACCACGACTTCGTTTGTTAAATGATTACGTGACGAGAAATAAAAAAAGATCAGAGAAATTTAAAAGATGCATATATGGCGCTACTGATAGAAAATAATAGAATGGAATGAAAGAAAGTTATGTTCAACAGTAGTGCATGTGTCCATTCCCATGAGCAACACAAACTCTTGGGTTTTAAATATTATGATATTTAATTCAAAATTGTGAATCGATATAAACATCTGGTATAGCCAAACTGAATTTATGAAATGCAGAAACTTTTCCCCTTTCCGTAAGTTTGACCTCTCCTGTATCGTGGACTCTAGTGTTTGACACTAACATTGTTATACAATTCACCTAAGAAACCTAAGATGTCAGGAATTTGTATAATAATTAGGATTAGTTGTTTCACAGATACATCAATGTTGCTACCACGACAATCTGTATACTCTACTTAAAGATTATATTTGGTGTAACAAATACATTGTCTGAAGTCCATTTTTCAAAGTTTATTTAACGATGATAAAATATTTAGCGCACTCACGGTATTATTAGTAAAAGTAAACATATAAATAGAACATGACATCATAGCCGGCAGTAATTCCCCAAATGCTCAATTTTGTGACCGCCATTTTGAAATTCAAGATGGCCGACATCCACTAACGTTAAAATGTATTTAAGAGAGTCACATATTAATATAAATGGCTGTTATCAATCGTAAGTGCCCAGGACACCATTCGTAGTAATATGCGTGGTTCTCAACGCACCGTTGGGTCAGGTCGAAGTAAGAGTAATGACGTCGTTTCTAGGTCAAGGTCAAAAGTCAATGTCAAATATTAGGTAAAGGTCAAAATATAGGTGGCGTCACCTGTTAGATATATGGTGAACTAAATAACTAGGTATGTGGCTCTCCTTGTCGGATAGGTGGTGAACTAAATAACCAGGTCAACTAGGTCTACTCTACAGTCGGCGTTTGTATTTTCTATTACGAGGTTAGTGCTGATACGGCACGCCAACGTGACCATTCGGCACGACCCTTCATTCTTATATGAATCCTGATTTAAAGGCACCCAGATCGTCATTCGTGATACGACGTTGTTATGGCTAACATCATGATTAAGACATCCTACAACCGCTCTCTTGGTACCGCTGTCTTAAGCAACCAATAGCGCAACCGGAACCTCAACCGGAAGTGTATCCGGAATTGGAAGTCTCTGTGAAAGTCATTTAATTTTCTGGGGGCCGATTCTCCCTTGTGAGACTTTTTCCCATGCCGGGTCAATGTATTCGGTTGGGTTTTCAATTCGGTCAAGCACGCCTTTCCATACAGGAAAGATTTGTAGAACGGCGACGTCGAATGCGCATATCGCTTCAAAGCAGCAAAACACGCGCGCTTGGCAAAAAGGGAAAAGCAAACATATTGGGGTGAGAAGATCAGGATGGAACGACGTCAGGGTTCACTGGAAGCGGCGTTTGTTGATTCCAAAGTTCAAGCCGTCAATGTGTTTGAGAGGCGTATTTTTGACTACCGGAAATGCTGAACAAGTGGAGATTGTGTCATAAAAAGAAGGCGTTTAGGGATTTGGCTACACAACTGGTCAAAACACTCTCTTAAAACGTATGTGCGATGTGCGCGATAACTACTTGTAGACACAACCTCAACTCAAAGAGCTGCCTGTACAAACTACAACGTCACAGACATAGATATGGTACACTAGAGTCCGCACCCTGTTTAACCTCTCTCTGCTGCCAGGCCCTCTAATGTATCACACTCTGCCAATTTCACAACTTCTACCGACATCGCTGGCGTTACAACTTGTACCCAAGCCAACGATGTCACAACTTCTGCTCCTACCGTTGCTGATTCGAACTTCACCGTCGACTTTCCTGTGACGAAATGAAGAAGACGCTTCCATGTCACATAACATGTAGCGTCGTTGAATTTTCAAGATGACACTGTCCCGTTTGTGAGATAAACGTTCATGATTAATGTCATCACGAATGTATGTTACCTGTTGACATTCTAATTATTATTAGTGGTATCAAGAAATGGTTGCAAAACTCAGTATCAGGGCAGTGGCGAAACAATGTCCTGTCCCTGTTTCTTGCAATTGTGGAATGTGACCTGTAAATAACATTGGAGTAATAGAGTGTGCAATATAAATAACGTTGTTTTGTGCTGTACACGAATATAATATAAAAACCTTGTCTTGTGACATTTTCCCTAGTATAAGTACCATGCACTCTACTGCCTTTTAGCATTTGTGTAAACTATGGATACGAGGTTAATTTATCCATGTACCTGCATCGTCGCCGGAATTACTCTCGGAACCTATCCTACTTACAGTAACTCCGTCTACCGTATATGTCGCATCTCTATTCGTTGCAATTTCCGAAAATGTCCGTATTATGTGCAATGCAGTGGGAAGGTATGTATATGAACCTACCATCTTTCCAGTGACACACTTCTTGTATTTTTCCAGAAAAACAATAACTTGACGACCATGACATTCGTATGATTTTTTTATTAAATTTTTCGCGTCATCTAGAAGAAACCATTATATTAGTAAGGCGCTGTCTTTCAAACGATTCACGTCCGGTTGCATGACTTCTGATAATATAAAGACTGTGCGAGGCAATGATATAGATGACTTCCGACGGTACTCAACAACCACCGAACCGTAGATGTGGTCACGACAGTCACGTGATTTCCTGCATATGTCTGCGCGGCGTAACGTCTCCTAGTCGATAACTGAAGTAGTACTTTACAAGGTGGCGCCATCTAGCCGATAAAAACGAAGGCGATTCATTATTAATACCTTCATCTGCAGTGTAGAAGACCCCACACTATTAGGATGCAGCCATCTTTCCAATCATTCACTTCCAGTTGAACGATTTCCCTTAATATAAGTATATTATATGTGCACGCAGCAATGGCAGATAGGCGACTTCCGGCGTCACCCGACGACCACCAATGTAACTAGTTAGAAAAATGCCATCTACCGTGGATGCCCTGTCTCTATTCGTCGAAAACTTCCTGTAACGGTAGATCCGTAAAGGCGGCCATGACAGTCACGTGACTTCTAGTATAACAAATTTTCCGTCGCAACATCCCCTAGTGAATAACTGGAGTACTACGTTACATGGCGACGACATCTAGCGGATAACAAATAACTGTACAACTTTCTAACGTTAACGCATATGTGTCGTAAATTCATGCCAGTGAAATATATTACCGAGGTAACTTCTTAGAATTTTTGCGTATGAACGCGTGAGCATCGTAAATTATTTCTAAAAAAAAGGGTGAGAGAGAGAGAGAGGGAGGTCGACAGACAGAAGGGGAGGGGGAGACAGACAGCGAGAGAGAGGCGGGGGAATTCTTTACATTTGAACCGTATACACCTACATCATGAGCTCATCGACTATCCTACCGACTGCAACCAGCCCCCACCATCACCTTTCCAGTGCCCTGATTGCAAGATGCATTTCAAACGTCGGGACAACTTAAAAAAGGCACAATATCTACAGTCGCTGTGGACAATCGAGAAGAACTACGCCAACGAATCCACTTGTACCAGCGCACACTACGACATCTGTGCCTCTGGCCCTGGTGACAAGGTCAACATGTTTGTCTCCATCTCAGGTGACCATGGAATATACAAAAGAAATGGCCATGGTCGATCACCGGAATGCTGATTTCCTTTGACAAGTCGTCGTCCACAAAATCTCTCTGCATGTAAATCCAACGATATGAGTTCCCCACTAAATCCATTAGCGTGTGTTCGTCCTTAAGACCACGAGTGAATGTTTTACATTCTACCGGTTCAAAAGGCTTCCGCTTTCTCAGCTCGTCGGTCACGAGATCTACGATGTTACTGCCGGGTACCGCCTTGTTTCTGTATACCATCTCACCACGATCATTCCGCCTTATGGTGCTTTTAAATGTATCGTGGAGTCGCCGTGCTTTCAGCTTCATAGTTTTTTGGAACGCTTTCGATTATTTCATTTTCTATGCTTTCAGTTTGCATGATTTCATTTTCGATAAGTGGCTGTACTTTATTTTCATTATCATAGGGACATTTTTCGATTACTACACTCGGGGGTATAAAACACAACTTTTTCCCTCTCGTGTATATCACTTAGTTCAAATATATATCGCATTGTTTCACCGAGTCGTCGCAAGACATTTTCTTTTGGGTTGGTAGGAGGACGTTCGTGTTGGATGTTACCAAAATACGGGGATCGAACAGGGCAAGTTCCTTTGTATGGTCAATTGTCACCTGAGATGGAGACAAAAATGTTGAGTTTGTCACCGGGGCCAGAGGCACAGGTGTCATATTGGGCGCTGGTACAAATGGATTCAGTGGCGAAGTGCTTGGTATTTGTCCACAGTGACTGTATTTTTTTTCTTCAAGTTGTCCCGATGTTTGAAATGCCTCTTGCAATATGGATTCTGGAAAGGCGATGGTGTGGACTTGTTGGCAGCCGGTAGGATAGTTGATAAGTTCACGATGCAGATGTTTACGGTTCAAAAGTAAAGAACGTTTTGAAGCGCGAAATGAATTTTACGGATTACAATCTAAAAAAAACTCCACCCTTTCTCTATCTATGTCTGTTTGTGTCCTCCCCTCCTTCTGAATGTCTGTCTGTCCCCATCCCTCTGTGTCTCTATCTCGTCGTGTTTTTAGCAAGAATTTATGATGTTCATGCATTAATGTGCTAAAATTCTAAGAAGAGACCTCGGCAATATACTAAACTAACAAGAAATTACGCATTAAAGTAAGACATTTGTACATGTCTACATTTATGGTCAGCTAAATTGTTACGAATTTACCTCAGTAATGTACTAAATTGGGAAGAACTTACGACGTTCGCGCATTCGTACGGTAAAGTTTTAAGAAGTTACCTCGGTAGTGCACTACACTGGCATGAATTTACGACTCATACGCAATAAAGTTAGACAGTTGTACATCCGCTAGATTTCCTCGGCATGTAACGTAGTACTCCACTTAATTTTCACAAGGGGGCGCTACGACGGAAATGTTGTCATAAGAGAAGTCATTTGACTGCCATGGCCGCCTTTACGGTTTTATAATTACCGGAAGTTTTTCGACTAATAGAGACAGAACATCCACGGTAGATTACACAATTCCAACTAGTTATATTGGTGGTCGTTGGGTGGCGCCGGAAGTCGCCTATCTGTCACGGCGGGGTACATATATACTTATATTAAGGAAAGCGGTGCGACTGGAAGTGAATGATAGGAAAGATTGTTGCTTCCTAATAGTGTGGGTTCTTCTAGATGAAGGTGATAATAATTCTCATTCGTTTTTACTGGCTAGATAGCTCCACGATGTAACGTAGTACTCGAGTTATGGACTAGGGGACGCTACGCCAGAAGTGCAAATATACAGGAAATCACGAGACTATCGCGGCCTTATCTACGGATCCACTAATTCCCGGAAACGTGTCGACGAAAAGAGAGTCGAGATCGACGATAGATGGCGTTCATCTGACTAGTTACCCTGTTGGTCGTTGAGTGGCGCCGGAAGTTAGCTATCCCGTTGCCGCCCACATTCTTTATATTATCGGAACTCGTGCAACCGGAAGTGAATCTTTTGAAAGACGTCGCCTTCCTAATAGTACGATTTATACTAGATAGCGCGAACAATTTCAGAAAATCATACGAATGTCATAGCCGTCAAGTGTTTTTTTTACTACAACAATTCAGGAAGTGTGTCACCGGAAAGATGATGGGTTCATATATAAGTGTTCTCCTATATGACACTACACCTCATATTTAAATTTTTGGAAATGTCGACGAATAGAGATGCGACGTATACGGTAGATGGCGTTTCTCTAAGTAGGTTAGGTTCCGAGGGTAGTTCCGGCGACCATACAGGTAAACGGATGAACTAACCTCGTTTCCTTAGTTTACGCAAATGATGAAAGTGACTAGAGTACACGGTACTTATTCTAGGGAAAATATCACAAGATAAGGATTACCTTCCATAGCTGCAAGAACCCGAGACTGGACATTGTTTCGCTACTGCTTTTGTACAAAGTGTTGCAAACAACGTTTGATGTTACACAATTGTTCGTATGTCATGTCGGATAATATAATACCTGCCTCTAGTAAAACTCTCTTCCAGTTTTTAATGCCTGCGGTTGAATTAATGACCTCAACGGCCTTGTCAAAGTTCATGTAAATTAAAATGTCAAAGGTAACATACACTTGTGATGAAGTTGACTAGGATCACTTTTCTCGCAACCGGGACATTGTCGTCTTCAAAGGTCAACGACGCTATATGCTATGTAACGTGCAGGCGTCTTCGTCATTTCGGACACAGGAAAGTCGGCGGTGAAGTTCGGACCAGCAACGGTAGGAGCGGAAGTTGTGACATCGGTGGCGACGGTAGATGGCGGGAGTTGTTTCGGCATTAGCAGCGTCGGTAATTGTGACATCAGCCGGGTTGGCAGCAGAGAGAGGCTATCACAGGGATCGAACTCTAGTGTACCACCTCTATGTTGTAGATTGTGTAGGTAGCCCTTTGAGTTTCTCTAATGGTGAGTGACACGCAAGTTCCTATCAAAACGTTCAGTTTGTAGGTCTGCATCGTTTCGTGCATAAGAGAAAAGGCGTGCGCATTCACGTCTACCAGACTGGCCATACATTGGTAGAACGTCAACCACATATATTGACCAGTCGCTGTCTCGACAAAGCACAGGCACACCATGACATGCTTGCCACAATCCACCTAACCGTATAGTATTGTATCGTACATCAAGTGATCGCGACCGTCGACAATCATTGCATCTTGCAATTTCTTCACCCGATGCGGAAGGGGGTGTTCTGGCGTTCCTATTCGATTAGGAGTCCTTTCACGATAATGGTGTCGACGCTTAACCTTCGTTCCAGAGATTCCACTCTGACGACCTCCGGTTTCGATGGTGAGGGAGGACAGCTGCTCGGTCAAATGGTCGGATGACTGGTCGGCTCGTCCTCGTCGCATACGTCTGCGGTTGGTGGTATCGGTAAAAGTTGTGACATTGGTGGTGTCTACAAGTAGTTGTCGCGCACATCGTACAAGTGTTTTCCAAGAGTGCTTAGACCGTTTTTGTAGCCACGTCCATGTCTTCAAAAGCCTTCTTTTGATATGATACAGTCCACTAGTTCAGCATTTCCTGTTGTCAACAATAAGCCTCTCAAATACTTTGAAGGCTTGAACATTGCAATCAACAAACGCCGCTTCCAAATAACCTAGACATCGATCCATCCAGATCTTGTCTCCACAATCTGTTTGTTTTTTTGTTTTGCCAAGCGCGCGTGTTTTACTGATTTGGTTCGCTCTACGGATTCGACGTCGCCGTGGTACAAAGCCTTCCTGTATTGATAAACGCACTCGACCGAATTGAAGGCACGACCGAATGTTTCGATCCGGCAAGGGTATACGTTTGACAAGGGAGAGTCGGTCCCAGAAAATTGAATGCTTTTCACCGTGACCTCCGGTTCCGGTTGCACTTCCGGTTGATTTTCCGGTTGCGATTCCGGAGCGTAGAGGCTTGACGGTATAACTTGTCCGCTGACAGACGGCGGCGGTGGTCGGCTGACGGACGGCGACGATGGTCGATTGACAGAAGGCGACGGTGGTCGGTTGACAGACGTCGCGAATAGTCGACTTGTCGGTTCGTCATAGTCGCTGACATAGTTGCTATCGTTTAAGTATGTGGTACAGAGAGGGCGGTAGTAGAGTGTCTTCAACACGACGTTAGCCATACTAGCGTCGTATCTGAATTACGATCTGGATGCCTGTAGCACCGGATTTAGATAGGAATAAAGGGCACGTGACCGTGCCGCAATGTCACGTGGGCGTGCCGACTAAGCACGTACCTCAGATTAGAAAATACACGCGCGGACTACAGTGTAGACATAGCCTCGTGAATAAAGAGTTTTTCACCGTTTTCCGCAAGGGAAACTTATTGACATAGTTACATAGTTCACCACCAATATCGCCAGGGGCGCCATTTTACCAAGTTATTTAGTTCAACGCTTATCCGACATTGGGCAGCACTTGACATTGACCCAAATATTGACCTTGATAGTTGGCATTGACCTATGAGTTGACCTTGACTTCTGATTTTGACCTACAAATTACGTAATTTTTCTTAGTACGACACGACCCAACGGTGCGTTGAAAACCACATTTATTACTACTACCATTATAAACATGTACGGAATTATGTAAAATCACATTTTAAAGTAAAATCTGCCCAATTTCGGCCATCTTGAATTTTAGTAAATTCATCTTGCTTAAAAAAATTGCCACCCAAATTTAGTTAGAATGTTACCACCCAAACATGTAAAATCAAGAGAAAGTTTCCTTTCAACAAAGCATCTACAAAAATGCTTCTTTATAGCGTAGTGGCATACATGATAGCGGTTATATACGTAAATTATATTATTATTGCAGCATGGCATCTCATAAATCAAACATTCTCTCATAGAAACGTCACTTTAAAAACACTTGTCTTATGTTATTGTCATAAAGAAATACTTTTGTGACCAGTATTTCAACAAAATATTTGTCGGTACGTCCGAACCCGCCACGTGCTTTCCGATCTCTTGACGGAGGTTTAGCTAGGCAACAGGTCACCTGGTGGGTAGCTTAATTACACTTCGAGACGTATTCACGCGAGTTTGAACAATCACACCAATCACAAGTCGCGTTACGCCAAAACGTCCGATAAGAATACTTCTTGAAACCGCAAAAATATTTATTCGTTTAAGAAATTCGAAATTTTCCTTTCGGGTGGATGGACATTTTTGCTCTATACTGTGTGGGAGAGGCATGGGATAGGATCAAGCATGGATACGATTTTGTTTGTTGTACAACACGAAGTGTCGTATATTGTACATCTGGTAGGTGCAGCGTTTGAGATTTAGAAACATAACAACCACATGTTGTGGAAGCGTATTATACTTTTTGTTTGAAATCCGGGAGATTCATCTGCAGTTCAGCACGCTTCCCGTGTTCCGGTGTCTCGTTGCGTTATTTCGAATCTTGACATCAGAAGACGAGAGGTGCTGAGATTTTTCGCCAGAACTTTACCGGTTCGTCGTCTCGAAGATTCAATGATCGGCAGTGCTGTTGGAGATTGTTCGCAGGAATTCAGCGGTTCAGCACCCGTGGTGTTGCGCTGTCTGAGAGTCGGGGGGGGGGGGGGTGCTGTTGGAGATTTTGAGAGATAATACGGGAGATGTGCATGCATCGTAGCAGACTGAAAGATACATCAAAGATCCAAACTTCCGAATTTCACGAAATTGGCAGGTATTCTGTAGATATTATCATAAAACTAATTTGTCTTATTTTGTTTGCAGCACCGACACGTTTTTAGTCCTTGCAACATGTCACCCATATCCCAAAAAACGTCCGACTGATTAACCTCGGCTACTTTCATGTTGGGAAACTATGTCTGACTAACCCTTGGTTAGTGGAGAAGGTGAAAGTGACGCGTTCCGAAGATAGCTGGTCGGCAACGTGCTCTCGTTACCACTGGGTTGAATGCACCCACAGGGCGAAGAAATGTATATTAGAATAATACACGGACATGCGTTTATCTCCAACAATGGCTGATGTCGTGCCACATTCGTATGCTAAGCCACCCGTGTGGCTTGTATTATTGGACTTTCACGTTATTCCGGACATTGTCGTTGTCTTCTCGATGGCTACATCAACCGTAAAATGTCAATTTCACAGTTGTTATCATGGCGCATATTTGACGCGACTTTCATTTTAAATCACGAGACAGTTATTAACAATTCTATTCGTCGGGGATGTATATTATGGATATGTGTGTATATTGTTGGTACAACATCAGCTCGCATGTTGCACTGTTTATGTTTGAAATCAATGTAAGCATAAGCATGCTGTAGTATTCGAACTATATTGTATCATTTTATGCCATATACTCTATTATAATGCAACTGTCGAGGCACCGTGTGTGATGTGTGCCAAAATAAAAACACATGTTTCTTTCAAATGCAATTTAATCATTAGAAAACAAGGCACAATCGACAATTTTGTTTTACAATATGCAACTATTTGCCACGGTCATTAATACGACGGATTATGTAATTCTATAAAAAAATGCATTTCAGAAATAAGTTTAATTGTATATTCCATGTTTGTTTACAATCACCAACGGGAGGTGTGATACCTTGACATTAGTAACATTCAGCAATTTACATAAATACTTTAACGGTGCTAAAGACATTTCTGTAAGCTAATTATATTGAATTGAATGTTATTTAACAAACATGTATGCAATGGAAACTCATATATAACACTTCAAATTGAAACTATAATCAGCATGTAGATGTTGTGAATGCATTAACTCTATAAAATCATGAAAACAATTATTTACAGGTGTGTTAAAAGTAAATGCAAGAAGTTAAAAACTTATGATTTGCATTCCCTATTATACTTTCTAATCTAATTTCTTATACTGCATAAACACAGTTGACTAGAATTACAGTGTTGCAACCTTTACACACAAATGGAACGCAGTAGCGCAGCGGTACGAGCTCCAGACTCTCGAACGAGAGAACGCGGGTTCGGATCGTATGCAGCGGTGTCGAACCTTGGGCAAGTTCGTTTACTCTACATTGCTTTAGTTTGGATGAGAACCTGGTTATATACATTGGTGGATATTTGTGTACGGATATAGTTCGCGCATTAATTGCAGCGTGGTTGAATGCTTCCTAGAGAAATCGAGATGGTGTTTGATTGGACAGGTCTGCCAGGGAGTAAAGTGTAAAGCGCTTTGAACAGTCTTGAGGACTGGATACTGCGCTATATAAGAACTTACCTTTTTTATTTGTTTTAAGTTGCTAAGTATACTGGATACTTAATTATGCTTCGCCCAGTACTTAGTGCATAAGTAATAACTATGTTTTAATATAAACTTTAATACAAATTTTCATATTTTTGCAAGATAATTATTTTATAATGATTTTAAACTGATAAACCGTACAGCGTGTCTGCAGTTCTGGTATTCTCTCATAAGTGCATTATCCGCCACTTATTTATTGAATTCTATCCACCATTGTAGTCTCATATGCGCAGCAAGAGTAGGTGCATACTCAGTGAAGCACATATTTTAATCAATCCATCTGACATACGCTGCTGCTACATCTACTTTATTCTACATGTTGCTACAATCAGGGACCTGGGCGGCTTTTCTAAGCGTGTGGAACATGCGTATTAATTAACTCGTCGAAGCTGTAACGTTGCCAGCCATCACGGTAAAACACAAACTACTCTTACATTGGGCCTTCGTCCCCAGCATCACATAGTCCACTAGTTCATTGTAAATTATGCTGATATTCAAAGTGCCACAATTAACAAGAATGACATCTTATCTGTCGACAACAATATCGGTGTCGTAAAACTGCCCCAGATGTATTAGAGCCCTGACGGAGATATGCTTTGGTAAGAGCTGCCACTGTGTGCGCTATACAGGGAGAGCACGACGGTATTTGGACATGCTACATGTATCATGTCAAAATGTGTCCAGTTCATGTCTATTAGGCGATGATATGTTGTGGTATGTAGTCATAGTGATGGAAGGAGTGGTGTGTGTGTGTGTGTGTGTTTGTGTGTGTGTGTGTGTGTCTGCACCCTCGCGCATGCGTGCGTGCGTGTAGTAGTTATAGTGATGGTAATGGTAGTGGTGGTGGTATTGCTGGTGGTAGTGGTGATGGTAGTGGTAGTGGTAGTGGTAGTGGTAGTTGTAGTGGTAGTTGTAGTCGTCGTAATCGTAGTAGTAGTAGTAGTAGTAGTATAAATAGCAGTAGCAGTACCAGAACGGAAAGATCCCTGACGATGTCGGCGGCCAGAAACCAGATCAGACTTACCACAACTGGAATCGTGTACTAGCTGCACTGAGGCACAACAACCTGCGTCTGTCAGCTCCAAAGACAGTTGTTTGCTCCAGGTCTGCAGTCATATTAGGATGGATATGGCGCAGTGATACCCTACAGGCCAGCCCGCATAAGATCGTCACACTATGTGATATTGAGCTCCCAGTCACCGTTCAGGGCGTACGTTCCTTCGTGGGTGCTTACAAGATCTGTGAATCTGTAAAGAACAGACGGATTGCAGCGAGACTGTATGTTTGCAGAGGCGACAAACTGTTACTGGTAGGTTTCGTCAACGCAAAACTACGCAACCACGTCGCCAGGATTAAGAGAAGCTCATGCGCGACGAGTTTCGTTCAGTTCACAAGTCACCACATTTCTCCCAACGGTGAGCCGCAACCGTGCTCACATCAGACATATCGATGGCGTTGCTAACTTGCCGTCGCACTTTGGAAGCCGCAACCCCCGTGAGTGCCAGAATTCCAGTTGTCAAGTCTGCAAGTTGACCGAAGAGATGGAGAACTCGGTCGTGCTGAGTGTTTCTATGAACGATGTCATCGACGGTTCTGTCAAGATGCCATTCACGAACCGTGTTGCCTAGCACGCCATTCTGCTCAAATGTCCCGACCTCAGACGTACTCATGCTCACTTGACTCAAGGTACTCGCCCTTCCAAGATGATCAAAATCTGCGATGTCAAGAGATATCTCAAGACTGTCACTGTAACCATTGATGGCGGCTTGATCGTGAGAGATAGTCAGCCTTTCCATCCACCACGCGAGCGCATCGTTGTTCCCAGTCCTGTTATCGATGGCCTCTTAACTGCACTGCACATCAGATTCTGCCACCCGTCCATAACCCAACTCAAACGTGTCTTTAACAGATGCTTGTTCGCAGTAGACATCGATAGGTCTTCTGAAACAGCTTCAGCGGCGTGTCACCAGTGTCAAGCCGTCAAGTATATAACAACGTACTTGCACGCATACTCATCCACACAATATCCGGCTGTAGTGTGTTCATCCTTCGCTGCAGATGTTATCGCCAGTGTATCATAGTTTTTTTTCGCGAGAACGCATCTTCATACACTCTGTCGTCGCTTATTGACGGTGAACGACATGATCAGCTTCGCGACGCGCTTCTCTCCATGTGTGCTGAATTACATGGCGACAATTCGATCACAGTACGCGTAGACCCCGCTACAGGATTTATTGCGTTGGCCAACCATCCGGTCTTGGCACAACAGGTCATCCAGCTGGAGTTTGGGCAGGTTAAAAACGTCAACAAGAACCCAGTAGCCGAACACGCTATTAAAGAGCTGGGCATTGAGCTCCTGCAGATTTATCCAGATTGTGGTCCCATACCAAAGGTAACACTCGCGCTTGCAACAGGGAACTTGAACTCTCGCATTCGCAGAGATGGGTTATCAGCCCGTGAAGTCTGGACACAGAGAGACCAAGTTACGGCTGAGCAGCTACCGATCACAGATAGGCAACGTATCTTAAGCCAACACTCGAGCAGATTAGAAAACCATGCATACTGCTCCAAATCAAAAGTGCACTAACACGACCTACTGCGTGCCTTAAGTATCTCCGTTGGCGACCTCGTTTACCTCAAAGGTGAGAGAGACAAATGCAGACCACGTGACAGATACATTGTTAGGAAGTTCGCGGAGTCGCAGTTCCGTAGCAAGACTTACGATGTTCGAATCTCTGATTGTTACAAGGTAACAGCTGCGCTTACCTCCCATCCCGAAGACCCCGTCCGTGGCCAAGATGTGCGCTCTGATTCGTCATCTGAATCGGAGTCAGAGTCGTCTAGACCAGTCAGCCCTGTTCACCATGTAGCAGCTCAAGAGCAGCCGGTGTTACTGTCTATGTCCGCTCCCCCAGAAACCATTGCTGTCCTCACTACGGTCAACGACCCGGAAACGTCAGGTCCTCCTGGTCCTAGAAGATATGGGCGCCCTCGCCAACAGCCTAGATGGCAGAATAATGAGTGGATTTTGGACCATAATGACTGATATGTTGAGACGTAAGCAAGATGTCCGTAGACAAATTGCTAGTTGTTTTTTAGTTGCAGTATACATATAAGGTCATTTAAGTTTCGTACAATTACCTGTGCACGTTTTGTGTCTGTTGGCTTAACGACATAACAAATATTGTCAGCAAAGTTGATTAAGTGTATTTACTGTTATGGTAAGCACCCTTACCACGTACTTTTAGTGGTTAGGCGGAGACGATTGAGACAATCACGCCAGTATTATGTTATTGTATAGCTGCGATCTGCCGCCAGTATTCTGTTATTGTGTAGTTGTGATCTGCCGCCAGGCATCATCCGCGCTTTGTCGGTTCACCTGTGCCAGTTTTTTTATTGTGGAGCTTAGCATTGGCATTGGACGATGGACGATGCGATGAGAGGTGCGATGCACGATGCGATGGATGATGCGCGATGCGACGTGCGATGCGACGTGCGATGCGACGTGCGATGCGACGAGCGATGCGATGGTATAAATTTTAAAGATTCCGTAATGAGCACGCTGAAAACGGGAGTTATGCAGCCATTATTTTGTATTTTATTAAACACATTTTTTTTGTGTTCAGAGGAAGTGATGATGGCTGATGACCCTGATTGTGCGTGTAGGTTACACATCTAGTTATTGTGCACAACATATCATGCGCCTGTACTTCTAAATATTGTCACGGAAGTCTACTGGGATTTAATTTTGCTAAACAAAAATTGGTGCCAGACAGGCAGCCTCTTTGCAAAAAAACTAGACATGGGGCCGAAATAGGTTACTTTGTAACATGAGATATATACCTATTCAACGGTTCACACATTTTATTTTATTTGTTAAATATATTGTTCCCATCAGGATATCCCTGATCGCAAATATAAACACTATTTTTTGTGCCCCAGACACGATGAACCAGGGACATCATTTCTCAGTTGTACATTAAGCAACAGTTTTGAAGCCTATTTGTTTGGATTTATTAATTAATGACACAATCTCTGTTCAGAATGCAAAACATGTTATTTATGTCTGATATCAATTTAAAATATCAACAATTACTAATTTATGCTTATTGATTTACTCCCCGTTCCCCTATACTTTCATGTCTGAAAAACTGACATATATTCCATGAAACTATCTTCGATACCAATGCTGTGATGTTTAATGACTTAATATGGGTTCCGTAGTAGCACGTATAAGCAGTGCAGCTCCGATGCACAACTACGAATAACAGTGCCGATACATATACCTACTCAGTTCAGGCTACTTGCGATATAGGGCGACGTAATAAACAACCGAAATTGACAGACAGTTAACTTGTAACAGGTCTACTAGGAGGTACACGGTGCGTCTACAATTCGTTTCACTTAGGGATCATCTCAGAACGTCCATGTCCAATATCATACTAAATTACTTTCATCTGGCCTCACACCCCACCCTCTCCTTCGAACAAAAAAATTAAACTCACTAATACCTCGCAACAAAATGGCAACCATCGATTTCATGTTCACACGGCGAACGATTTCTTCCTTTCCCGTGCAGTTCCACTCGTGTTGGTTTGAGATTCCTTCTGTCACTCTCTCCTTATCTGCCTGCCTGCTTCTATCTCTTTCTCCTCTCACTATCTCTCCCTCTCTCTCTCTCTCTCTCTGTCTCTCTCTCTCTCTCTATATATATATATATATATATAGCTCTCTCTTTCTCTCATCTCTCTTTTATTTTTATTTTTTTTCTCTCTCTCTCTTCTCTCTCTCCCTCTCTTTATATATATCTCTTCTCTCTCTCTTCTCTCTCACTCTCTCTTTCTCTCACTCTCTCTCTCTCTCAGTGTCTCCTTCTTTGTCTCTCTGTTTGTCACTCTGCGTGTCTCTCTTTGTCCCTCTGCATCTCTCTCTGTCTCTGGGACAGTCCCACATTATTTGTGAGCTAGAAAGTATAAGAAATGAATCCCAGTAATACGGTCACATCACAAACTATGTCAGTTTTTCCCACTCCCGAGGGTGACCTTAATAGTGAGGTCACCCTTTACCGCTCTATGAAACTTTGCAAGCGCCGTGAACCCAACTTATTTCCCGGACATGGTCACGCGTGTGTTTCCGAACGTGTCGGCCCTCGTGATCAGCAAACGTTTAATAACCTATTAAATGTGTTGATCCTCAAGGCACCAAAGTTTGAGTTGGACAACAGTAGGAAATTCGGCTGACTACCAACGTATCAGATCAGTTTGAGAACATTCTTGTTCATATGTATTCTTATCTACCGGCAACTAACAAAATGTACACCTTACTCAATGGTGGACACCCAGTAAAGTGTTATTTTTTACACAATGACATTGGCAAACATTATTGTGTAACAGGGACTTTCGGTTTACTATAATATATATTACACAAATGTAAATTATGCATGCATTTAGGCCTACAATTACATACTTACACGCACGACACGCACACCCACGCGCGCACCCTTGCAGCACGCGCGCACACATACATACAAACATACGTTTGTGTGCGTGTGTGCGTTTGTGCGTGTGTGTGCGTGCGTGCGTGCGCGCATTTGTGCGTGCGTGTGAGTGTATGAGCGGTACACATATTGACACATACACATTTTTGGAAAACAATTGTAAAACAATGTTTTTTATTGAGAAAATGTGTTGTTATGTCGAAGTAATCGTAATTTTGTATGTTTCAAAACGAGCACTTGTTTTTTTTTTAAATCTGAAATAAAATAGCCGAAATATACCGGGCGCAGTTGCCTACGGTATTTTACTGTGTTGGGCGCAAGTATACCTGCCGTATGTTTCTGTGTTGGGCGCAGGTATACCTGCCGCATATTTCTGTGTTGGGCGCAGGTATACCTGCCGTTTGGGAGCACATACTTGCAGTATGCTACTATGCTGGGGCCGGTTACAAGAAGCATATACTTAAAGTTACGCATTATTTACAGCCACGTGTTTGCGTAAACTCCTATGCTCATTTATATTTAAAAATAAGCTGGTAAGCGTTCTTAGCAGCTTTATGAAACCGGCCCCAGGGCGCAGGTATAGTCGTGTTTCTTAGAGCAATCACTAACATTGGCACTGCAGAAACGGTAGCTAAGAGAACAAAGCCGAGCAACTATAGTATATCACTGTTGATAGCATAGCAGAATGGCCAGTGTAAAGGAGGATTGTCCGTTAGCTGTTATTATAAAATAATGTTATACAGTATACACTTTAACATCTATTATACCATTCTGACCGCCCAAAAGTGTTTTAATGGAGCTTAAACAACTTCTGAATTTTACTGTTCAATGTTCACAAAAACTGCCTACATACGCAGATTAAATATTGTTAGTACGCGGTCATCGTGTTCTCGGTCATGATGCCTTCGAAATGTAACTTCCTCTCTCGATAGATGCATATAATAACGTCCATTACATTACGTCTGGGTGTCTCAAATTAATCAGCATGTTCACGTATTTCATATACACACAAGCGTTCACACCATATGTATCCCAAGAGTACAAGTTTTAATTTAAAATGAAAACTGCAGTCAAATAATCAACAACAAAACATGTATCAAATTAGCAGTTCGTCGGCGTCGGTGTTGTTACCATGACGAGAACAAAACCATTTTTCGGAATTATATAAAATATCAATAACGCAGCATCCTCTCTGATTGCTATTGCAGATCTGTTATGTGAAGTGCTGCAGGAACTTTTGCACAGTCCACCAATATTAATTTTGTTCCGACGCCTATGTGATGTCAGCCGAAATAGGAAACAAAAACGTGTCCATATATTACACGGATGGTCCACACTTCACCACATCGCCGCATCCAACCCAGTTATTGTAAGTGCAATATATGGACCACTCTCCATCCGCACGAGTAACTCTGATGCTTTCTAAAAGCCAAGGGATATTGTCCCAACATATTCCCGTAACACTGCTTTTATCATGTCGGTAGCCTCGGTTTCTTAGTCTTATGAATTCAGCACTGCATGGTGACGTGATTATAAAGATGTCGGTTCTGTGAATAAAATTACATATATTACTGTTATTGTTATCCATATACAGTAATGCGTGTACAACATGTTGTTGCGGATTTTCTAAATCTCAAACACCGCACCTACCACCTGCACAGCCAAGTCACGTGTAGTGTTCAAACATAGAATACGTATTATATAGGGAAACAAAAGACAAACATTTCAGGCTATGCACCTAAAAGTGTGCAAAGTAACCATTTGCAAATTCCAAAAAGTTCACGTCACAGTTTTACTCATCGGAGTGCTTATTTGACCCACATATATAAATAAAACGGAACAATAAAAAAGAATAAATAACTACAGCTCAATTATGAAATAATATGTCTTAAAACAACAAGTAGTACATACATGGTTTTGAAAATATGGCAAGTTACCTTTCCGATTCCTATGTTGCTCTGAACGGAGTTTTTGACGTCTTCACGACGTCTTCATCAGCGTTGGTCTTCGCCACTTTCGGTCGTCATGTGACTGTGTTGGTAACTGTCACATAACAACACTTCCAGGAAGATCGCGGGGAGGGTGTATCCGGAATATATGTTGATTTCTGGTCGCCTCTTTCTGATTTCAATCGCCTCACTGATTTTCGGTCTCCAGAAGTTGTTGTCTCTGGCGAGCACTTTTGCATCTTTGGCCGATATGTTGTGGCCTTCATTCACTCTGTGTTCACCTACTGTTGTGAGTGGGCCCCTGGTGTTTCTGTGTTGTTTGAGTCGGGCTCTTAGTGTTCTGCTGGTTTCGCCTACATAGGTCTGATGACAATCCGGACATCCTATCTCATATATTACCCCATACACGTTGTTCTTGGGGGTTTTGACTTTAGGGTTCACTACGATCACTACGAGAGCTCCGTTCGGAGCAACATAGGACTCGGAAAGGTAACTTGCCATATTTTCAAAACTATGAATGTAACCGAGTCCGGAAGTAATTTACATGCTAATAGTACATACAAGTATTATTAAGTAAAATATATAACGTACAAATACAAACAATCAATGTATGACATGATCAATTAACTATATCCTGACCATGAACTATCAGGTTGCTGTAGATAAATTAAAACAGGGGTCAGACCATTTTTGGTCGCTCTCGTAGCAGCCGCCCCATTTAGTAATTTTCAGCAAAGTATATTTGGCTTACTTAAAACTTGTTCGATAAAATAATAACAACATAAGTGCATACTTTCTAATGCAGTAACACAAGTATTTTAATTATATTACCAATAAGTGATATCAAAATCTCAAAATATATAGAAAAGTTAATATATAGAAAACTTCATTTGAAAACTAGCAGATATTTACAACTATATCAGATATACTAATAACAGTACATTGTGTAAGTAAATTAACAGAGGTAATAAAATTGAAACAAGTTATGATTATTGATTGATTATTAAGAATGGCCACATATATAACAATTTGGCAAAGAACACTCTATTCTGTAATTTTATAAAAAACATATTTGGGAATAACTAATAAATCCTTGTATTAAAAATGTGTTAAAATGCTGTTCCTTATGTGAAGTGCAGTATTGTTTATTAGCAATCCAATATCATACCTAATACATCGTTTGGCAAAGTCATGTTTGCCCTATTTGTATGGTTGTTATCATGTATCCGTATATTAATGTTGTGAACATTTTTATTTAGTATAAATGGTAAGTTTTGTAAATATGCTGGTAATGCCATGTACACACATATATATAATATAATTTCAATCCCTGTAATTGAAGCGTATCTGTTACATTAAGAATTTTTAGTTTCATAAACAGCAGCTCAGTATGCGCAAGTTTTGCAAATATGCTGGTAATGCCATGTACATACATATGTATAATACAATTTCAATCCCTGTAATTGAAGTGTATCTGTTACATTAAGAATTCTTAGTTTCTTAAACTGCGGCTCAGTATGTGCATTATACTTAGCTAAGCATAATATTCTAATAGTTTTTTGTAGTTTAATGATTTTGTTTCATTTAACACCCCATAACATTTGGTCATACTTAATGTATGGTAACACTAATGTAACTATATAAAGTAACTTTTATATTTACTGGCAAAATCGTTTTAATTTCTTTAATATATCTATCAATTTAGAACATTTGATTGAAATATTTATAATGTGAATGTCCCCGCTTAGGTTTTCTTGCAAAGTTACCCCGAGAAGATTAAACTTTTGAACTCTTTCGATTCTGGTTTCATTTATCTGAAGCAGGAAATTATTAACTTATTTTTTTCCCAGTGTGTGTATTATATATTTGGATTTCTTTATATTTAAAGTCAGTTTATTTATTTTCGTTTAGTTTATTTAAGTGTTTAAAGAGTGGATTGTTGTAAATAAAGTTGTATCATCAGCATACATTACATATTTAAATATCTCACTTGAATTTTTTAAATCATTTATGTATATTAAAAACAAAACTGGGCCCATAATAGAAACCTGTGGCACACCTGTGGTAATAGACAGGGTTTCAGAAATAGTATCATTGTAAATGACGTACTGTATTCTATTTTTCAAATAACTTTCCATTACCTTTAGGGAAATGCCGCATATTCCATGCAAATGTGGTTTACTTAATACAATTGAGTGGTCTAAAGTATAGAATGCTTTTGATAAATCTAAAACTATATTAATGGGTGTTTCATTAAAATCCAGTGCGGTTATTTTTCGGTCGATAACTTCCATTATGGAATATTCGGTCGAGTGATCGGATTTGTAATCCATACTGATTAGCATTAAAAAGTTGGTATCAGTGAAAATGAATATATCTGACTATGGATAACTTTTTTCAATAACCTTAGAGATTACTGGTAGCAGATATATCGGTATGTAGTTACAAAATAATGTTTCGTTACAATATTTAAAGATAGGAATTACTTTTGCAATTTGTTTGTAAGCAAAATTAAAAGTATTTGCAATTTCTACATTGTCCGTTATTTTGAGGTCTACTTCTCTAAAATATATAGGTAATGAACTTTTTTGTTGGGTCTTTGCAGAATTTCATTTAGAGTTTTCCAAGTTTTCCTTGTGTCATTGTTACACCTGTTAAACAATTGTTCATGATATATCAATTTTTTTGCTCAGATGCTTCATTTAGAATAAATAATTTGTCTTTTTAATAAAATGATCAATAGTTGTTGGATTTATCAGCTTAAGCTGTTTATGTAGGGTATATCTGTATTTTATATATTTAAGTATACCATTTTGTATCCATATATAGTTTTTGTGATTAAACGTGACTAATTTATATGGCATGTGTTTCCAATTTGCCTTTTCAAGTACATCAATGATTATTTTGGAATTGTTATTTGGATCATGCAAAGGGTCTACATAATATTTGAGTTAATTATTTCATTAAAATTTGACGTAGCTATTTCATTCTGTAAATGTATTTTAATTAATTTAGAAGGATATTTTTACCCGGAGCAGTGTCAATAAATGTAAAATATGGTTGGTGGTCTGAAAATTGTTTGATTAGAATACCTGCTATTGATTGTAGCATTAATTGACTAATTGTATAAAATAAATTGTCGATCAATGAGCCATTTAGGACAGAAACTCTGGTTGGGAAAGTTATTTTTAGATACAAAAAACTAAATCCTGTTAAGGTGTCGTAAAACTTACTACAATATTCTTTATCATTAACTAACTTTATATTAAAATCATCAGTAATAATAACTTTCAGATTTTTTTAAATCAAGTTGTGATAACAATTATGCAAAATCTTAAATACATTATTTGTAATCACAATTTAAATCTCGTGGAGGCCTATATATATATATATATATATATATATTACCAGCTACCACAGGTTTTGTAAGACCACCTCCGGTGATTTCAATGAGCTGTCCTTCCCAATTTTCATTTTTGTATGCATTGCAATGACTTATAATCATATTTAGAATGGACATACATAATTAAGCCAACGTTGGCACTACTAAACTTATCCAAGGAAATGCAAGTATAATCTTCTAATTGGATGTTACATAAATCGTCTTGCTCAGTTAACCAACTTTCCTTAATACATATAATGCTGAAAGCATAATTACGTATTTGCAGTTATTTTACAAAGACCTCCATCTCGTTTAATTTAGTATTAATAGATTGTATGTTTGCATTCGGTCTACTAAAACTCTTTATTTTTGTATTTGTGTGTGACTTAACATTGTCGGTGTCTTAGTACCATAAAGATTGCAATATTGGCCAACTGTCGTTTTCAAGGTTTTCATCATCATTATAATGTAAAATTTCATTTAAGCAATTTGTTTGGACACCTCCATAATGTTGTAGGAATAAATCATCTGAATCTATCATTTAGGTCTATAGGTATTTTTCATATTTGCATATAACATTGCACCAATACTTCGGTAGGTATATACTGGTAGTGAAATCATTATGTATAACATAGCAATTTAAGTATATAATAAATAAATCATCATTGCGTTACTGTTTGTAGTTTTGTGATTTAGACATAGTAAACTGTAGTATGAACATGAAAACATGCACTCTATCAATATAAAACATAATATTAATAGGAGTAAAAAGATTAGCATCGTTTGTAGCTTTGGTGAGAATACATCGAGGAAACTCAACTTTTGCAGTGTAAACTGTAATCAATAATAAGCAGCTAACACTTTAAGCCTTTACTTCGACGGAATATCAGACTTCGTAGAGATGACAAAGATCTTGTTTTGCCGATCCTTTATGAGTATTTTTCCGTTGAAAGTCCAAGTGTCCTGAATAGCTCCTTGTTTTCATTGCACCCGTGCTTAGCGGGCGAGCCGAGCTCGCCGGGCCCTCAGATCTTCATTAACAAAGATGTGATTTTCGTCTGAACATGCCTCCAGCTTGTTTCGCTGGCGGAAAACTTCATCTCTCCGACATTCATTGAGAAACTTCACAATCACGAGGCGAAGGCGTTGCGTTCAGTTGATTGGTGTTTTTTTTTCCGATTCTATGGCAACGTACTTTATCGTTAACCAGGAGTGGCGGGGAAACGCACATCGTCTTGTTGACAATGTCGATAACTGTGTCTTCAATTTTTTTGTCGCTGACGGTTTCCTCGTTACCCAGGAAGCGGAGATTTGTCCTGCGGGGGGTATTGCTCGTATCCATCTAGCTGGATTATGAGATCTGTGACTTTGGTTTCGGAAACCGCAGTTCGCTCATATTTTGCTGGAAATGCTTTGGTGAGTTCGTCGATTTTTTATTTCAGGTAATCCATCCCGCCACTAAGTTTTTTCGGGTATAAGACCGTTTTCATTTTGTTCAGGACGATTTAATCTGTTTGTAGTTCTTGTATTATCAGTTTAAACCTGCTCACGTCGATTTCCTCGACGACGTTGCTGTCTGAGCTAGCAGAGTCCAGCCGCGAGCTTGTATTTGGCTTAGGTGGCATGTTTACAACACTGGGAGTAGGTGCCAGACGGTTACGACAGCCGCTCCTATGAATGGATGCCACAGTTTAACACAGCTTCAGCCAGGTGCACATTACAAAAGTCAGTTCAATCTTATACTTCCTGGACGAGAATGTTAACCACAATTTTGCGAATTCGTTTCCACACACTTTCTTAGGTGTTATATTACATCTCCTATTCCGCGTCCAACATTAAATTTCCCTCGATCTCTCTTAACCACGCAGCTCTCAAACACGTGTCGCCATGTGACGTGACGTTATCATTCAGACTTTGGTTTCAAAGCTGAAGATTCAAATAAAACCTCTGATATCCCGAAAGCTGACATCTTATTCATGATGCGAATAAACTAAAAAAGGAAGAGAATATGACAGGAGAGAAGACGGCAAGAGGAAAAGACAAATACCAGACATATGCAAACCGGAGGAGCTACTCCGAGGCAGTGATTGAGGGGGCAAGGAGAAAACAGAGACTTTTTATGGGCGATTCAATTCTGAGAAAAACAGACAAGACTATATGCGAGGGGAAGGACGTTGTTGTATGTCTACCCGGGGGCTAGTATAGAGCATGTGACCGAAAGGGTAGAGAAGGTATTGGGGCATGGCAAGGGAGGGGTCTATACTAGTACACGTAGGGACAAACAATTCAGACAAGGAGGGAACAACTGGGATAGTTCAGAAGTACAGACATCTGGTGAGGAGGCTAAAGAAGACAAGAGTGGAACAGGTTGTCCTCTCAGGAATTTTGCCAGTAATTGGAGGAAGGGGGCAACATACAGAAACTGTAAGAGGATGGCGACCAACGCACTAGTTGAGTAGATGTGTGAAGAAGAGGGCGGGGGATTCATAAATTTATGGGGGTACTTTGTTGGCAGAGAAGATATGTACATGAGAGACGGCCTCCATCTAAGTGGAAAAGGGGCAGCAGTATTCTCAAAGAATCTGCTGCGATCTGTTGACAGTGGGACAGGTTGCATCTATTTAAACTAAATTCGCAGAGGGGACTCGCAGAGAAGCCTGAAACTGGAGGCATAGATAAAGACAGCAAAATAATTCAGCAAAGAACAGTCTGGAAAACTGTTCTGAAACTGGATATAAATGTGTTTGTTTAAATGCAAGGAGCATAGTAAACAAAATAAATGAAGTAAACATTATGGTAGAAGATATTGACCCTCACATAATAGGTATAACCGAATCATGGGCAACCACCACCGATATATCAGATGCCGAATTGGGACTGACAGGATATGTAATGTTTAGGTAAGATAGAATAGGAAGAAGGGGAAGTGGAATTATTTTATATATTAAAGAATCTATCCAGGCTTATGAAATAAAATTAGACAGAGAAGCAGATTACGAAGAAGTTGTTTGGTGTAACATAGTTACAGGAAACTCAACGTTAACGGTTGGATTAGTTTATCGAAATCCAAACATAAGCATAGAAGAGAATGAAAAAATACAAAACGCTATAAGGGAAGTGAGCAAACGGGACTGTGTTATTATGGGGGATTTTAACCATGGGCATATAAAATGGAAATCTCTACAGAGTATGGGTAGTGAGGACCACAAGTTTTAGTTTTAGTACGAGATAGTTTCCTTTCTCAACATGTGCTAGAACCAACCAGGGGAGAGAATGTTTTAGACATAGGTTTGTCCTCACAGAATGAATTAGTTGGAAATGTCAGGATATTTGAGCTGGGGAATAATGATCACAACCAAATACATTTTACCATCAAAATAAAATCAGAAAGGAATAGTAAAAAGCAGTACAGGAGAAATTTCCACAAAGGAAAATATAACGACATCAGGAAATATTTAGCAAAGATAGACTGGAATAACACACTGAAGAATAAAACAGCAACAGAATGCTGGAATATCTTAACGAGTGAAATTGAATGCATCACCGTCAAATTTGTTCCTTAAAAACACGGGAAACTGTCCAAAAAGAAACACTTATCGAAAGAAGCCATTAGAAAAATTAAGTATAAACAAATGATATGGAAGTCATATAGTCGTACTGGAAATGACGAAGACTACAACATTTATAAAGATACACTAAACCAAGCTACAGCTGAAATTAGAAATTCAAAGAGAACCTATCAGCAAAAATTAGCTTGTAATATAAAACATGACAGCAGGAGTTTTTATGCGTATGTTCGAAGCAAACAGAAAGCTCAGGATAAGGTCGGTCTTCTAGAAGATAGTGCTGGAAATATAATATCAGAAGGATTCTTAATGGTAGAAGACCTGAATGAGTATTTTAGTTCAGTGTTTACCAGAGAAGACACTAGTTCACTGCAAGTACCAGAGGGGGCAGAATCAGACTATTTAAGAGAGTTAATTGTAACCCCAGAAATGGTAGCTAAGAAAATTAGGGCTATGAAGTATATTAAATCACCTGGAGTGAATGATATTCCACCCAAACTACTACTGGAAATTGTAGAACAAATGAGCATACCGCTTGCCAAATTTTTCAACTTGTCATTAGAAGAGGGAGTGGTTCCTTTAGAATGGAAAGAAGCAAACATTACACCGTTATTTAAAAAATGTTCGAGAAACAATTCAAATAATTATAGACCAGTTAGTTTAACATCAGTGATTTTTAAATTATTAGAAAGACTAATTAAAGATCACATGGTGGATTTTCTTGATAAACCCATCTCATCATGGGTTTCTATAAGCGAGTTCATGCTTAACAAATATGTTATGTTTTTTGGAAGATATCACTAAGTGGGTAGATGATGGATCACCAGTAGATATCATCTACTTAGATTTTCAAAAAGCTTTCGACAAAGTGCCACATCAAAGATTACTGCTCAAACTAAAGGCCCATGGCATAGGAAATGGTATAATTAATTGAATAGAAAAATGGCTGATTGACAGAAAACAACGGGTAGTTGTTGATGGGAAGTCTTCAAACTGGAAATCAGTTTTGCGTGGGGTTCCACAGCGATCAGTACTGGGACCTATATTATTCTTAATATATATAAACGATTTGGATATAGCTAGCAAGGTGTTGACATTTGCAGATGACACAAAAGTGTTTAGAAGTATTAAAAGTGATGGAGATAGACAGCATTTACAAGATTATTTTGACAGGATGATCAAATGGTCTGAAAAGTGGCAAATGTTGTTCAATTTTGGGAAATGTAAATGCCTTCACACAGGATATGGGAACGAATATGTAGAATATACAATGGGGGGAACTGTACTAAGTATTAATGTAATAGAAAAATACTTAGGGCCGACAATTAGTGCTGACATGAAGGTTTCGGAGCAGTGTGGAATTGCAGCTGCAAAAGGAAATAAAATCCTTGGGTTGATTAGGCGAAATATAGCATATAAAGAAAAAAGAACTATTAAAAAAACAATAGTTAGGCGTCATTTAGAATATTGTATACAAGCGTGGAGGCCATACCGCAAGAAGGACATAGATATGCTAGAAAGAGTACAGAGGAGAGCGACTAAAATGATACCAAAACTGAGGGATCTTAGTTATGAAAAACGCCTAAACGAATGTGGTTTAACAACACTAGAGACCAGGAAATTGAGAGGAGATCAGATAGAAATGTTTACAATATTGAATGGTCATGGAAATATTGATAGAAATATGTTTTTTTTCAGTTAAGAAAGATAGAAAGACTAGAGGACATGAGGTTACATTAGTAAAGGAGCAGTGTAGATTAAACGTAAGAAAGTTCTCATTTTCACAAAGGACTGTGAATTAACAGAACAGATTATCTGATGATTGTGTGAGTGCAAGTAGTGTGAATATGTTTAAAAATAAAATCGACACATACCTCAGAAGGGCTGGATATATGTAGATAAAAGGGTTGGTCTCTCGATAAGTCAAAGGGCTTCCTTGTCCACCTGCCATCTAGAGTTAATTCTCTGGATGACAATCTTGTTAAATCTTGTTAAACGCCCAAATGAACGGGCAACATTTAATCTCCCTTAACTGACTTTCGCTCGATTGCGAGACTTCGCCGGGAACAGAAAACAGCCCTACAGTGTTCCCATCTCGAGGCGTCTTGATGCTCGAGGCTAAGCAACAATTTGCCTTCCGCGAATTTGCTGTGATGACAAGGCTAGCGGGTCACTTGGAAAGAAATAAGTTACCAGAAGTAAACAACACTTATGTAGTTCACTATTCTCGCCTGGCTGCATGACTTCGCCAGGAAGAAAGTCTAGCTCAGAAAGCTGGAGCCGGTTTCATTAAGCGCAAAAGAACGGTCTTAACGCTGAGATGATTGTCTTAGTAAATTACGTTATTTTTTAATATAACCGAACATATAAGTTTTCGCAAACACGTGAGGCTACGTACTTGCGTAACATTAAGATCGCTTCATGAAACCGGCCCCGGAACGACAACCGGTATCGGCAAGCATACAACTGGATTATAAATAGATTTTCATGTCGTCTTCTTCTTCTTCCTTTTAAAGGGCTGGGCTCTTGCGAGCGTAAATATTCCTGAGATGCATGTACAGTTGCGTTATGGTGTAGTGGCCAGTGCGCCAAATATTAAAAATCATAATAAAACTATGTAAGATTAAAATAGTTTAAAATGCACTTTGGCATGTTCCTCAGGGTGTTGCTGGCGGTGGCTGCTGGTCGTGAGCGATAATACAACACTTTAGTAACTGTGCGCTGTTGTGTGAGGTTGTGAAGTGTTCAGGATGTTTCATAACATTCCAAGATTGGTAAATGGTAAATTAATAAATAGTTGTGGTTTTCATTCGTTTAAAAAAAATGTTATTGAAGCAAGAACTCATTGCGTACGTTAACCGAAATGGCGCTTTCCATGAAATACTGTAGCTGTGCGTTCATCAAATGCTTCCGAATTAAATATTGGCATGATATTGTTGATTGTATTTTCAAATGGTTAGTTTGTGTTAGCTCAATTAAATACACAATCCCCAAAAATGCCTTTTGTTTCCCTTTAATGTCACTGGACTCGCCCGCTATACGCTTGCATCAACTTATACTTTGGCAAAATGCACGGAGCTGTAACTGAACGATACGGTGCAATAGTAGTACATATAATCGTGCTAGGCCGTAGTCCACCTGTTACACATTGTTTCCAAATGCATCACATTCGTTTATTCACTGCACGACGTACCCACCCTCTTCATTCAATAATACCTGCTAAAAGCATACTTTCTTACCTGCCCCTTTCAAAGTCGTCCCTGTTTTTATTGTCCAGCTCTTGGTATTGATCATCTTCGCTCAGCTTGATTTCTATGGTACCATCGGTACTCGCGCCTGGCTTGAGGCCGGTTTTGGTCACTACACTAAATCTACATTCTACAACATAATACACAACAATATGTGTTTTTGTCAATAGAGTCATTTAATGTTACCTCCGCGTGTGGAACAAATACAACGATCAGTCTTTACAGTATATACCAGGAAAACGTGATGACTCTCTCTCTATCTATCTCTCTTTCTCTATCTATCTCAGTGTGTCTCTCTTTCCAATTCTCTGTCTATCTCTCACTCTATATATATATATATATATATCACTCCCTCTCTCTCTCTCTCTCTCTCTCTCTCTCTCTCTCTCTCTCCTTTACATTCCACTTCCACTCTCTCACCTATTCACTTCTCTTCACTTCTTTTTTTTCCTATACACGTGCTTTCCCCTCTTCTCTCTCTGTCTCTCTCTCTCTAAATAGTCAATTCTCAATCACTTGTCAAGCATAGCCATTTCTCTCTCTTCTCACTCCACTCTTTGTTCATTGCCACTTCTCTCTCTCACTTCACTCTTATCGCTTCGCGCAACTCTCTGTCCCTTCTATATATGTCACTCTTCTTTCACTGTATGTCTTTGTCTGTGTGGTTCCCCTCTTGCCTTGTCTCTTCTTTACTCTCTCTCTCCGTTTCCCTTGCTCTCTATCAACGTCTCTCTATCCCTCGACATATCACTGCCCTCTCTCTCTCTCTCTGTCTCTCTCTCTCTCTGTCTCTCTCTCTCTCTCTCTGTCTCTCTCTCTCTCTCTCTCTCTCTCTCTCTCTCTCTCTCTCTCTCTCTCTCTCTCTCTCTCTCTCTCTCTCTCTCTCTCTCTCTCTGTCTCTCTGTTTCTCTCTGTTTGTCTCTCTGTCTCTCTATGCATGTTTCTCTGCCTCTGTCTCTCTGTATCTGTCTCTGTATATGTATATGTATATCTGCCTCTGGCTCTATGGCTCTTTCTGTCTGTCACTGTCTCTGTCACTCCGTCTCTCAGTCTCTTTCTCTCTCCCCCACGCTCTCTCTTTCCCTCTGCCTCCGTCCCTTTCTCTCTCTTTATCTCTCCCCCCCCTCTCTCTCTCTCTCTATCTCTCGTCTGCAACTATTTTCCATCCGTGGCTGTTCACCTTCACTCATATTATTCCGATCCAGTTCTTATATGATATACGTAGCTTCTCTCCCGTCTCTATATCAGACAGGGGTTTACGGGACGCAAGATCCTGCTTTCTATACGCTTAGAAACAACACCTGGACGCGTGCAAAATAATCGTTACTTCCCACTGAACACATGCGTATCAATGACATATAACAGAAATATATATTGAATATGAATGCCGTTAACTTGGTAGTTTATTATCGAATTATTTCGGTTTTTTCCATCCAAATAATAATTCCCGTAGGCGTATGTTTCCCGATTCCGAATAGATTCCGACGGATGCCTAATGTGGCGCAGACCTGCGCGTAGTTTTGCAAAGCTCCTCTAGGGACTGATTCGCGAACCAGAATACCATTCCAATCCAAGGGCATGTCCGTCCAAGCTTCAAGGTTTGAGCGCAGTCCCTGTCCGTTTTAAGACTTCCTAATTTATTAAAGCTATATCAATGAAAAACAAAGCGACGTACGGATATTCTTTTATATAACTAAACGCTTATTATCACCAAACTACGAAGACTTCCAACACTTTTTCTTTTAATTGTTTGATCAGTTTTCTCTTTCACAAAATGCCTTCAATTTCCTCCATGCTGCCACTCATGCTTGCAGCCTCCTCTTAATGTATTTACTATTTCCTCCATCCTCACACATTGTAGCTTCCACCAATACAAAGCTGTTCATTTCTGTAATGGTGTTTCCGAAAACAATGTACGTGCAGATCCACCTCATGTTCACATATTTACATTATTTCTGTCTACGTTAGATTTATGCGGAGGCTTTCTTTTCTAAAGGTACCTTCGTCCTGTTACTGTACCATTCCACTTCTCCGCTCTGTATGTAAACAGTATATGATCGACACCTCTCTAACATTAATTTTCAAAAAATAAAGGATTTAATTGATGATATTAAACTATAATTTGATATAATAGCTATTTACGAGACCTTGGTTGATCCAAGCTCAACAACTTATTTTCCACTAAATGGATATGATGAGTTTCACATTGAAAGGAATAACAGAAAAGGAGGTGGAGTGGCATTATATGTTAACCAAAGACTCACTAGTAGTATGCTCGCGTTTTTGGATGAGCATCCTGCGGTGTTTAAGCGATATTAGGGAGGTTTCGAAAGCCTCCCCCCTGAGCAAGAGTAGTCACGTGACCTGCGCCACCTAGCGGAAAGAAGTGTACCTAAGTACCCGTAGCGCCACCTAGCGACTCGGCCTTTAAAACATGTGATGTATGTATGTATGAAGAATTAGTACTAAGGGAATAACTATTAAAAACCACAGTTTGAAAGTTGATTAGGTTGTTAATGATAACGAGGAGTATAGAGAGGTATTAGTTGTGTATGAATGTACGTGTATGTGAGAGGAGTGTATGAATGTGCGTGTATGAAAGAACTAACGAAACACAAGAGTATACGAGTGCACACGTATTTTATTGACGAATGATACAAGCGTATAATATGAAACCGTGTTTTATTAAGCGAAGTACACGAACATCAAGACTTGTGGGTGAGTGAACACCACGACAGAGGTCGTGAGCTTAGGGGTCAATACGACCACGCCAGTGGCTCGTGGGATGACGATGATGGTACGACTTACGGATGAGTGAACACCGCGTCAGAGGTCGTGAGCTTACGGGTGTGTGACCACCGCGCCATAGGCTCGAATCGTTAATGACGATGATGATGATGATGATATCTGTTCGTTAATGAAACACGGTTATTGCAGTTGTTTAAGCCAATCGAATACGCGGCAATCGTTTGCTACCAGATCAGGGCCGAAACCTTTTACGAAATCCTTCATGACAAGTCCACGACATCGAAACATGAGATAAGCAACACAGTATCGTCCACAAACGTTAGACACGGGACTCTGCAGTCTCTTAGAATTATGAGTCCACGGAATAGATATGATTAAAGGCTAATTGACGTAGACTGAGTCTGCTGATATATATCACTCTGGGCGGGGGCACCCATGGGAAAATTCTAAGATGGCGCCCATCTCCACGTGACCTACCCCCTGGAGGAAAGAAGTGTAAGCAGTAAGGAGGTAAAGAAAAGCACAAGAAGAGACAAGACAAGCTGAAGCACAGTACACACTAGATGAGAAGGAGGTAAAGAAAAACACCAGAGATAAGACAAGCTCAAGCACAGTACACACTAGCTGAGAAGGAGGTAAAGAAAGCCACCAAAAGAGATTAGAAAAGCTCAAGCACAGAAGGGAGACAGAGGATGATAGGAAGGCAGAGAAGGCGAGGAAAGAGAGGAGAGGGAGACAGAGGAGGATAGGAAGGCAGAGGAGGCGAGGAAAGAGAGGAGAGCGAGACAGAGGAGGATAGGAAGGCAGAGGAGGCGAGGAAAGAGAGGAGAGGGAAACAGAGGAGGATAGGAAGGCAGAGAAGGCGAGGAAAGGGATGAGAGGGAGACAGAGGAGGGTAGGAAGGCAGAGAAGGCGAGGAAAGAGAGGAGAGGGAGACAGAGGAGGATAGGAAGGCAGAGAAGGCGAGGAGAGAGAGGAGAAGGAGATAGAGGAGGATAGGAAGGCAGAGAAGGCGAGGAGAGAGAGGAGAGGGAGACAGAGGAGGATAGGAAGGCAGAGAAGGCGAGGAAATACTTGGGAGGTCAATCGTATGTCAAGCAATAAAATACAAAGTTTGCAGCACTTACTTGTTGGAAACATATAATATTCATCTTGTCCTCGGGACATGCCTTGTCGTGAGCGCTCGCCATCTTCAGCAGTCGGAGTGAAGTTGCGTTGTTCGAAGTCGGTAGAAAGTAATATGCTCCACTAGAGTTTTGTTAGGTTTATATACACAAACCCGATAGAGGCGTTAAGTCTTTTCAATCACGAGACTGTACAAACAATGGAGTCACGAGTTGAACTCCGCTCTCTGCCCGTACTCGTTAGCGGGTGCAGTATGAGATAAGCCGCGTGACTCGACACTCACGAGAAGCCACTACGCTACGTCCATCCATACACGTGTTCCAACTTCCAACAGTTTATTTACCACAATTCTCATTCTTCAAACTGTCATATACATCTTGTGTCACAGGTGCTCGTTAGCGGGTGCATTCCGTACATGGTCTAGCTTGTTACATATTTGCCTTCCATACACGGACTAGCTTGTTACATGTTTGCCTTCCATACATGGTCTAGCTTGTTACATGTCTGCCTTCCATATATGGTCTAGCTTGTTACATGTTTGCCTTTCATACATGGTCTAGCCTGTTACATGTCTGCCTTCCGTACATGGACTAGCTTGTTACATGTTGGCCTTCCGTACATGGTCTAGCTTGTTACATGTTTGCCTTCCGTACATGGATTAGCTTGTTACATGTTTGCCTTCCATACATGGACTAGCTTGCTACAGGTCTGCCTTTCATACATGGTCTAGCTTGTTACATGTTTGCCTTCCGTACATGGACTAGCTTGTTACATGTTTGCCTTCCATACATGGACTAGCTTGTTACATGTCTGCCTTTCATACATGGTCTAGCTTGTTACATGTTTGCCTTCCGTACATGGTCTAGCTTGTTACATGTTTGCCTTCCGTACATGGATTAGCTTGTTACATGTTTGCCTTCCATACATGGACTAGCTTGTTACAGGTCTGCCTTTCATACATGGTCTAGCTTGTTACATGTTTGCCTTCCGTACATGGACTAGCTTGTTACATGTTTGCCTTCCATACATGGACTAGCTTGTTACAGGTCTGCCTTTCGTACATGGTCTAGCTTGTTACATGTTTGCCTTCCGTACATGGACTAGCTTGTTACATGTTTGCCTTCCATACATGGACTAGCTTGTTACAGGTCTGCCTTTCATACATGGTCTAGCTTATTACATGTTTGCCTTCCGTACATGGTCTAGCTTGTTACATGTTTGCCTTCCGTACATGGATTAGCTTGTTACATGTTTGCCTTCCATACATGGACTAGCTTGTTACAGGTCTGCCTTTCATACATGGTCTAACTTGTTACATGTTTGCCTTCCGTACATGGACTAGCTTGTTACATGTTTGCCTTCCATACATGGACTAGCTTGTTACAGGTCTGCCTTTCATACATGGTCTAGCTTGTTACATGTTTGCCTTCCGTACATGGACTAACTTGTTACATGTTTGCCTTCCATACATGGTCTAGCTTGGCGGAAAGTGAAGGAGCTAGTGTCTGCTGCTGAGGGGGAATTAGCCTGTCACGGGACCGACCTCCTAGTGGAAGTAGTACCACCTGGCGGGTAACGAAGGAGTAATGAGGGAATATTAAAGGCTAATTGACGTAGACTGTGTCTGCTGATATATATATATCACTCTGGGCTGGAGCACTCATGGGGAAATTCTAAGATGGTGCCCGCCTCCACGTGACCTACCCCCTGGAGGAAAGAAGTGTAAGTAGTAAGGATATTTTATTTGCTATTTTGTTTGTATGACTGCCAGTTTAAATGGTTATTTATTATGATGCCTAAAAATTGAAATTGATGGCACATTCATTCTGTCATGCATTGTCCGACATGTCCTGTCTCCCTTGTAACACTTTGTCGTGATTGCCCAAAGACACACAACTCCCATGTAACACTTTGTGTCACTATTGCCCAAAGACCCCCACTCCAATATAACACTTTGTGTCACTATTGCCCAAAGACCCCCACTCCCATGTAACCTTTGTGACTATTGCCCAAAGTCCCCCACTCGAATGTAACACTTTGTGTCACTATTGCCCAAAGACCCCCACTCCCATGTAACCTTTGTCACTATTGCCCCAAAACCCCCACTCCCATGTAACACTTTGTCACTATTGCCCAAAGACTTCACCCCCATGTAACACTGTCACTATTGCCCAAAGACCCACACTCCCATGTAACACGTTGTCACTATTGCCCAAAGACCCCACTCCCATGTACCACTTTGTCACGATTGCCCAAAGACCCCCACTCCCCCTTTTCACTATTGCCCAAAGACTCCCACTCCCATGTAACACTGTCACTATTGCCCAAAGACCCACACTCCCATATAACACTTTGTTACAAGTCCCCCACTCCCATGTACCACTATGTCACTATTGCCCAAAGACCCCAACTCCCAAGTAACACCTTGTCACTATTGCCAAAAGACCCCACTCCCATGTAACACGTTGTCACTATTGCCCAAAGACCCCCACTCGAATGTAACACTTTGTGTCACTATTGTCCAAAGACCCCCACTCCCATGTAACCTTTGTCACTATTGCCCAAAACCCCCCACTCCCATGTAACACTTTGTCACTATTGCCCAAAGACCCCACCCCCATGTAACACTGTCACTATTGCCCAAAGACCCACACTCCCATGTAACACGTTGTCACTATTGCCCAAAGACCCCACTCCCATGTACCACTTTGTCACGATTGCCCAAAGACCCCCACTCCCCCTTGTCACTATTGCCCAAAGACCCCCACTCCCATGTAACACTGTCACTATTGCCCAAAGACCCACATTCCCATATAACACTTTGTTACAAGACCCCCACTCCCATGTACCACTATGTCACTATTACCCAAAGACCCCAACTCCCAAGTAACACCTTGTCACTATTGCCAAAATACCCCACCCCTATGTAACACGTTGTCACTATTGCCCAAAGACCCCCACTCCCATGTTCCACTTTGTCACTATTGCCCAAAGACCCCCACTCCCATGTAACACTTTGTCACAAGACCCCCACTCCCATGTACCACTATGTCACTATTGCTCAAAGACCCCCAATTCCATGTAACACTTTGTTACAAGACCCCCACACAGCTCCATAACAGTCTCACACAGCTTCCTGACAGTCCCACATAGTTCCTGACAGTCCCACACAGCTCCCGGGCAGTACCACACAGTTCGTTCCCTGTCAGTCCCACACAGCTCCCTGACAGTCTCACACAGCTCCCTGACAGTCCCACCGACTTAGCTTCACGACCATGTCCGATGACGACGATGATGATGATGAGGCAAGTGTAATCTGTGAAATTTTAAGATGGCGTCCATCTCCACGTGATCTACCCCCTGAAGGAAAGAGGTGTAAGTAGTGGACCCACCTGCCCTCGCCGCCGTGGGTAGTTATGTATGTATGTGTATGTACGTATTTTGTGAGTTCTACTGTCAAAAGAGTGAAATTTTGTGAGTTCTACTGTGGTGTCCTAGCCTTACACGCATGCACGCACGCATGCACCCACCCACCGTCGCCGTCCCCACCCGCCCTCGCCGCCGCCCTTCGGGGAAGGGCGGCGCGCGCGCGCCGCCTCTGCGGCGGCGAGGGCGGGTGGGGACGGCGACGGTGGGTGGGTGCATGCGTGCGTGCATGCGTGCGTACATGCGTGTAAGGCTAGGACACCACAGTAGAACTCACAAAATTTCACTCTTTTGACAGTAGAACTCACAAAATACGTACATACACATACATACATAACTACCCACGGCGGCGAGGGCAGGTGGGTCCACTACTTACACCTCTTTCCTTCAGGGGGTAGATCACGTGGAGATGGACGCCATCTTAGAATTTCACAGATTACACTTGCCTCATCATCATCATCGTCGTCATCGGACATGGTCGTGAAGCTAAGTCGGTGGGACTGTCAGGAGCTGTGTGTGACTGTCTGGAGCTGTGTGGGACTGTCAGGGAATTGTGTAGTACTGTCGGGGAGCTGTGTGTGTGTGTGTGTGACTGTCAGGGAGCTGTGTGGGACTGTCAGGAAATTGTGTGGTACTTTCAGAGATCAGTGTGGGACTGTCACGGAGCTGTGTGGTACTGTCACGGAGCTGTGTGGTACTGTCAGGGAGCTGTATGGGACTGACGAGGAACTGTGTGGTACTGTCAGGGAGCTATGTGGTACTGTCGGGGAGCTGTGTGGGACTGTCAGGAGTTTGTGTGACTGTCGGGTAACTGTGTGGGGCTGTCAGGGAACTGTGTGTGACTGTCGGAAGCTGTGTGGGACTGTCAGGGAGCTGTGTGTGACTGTCAGGAGCTGTGCCTGACTGTCATGAGCTGTATGGGAATGTCAGGGAGTTGTGTGTGACTGTCAGGGAGCTGTGTGTGACTGTCGGGGAGCTGTGTGGGACTGTCAGGGAGCTGTGTGGGGCTGTCAGAGAGCTGTGTGTGTCTGTCAAGAATTGTATGGGACAGTCAGGGAATTGTGTGGGACTGTCAGGAGCTGTGTGGGACTGCCAGGAACTGTGTGGGACTGTCAGGAAGCTGTGTAATATTGTTATGGAGCTGTGTGGGACTGTCAGGAGTTTTGTGTGACTGTCGGGTAACTGTGTGGGACTGTCAGGGAACTGCGTGTGACTGTCGGAAGCTGTGTGGGACTGTCAGGGAGCTGTGTGTGACTGTCAGGAGCTGTGCCTGACTGTCATGAGGTGTATGGGAATGTCAGGGAGTTGTGTATGACTGTCAGGGAGCTGTGTGGGACTGTCAGGGATGGGACAGTCAGGGAACTGTGTGGGACTGTCAGGAGCTGTGTGTGTGACTGTCAGGAGCTGTGTGGTACTGTCAGGGAGCTGTGTGGGATTGTCAGGAACTGTGTCTGACTGTCAGGAAGCTGTGTGAGACTGTTATGCAGTTGTGTGGGACTGTCAGGGAGCTGTGTGGGACTGCCAGGAGCTGTGTGGGACTGTCAGGTAGCTGTGTGGTACTGTCAGGGAGCTGTTTTGGACTGTCAGGAGCTGTGTGTGATTGTCAGGGAGCTGTGTGTGACTGTCAGGAGCTGTATGGGACTGTCAGGGAGCTGTGTGAGACTGTCAGGGAGCTGTGTGGGACTGACAGGGAACGAACTGTGTGGTACTGTCCGGGAGCTGTGTGGGACTGTCAGGAACTATGTGGGACTGTCAGGAAGCTGTGTGAGACTGTTATGGAGCTGTGTGGGGGTCTTGTAACAAAGTGTTACATGGAATTGGGGGTCTTTGAGCAATAGTGACATAGTGGTACATGGGAGTGGGGGTCTTGTGACAAAGTGTTACATGGGAGTGGGGGTCTTTGGGCAATAGTGACAAAGTGGTACATGGGAGTGGGGGTCTTTGGGCAATAGTGACAACGTGTTACATAGGGGTGGGGTATTTTGGCAATAGTGACAAGGTGTTACTTGGGAGTTGGGGTCTTTGGGTAATAGTGACATAGTGGTACATGGGAGTGGGGGTCTTGTAACAAAGTGTTATATGGGAGTGTGGGTCTTTGGGCAATAGTGACAGTGTTACATGGGAGTGGGGGTCTTTGGGCAATAGTGACAAGGGGGAGTGGGGGTCTTTGGGCAATCGTGACAAAGTGGTACATGGGAGTGGGGTCTTTGGGCAATAGTGACAACGTGTTACATGGGAGTGTGGGTCTTTGGGCAATAGTGATAGTGTTACATGGGGGTGGAGTCTTTGGGCAATAGTGACAAAGTGTTACACGGGAGTGGGGGTTTTGGGGCAATAGTGACAAAGGTTACATGGGAGTGGGGGTCTTTGGGCAATAGTGACACAAAGTGTTACATTCGAGTGGGGGACTTTGGGCAATAGTCACAAAGGTTACATGGGAGTGGGGGTCTTTGGGCAATAGTGACACAAAGTGTTATATTGGAGTGGGGGTCTTTGGGCAATAGTGACACAAAGTGTTACATGGGAGTTGTGTGTCTTTGGGCAATCACGACAAAGTGTTACAAGGGAGACAGGACATGTCGGACAATGCATGACAGAATGAATGTGCCATCAATTTCAATTTTTAGGCATCATAATAAATAACCATTTAAACTGGCAGTCATACAAACAAAATAGCAAATGAAATATCCTTACTACTTACACTTCTTTCCTCCAGGGGGTAGGTCACGTGGAGGCGGGCACCATCTTAGAATTTCCCCATGAGTGCTCCAGCCCAGAGTGATATATATATATCAGCAGACACAGTCTACGTCAATTAGCCTTTAATATTCCCTCATTACTCCTTCATTACCCGCCAGGTGGTACTACTTCCACTAGGAGGTCGGTCCCGTGACAGGCTAATTCCCCCTCAGCAGCAGACACTAGCTCCTTCATTTTCCGCCAAGCTAGACCATGTATGGAAGGCAAACATGTAACAAGCTAGTCCATGTACGGAAGGCAAACATGTAACAAGCTAGACCATGTATGAAAGGCAGACCTGTAATAAGCTAGTCCATGTATGGAAGGCAAACATGTAACAAGCTAGTCCATGTACGGAAGGCAAACATGTAACAAGCTAGACCATGTATGAAAGGCAGACCTGTAACAAGCTAGTCCATGTATGGAAGGCAAACATGTAACAAGCTAATCCATGTACGGAAGGCAAACATGTAACAAGCTAGACCATGTACGGAAGGCCAACATGTAACAAGCTAGTCCATGTACGGAAGGCAGACATGTAACAGGCTAGACCATGTATGAAAGGCAAACATGTAACAAGCTAGACCATATATGGAAGGCAGACATGTAACAAGCTAGACCATGTATGGAAGGCAAACATGTAACAAGCTAGTCCGTGTATGGAAGGCAAACATGTAACAAGCTAGACCATGTATGGAAGGCAAACAGGTAACAAGCTAGTCCATGTACGGAAGGCAAACATGTAACAAGCTAGACCATGTACGGAAGGCAAACATGTAACAAGCTAGACCATGTATGGAAGGCAAACATGTAACAAGCTAGTCCATGTATGAAAGGCAAATATGTAACAAGGTAGACCGTGCATGGAAGGCAAACATACAACATGCTAGTCCATGTATGGAAGGTCAACATGTAACAAGCTAGACCATGTACGAAAGGCAAACATGTAACAAGCTAGACCATGTATGGAAGGCAAACATGTAACAAGCTAGTCCGTGTTTGGAAGGCAAACATGTAACAAGCTAGACAATGTATGGAAGGCAGACATGTAACAAGCTAGACCATGTACGAAAGGCAAACATGTACCAGGCTAGACCATGTATGGAAGGCAAAAATGTAACAAGCTAGACCATGTATGGAAGGCAAACATGTAACAAGCTAGAACATGTATGGAAGGCAAACATGTAACAAGCTAGACCATGTATGGAAGGCAAACATGTAACAAGCTAGACCATGTATGGAAGGCAGACATGTAACAAGCTAGACCATGTACGAAATGCAAACATGTACCAGGCTAGACCATATATGGAAGGCAAACATGTAACAAGCTAGACCATGTATGGAAGGCAAACATGTAACAAGCTAGACCATGTATGGAAGGCAGACATGTAACAAGCTACACCATGTATGGAATGCAAACATGTAACAGGCTAGACCATGTACGGAATGCACCCGCTAACGAGCACCTGTGACACAAGATGTATATGACAGTTTGAAGAATGAGAATTGTGGTAAGTAAACTGTTGGAAGTTGGAACACGTGTATGGATGGACGTAGCGTAGTGGCTTCTCGTGAGTGTCGAGTCACGCGGCTTATCTCATATTGCACCCGCTAACGAGTACGGGCAGAGAGCGGAGTTCAACTCGTGACTCCATTGTTTGTACAGTCTCGTGATTGAAAAAACTTAACGCCTCTATCGGGTTTGTGTATATAAACCTAACAAAACTCTAGTGGAGCATATTACTTTCTACCGACTTCGAACAACGCAACTTCACTCCGACTGCTGAAGATGGCGAGCGCTCACGACAAGGCATGTCCCGAGGACAAGATGAATATTATATGTTTCCAACAAGTAAGTGCTGCAAACTTTGTATTTTATTGCTTGACATACGATTGACCTCCCAAGTATTTCCTCGCCTTCTCTGCCTTCCTATCCTCCTCTGTCTCCCTCTCCTCTCTCTCCTCGCCTTCTCTGCCTTCCTATCCTCCTCTGTCTCCCTCTCCTCCCTTTCCTCGCCTTCTCTGCCTTCCTATCCTCCTCTGTTTCCCTCTCCTCTCTTTCCTCGCCTCCTCTGCCTTCCTATCCTCCTCTGTCTCGCTCTCCTCTCTTTCATCCCCTCCTCTGCCTTCCTATCCTCCTCTGTCTCCCTCTCCTCTCTTTCCTCGCCTTCTCTGCCTTCCTATCATCCTCTGTCTCCCTTCTGTGCTTGAGCTTTTCTAATCTCTTTTGGTGGCTTTCTTTACCTCCTTCTCAGCTAGTGTGTACTGTGCTTGAGCTTGTCTTATCTCTTCTGGTGTTTTTCTTTACCTCCTTCTCATCTAGAGTGTACTGTGCTTCAGCTTGTCTTGTCTCTTCTTGTGCTTTTCTTTACCTCCTTACTGCTTACACTTCTTTCCTCCAGGGGGTAGGTCACGTGGAGATGGGCGCCGCCACGACACGTCGAGTTTCGACGTTTCTTGAATAAACATTGTGTAACGTGGACTCATAATACTAAGAGACTGCAGAGTCCCGTGTCTAACGTTTGTGGACGATACTGTGTTGCTTATCTCATGTTTCGATGTCGTGGACTTGTCATGAAGGATTTCGTAAAAGGTTTCGGCACTGATCTGGTAGCAAACGATTGCCGCGTATTCGATTGGCTTAAACAACTATATATACTCGTATAATACTCTTGTGTTTCGTTAGTTCTTTCACACACACGTATATACATTCATGCACAACTAATACCTCTCTACACGCCTCGTTATCATTAACAACCTAATCAACTTTCAAACTGTGGTTGTTACTAATTATCCCCTTAGTACTAATTCTTCATATATACATCACATGTTTTAAAGACCGAGTCGCTAACGGCTGCTTAACACTAGATGGCACTACGGACGCTTAGGTACACTTCTTTCCGCTAGGAGGCGCAGATCACGTGACTGCTCACTTTGCTCAGGAGGAGGCTCACTTTACTCAGGGGGGGAGGCTTTCGAAACCTCCCTAATATCGCTTAAACTCCTCAGGATACCCCTCCAAAAACGCCTCTATACTACTGACTTCGCCAGTGGCGACTGCATCACCCGTGAGAACAGCGCAAATACCAGTCCAAATTTGAAGACGGATAAAGGACTTCTGGGAATCTCAACATATATATAATGACCCTTTCGCCCATTAGCACAAGCAGCTGAGCGGTATTGTGTATTCGAATAAGTGCTTCTACTTCCTAAACATTGCATGTAACACGAGCCACGGTTGGTTGAAATTAGTTTTATTATGACCACCTGACCTGCCGACTTCCACTGATCTAGTGAGCGATTTCATAGGCTGGGCTTAAATTCAGAGTTTCGCCAAAGCGATCGATCAGCCTGACGTAATCAGCAGCAGCAACCCCTGGCGCGCGAGGATGATATACAACCAATCTCTCCTTCTGTTTTTCTAGGCGCGCACACACGCACACTCTGTCTTCCTACTTGTTCCCAGTTGTCATCATCAGCGGTTCCTCGAAACGATGATAACGTCCGCTAGGGGTCGGCCGTGGATCTCGAGGTGACTCAGGAGCTCGATTCTCGATTGTTAGGTCTTGTTGTAGTGTACGTGGGCAGGAGGTTCCGGATGGAGGAGAGACATGTAGGTGTTGATACATCTCCCTCTCCTTTCTCCTCTGCCGCTTCTCTGCCTCGTGTTGCACAGGGGTGAGAGTCAGGATATTGTTGGTCACTCGTTCTGTTCTTTCTCTCCATTCTTTTCTATCTGCAGCCCACTCTCTCAAACTTTCATCCTCCTCTGTTCTGATCATAATATCCCTTGCCATGCAGTACTCCTACCTCAGCTGTGGAGTTCCCTTTTCGTGCGTCCATGATGTTATTTTGTTTTTCCCTCAACGCCACTGTCTCCGGACCACGTAGGCATTCCAGGGTAACACACGTTCTTGTGATTTTCCAACCTAATTTTTCTTTTAAATGTTCTATCATGACAGCATGTAGGGATCTACTAAAAACTATTTCGTTCGGAACTTGCCAGTTTATTTTAGATTTACTAGCGAAACATTCACTATGTAAGCTACAGTCCGTGGGCAACCTCAATTAACGCTGAGTGATTCGGTTTATATGATATCACAGTAATATTAGCCAATAGGTGCCACGAATTAGAAGACATGGTACGCAAGGGGAGCATTTCTTGTTTCGAGAGTGGTAGAATGCGATAGTTATAATATTGATATCCAATCATTTCATCACCAACAACATGGATTTGAAGATAAAAGTGTAAATATATTGAGGAGCTCATATATAAATGTTTGAACTTGGATGTAGATTACTGCATATTGATTTTTTTACACACATGTAATTATTTTAAAAGGTGGAAGTTTCTGTACAAATCAACATATTTAAATCACCAATACGCAGCAATGGTTATGTACATAGAATAATACCCGATTCATGGTGCCATACCACTTTCCAAAACAACTTAACAGGTATAAAACAAACACAAATTTGTGATATTTGAATAATGTAATTAAATCTCATCCACAACCCATAAAACTTTCATGAAAATGGGATAATTTTACATATTTAAAAAATTGGATCATGACCTATTTCAAACTGTTTGGTTGTTATTCACACACGTCTAGATGCATGCATGTATATTAATGCAGATCCTTTTTAAGTGAACCTTGTGTATTTATGTTATTCTTAATTTTTCATACTTTACAGTCAAGTGATCTCTTCAGACATGATAGTAATTTATAAGACACAACTTGTACATTATTGCATTATGTGAACTGTGCCAAATGTATTAAATTTCTTTTAATAAGTGTCTTAAAATATTGGAGCAGTAGCAATATATGCATAATTCATGTTAATACATATATGTACAGTTTTTGCATAGAATTATGGAACATTGTTGAGATTTAAGTGACACAGTAATGATAGTTTATTGAATTGTTGGCTTCTTAATAATATAATTATTAGCAACATATGAAAGTTTGTTTTATTTCTATTCTTCTAAATATTTCTTAAAACTACATTTAAACTTGAAGATGCCATGTTCGCCATCATTATATTCAATCTAAATTGTGTTAATGTATTCAAAAGTCAATTGAGTGATGTTTTGCATTGTGAAATATCATATTATGTATAATAAATTAGTAAATCAAGGGAGTATAGAGAGAAACAAATTAAGCTCTTATATAGTGCAGC
>CM034534.1:43270206-43328841 GCA_020002185.1 Paraescarpia echinospica | reverse complement strand
GATGGCTACATCAACCGTAAAATGTCAATTTCACAGTTGTTATCATGGCGCATATTTGACGCGACTTTCATTTTAAATCACGAGACAGTTATTAACAATTCTATTCGTCGGGTATGTATATTATGGATATGTGTATATTGTTGGTACAAAATCAGCTCGCATGTTGCACTGTTTATGTTTGAAATCAATGTAAGCATAAGCATGCTGTAGTATTCGAACTATATTGTATCATTTTATGCCATATACTCTATTATAATGCAACTCTCGAGGCACCGTGTGTGGTGTGTGCCAAAATAAAAACACATGTTTCTTTCAAATGCAATTTAATCATTAGAAAACAAGGCACAATCGATAATTTTGTTTTACAATATGCAACTATTTGCCACGGTCATTAATACGACGGATTATGTAATTCTATAAAAAAATGCATTTCAGAAATACGTTTAATTGTATATTCCATGTTTGTTTACAATCACCAACGGGAGGTGTGATACCTTGACATTAGTAACATTCAGCAATTTACATAAATACTTTAACGGTGCTAAAGACATTTCTGTAAGCTAATTATATTGAATTGAATGTTATTCAACAAACATGTATACAATGGAAACTCATACATAACACTTCAAATTGAAACTATAATCAGCATGTAGATGTTGTGAATGCATTAACTCTATAAAATCATGAAAACAATTATTTACAGGTGTGTTAAAAGTAAATGCAAGAAGTTAAAAACTTATGATTTGCATTCCCTATTATACTTTCTAATCTAATTTCGTATACTGCATAAACACAGTTGACTAGAATTACAGTGTTGCAACCTTTACACACAAATGGAACGCAGTAGCGCAGCGGTACAAGCTCCAGACTCTCGAACGAGAGAACGCGGGTTCGGATCGTATGCAGCGGTGTCGAACCTTGGGCAAGTTCGTTTGCTCTACATTGCTTTAGTTTGAATGAAAACCTGGTTATAGACATTGGTGGATATTTGTGTACGGATATAGTTCGCGCATTAATTGCAGCGTGGTTGAATGCTTCCTAGAGAAATCGAGATGGTGTTTGATTGGACAGGTCTGCCAGGGAGTAAAGTGTAAAGCGCTTTGAACAGTCTTGAGGACTGGATACTGCGCTATATAAGAACTTACCTTTTTTATTTGTTTTAAGTTGCTAAGTATACTGGATACTTAATTATGCTTCGCCCAGTACTTAGTGCATAAGTAATAACTATGTTTTAATACAAACTTTAATACAAATTTTCATATTTTTGCAAGATAGTTATTTTATAATGATTTTAAACTGATAAACCGTACAGCGTGTCTGCAGTTCTGGTATTCTCTCATAAGTGCATTATCCGCCACTTATTTATTGAATTCTATCCACCATTGTAGTCTCATATGCGCAGCAAGAGTAAGTGCATACTCAGTGAAGCACATATTTTAATCAATCCATCTGACATACGCTGCTGCTACATCTACTTTATTCCACATGTTGCTACAATCAGGGACCTGGGCGGCTTTTATAAGCGTGTGGAACATGCGTATTAATTAACTCGTCGAAGCTGTAACGTTGCCAGCCATCACGGTAAAACACAAACTACTCTTACATTGGGCCTTCGTCTCCAGCATCACATAGTCTACTAGTTCATTGTAAATTATGCTGATATTCAAAGTGCCACAATTAACAAGAATGACATCTTATCTGTCGACAACAATACCGGTGTCGTAAAACTGCCCCATATGTATTAGAGCCCTGACGGAGATATGCTTTGGTAAGAAGAGCTGCCACTGTGTGCGCTATACAGGGAGAGCACGACGGTATTTGGACATGCTACATGTATCATGTCAAAATGTGTCCAGTTCATGTTTATTAGGCGATGATATGTTTGGTATGTAGTCATAGTGATGTAAGGAGTGGTGTGTGTGTGTGTGTGTGTGTGTGTGTGTGTGTGTGTGTGTGTGTGTGTGTGTGTGTCTGCATACTCGCGCATGCGTGCGTGCGTGTAGTAGTTATAGTGATTGTAATGGTAGTGGTGGTGGTATTGCTGGTGGTAGTGGTGATGGTAGTGGTAGTGGTAGTTGTAGTGGTAGTTGTAGTCGTCGTAATCGTAGTCGTAGTAGTAGTAGTAGTAGTAGTAGTAGTATAAGCAGCAGTAGCAGTACCAGAACAGAAAGATCCCTGACGATGTCGGCGGCCAGAAACCAGATCAGACTTACCACAACTGGAATCGTGTACTAGCTGCACTGAGGCACAACAACCTGCGTCTGTCAGCTCCAAAGACAGTTGTTTGCTCCAGGTCTGCAGTCATATTAGGATGGATATGGCGCAGTGATACCCTACAGGCCAGCCCGCATAAGATCGTCACACTATGTGATATTGAGCTCCAAGTCACCGTTCAGGGCCTACGTTCCTTCGTGGGTGCTTACAAGATCTGTGAATCTGTAAAGAACAGACGGATTGCAGCGAGACTGTATGTTTGCAGAGGCGACAAACTGTTACTGGTAGGTTTCGTCAACGCAAAACTACGCAACCACGTCGCCAGGATTACGAGAAGCTCATGCGCGTCGAGTTTCGTTCAGTTCACAAGTCACCACATTTCTCCCAACCGTGAGCCGCAACCGTGCTCACATCAGACATATCGATGGCGTTGCTAACTTGCCGTCGCACTTTGGAAGCCGCAACCCCCGTGAGTGCCAGAATTCCAGTTGTCAAGTCTGCAAGTTGACCGAAGAGATGGAGAACTCGGTCGTGCTGAGTGTTTCTATGAACGATGTCATCGACGGTTCTGTCAAGATGCCATTCACGAACCGTGTTGCCTAGCACGCCATTCTGCTCAAATGTCCCGACCTCAGACGTACTCATGCTCACTTGACTCAAGGTACTCGCCCTTCCAAGATGATCAAAATCTGCGATGTCAAGAGATATCTCAAGACTGTCACTGTAGCCATTGATGGCGGCTTGATCGTGAGAGATAGTCAGCCTTTCCATCCACCACGCGAGCGCATCGTTGTTCCCCGTCCTGTTATCGATGGCCTCTTAACTGCACTGCACATCAGATTCTGCCACCCGTCCATAACCCAACTCAAACGTGTCTTTAACAGATGCTTGTTCGCAGTAGACATCGATAGGTCTTCTGAAACAGCTTCAGCGGCGTGTCACCAGTGTCAAGCCGTCAAGTATATAACAACGTACTTGCACGCATACTCATCCACACAATCTCCGGCTGTAGTGTGTCCATCCTTCGCTGCAGATGTTATCGCCAGTGTATCATCGTTTTTTTCGCGAGAACGTATCTTCATACACTCTGTCGTCGCTTATTGACGGTGAACGACATGATCAGCTTCGCGACGCGCTTCTCTCCATGTGTGCTGAATTACATGGCGACAATTCGATCACAGTACGCGTAGACCCCGCTACAGGATTTATTGCGTTGGCCAACCGTCCGGTCTTGGCACAACAGGTCATCCAGCTGGAGTTTGGGCAGGTTAAAAACGTCAACAAGAACCCAGTAGCCGAACACGCTATTAAAGAGCTGGGCATTGAGCTCCTGTAGATTTCTCCAGATTGTGGTCCCATACCAATGGTAACACTCGCGCTTGCAACAGGGAACTTGAACTCTCGCATTCACAGAGATGGGTTATCAGCCCGTGAAGTCTGGACACAGAGAGACCAAGTTACGGCTGAGCAGCTACCGATCACAGATAGGCAACGTATCTTAAGCCAACACTCGAGCAGATTAGAAAACCATGCATACAGCTCCAAATCAAAAGCGCGCTAACACGACCTACTGCGTGCCTTAAGTATCTCCGTTGGCGACCTCGTTTACCTCAAAGGTGAGATAGACAAATGCAGACCACGTGACAGATACATTGTTAGGAAGTTCGCGGAGTCGCAGTTCCGTAGCAAGACTTACGATGTTCGAATCTCTGATTGTTACAAGGTAACAGCTGCGCTTACCTCCCATCCCGAAGACCCCGTCCGTGGCCAAGATGTGCGCTCTGATTCGTCATCTGAATCGGAGTCAGAGTCGTCTAGACCAGTCAGCCCTGTTCACCATGTAGCAGCTCCAGAGCAGCCGGTGTTACTGTCTATGTCCGCTCCCCCAGAAACCATTGCTGTCCTCACTACGGTCAACGACCCGGAAACGTCAGGTCCTCCTGGTCCTAGAAGATATGGGCGCCCTCGCCAACAGCCTAGATGGCAGAATAATGAGTGGATTTTGGACCATAATGACTGATATGTTGAGACGTAAGCAAGATGTCGGTAGACAAATTGCTAGTTGTTTTTTAGTTGCAGTATACATATAAGGTCATTTAAGTTTCGTACAATTAACTGTGCACGTTTTGTGTCTGTTGGCTTAACGACATAACAAATATTGTCAGCAAAGTTGATTAAGTGTATTTACTGTTGTGGTAAGCACCCTTACCACCTACTTTTAGTGGTTAGGCGGAGACGATTGAGACAATCACGCCAGTATTATGTTATTGTATAGCTGCGATCTGCCGCCAGTATTCTGTTATTGTGTAGTTGTGATCTGCCGCCAGGCATCATCCGCGCTTTGTCGGTTCACCTGTGCCAGTTTTTTAATTGTGGAGCTTAGCATTGGCATTGGACGATGGACGATGCGATGAGAGGTGCGATGCACGATGCGATGGATGATGCGCGATGCGACGTGCGATGCGACGTGCGATGCGACGTGCGATGCGACGAGCGATGCGATGGTATACATTTTAAAGATTCCGTAATGAGCACGCTGAAAACGGGAGTTAAGCAGCCATTATTTTGTATTTTATTAAACACATTTTTGTTTGTGTTCAGAGGAAGTGATGATGGCTGATGACCCTGATTGTGCGTGTAGGTTACACATCTAGTTATTGTGCACAAAAGATCAAGCGCCTGTACTTCTAAATATTGTCACGGAAGTCTACTGGGATTTAATTTTGCTAAACAAAAATTGGTGCCAGACAGGCAGCCTCTTTGCAAAAAACTAGACATGGGGCCGAAATAGGTTACTTTGTAACATGAGATATATACCTATTCAACGGTTCACACATTTTATTTTATTTGTTAAATATATTGTTCCCATCAGGATATCCCTGATCGCAAATATAAACACTATTTTGTGTGCCCCAGACACGATGAACCAGGGACATCATTTCTCAGTTGTACATTAAGCAACAGTTTTGAAGCCTATTTGTTTGGATTTATTAATTAATGACACAATCTCTGTTCAGAATGCAAAACATGTTATTTATGTCTTATATCAATTTAAAATATCAACAATTACTAATTTATGCTTATTGATTTACTCCCCGTTCCCCTATACTTTCATATCTGAAAAACTGACGTATATTCCATGAGACTATCTTCGATACCAATGCTGTGATGTTTAATGACTTAATATGGGTTCCGTAGTAGCACGGATAAGCAGTGCAGCTCCGATGCACAACTACGAATAACAGTGCCGATACATAGACCTACTCAGTTCAGGCTACTTGCGATATAGGGCGACGTAATAAACAACCGAAATTGACAGACAGTTAACTTGTAACAGGTCTACTAGGAGGTACACGGTGCGTCTACAATTCGTTTCACTTAGGGATCATCTCAGAACGTCCATGTCCAATATCAGACGAAATTACTTTCATCTGGCATCACACCCCACCCTCTCCTTCGAACGAAAAAATTAAATCTCGCTAATACCTCGCAACAAAATGGCAACCATCGATTTCATGTTCACACGGCGAACGATTTCTTCCTTTCCCGTGCAGTTCCACTCGTGTTGGTTTGAGGCTCCTACTGTCACTCTCTCCTTATCTGCCTGCCTGCTTCTATCTCTTTCCCCTCTCACTATCTCTATCTCCCCCCCCTCTCTCTCTCTCTCTCTCTCTCTCTCTCTTTATATATATATATATATACATATATATATATATATATACATATATATATATATATATATATAGCTCTCTCTTTCTCTCATCTCTCTTTTATTTATTTTTTCTCTCTCTCGCTCTTCTCTCTCTCCCTCTCTTTATATCTATATCTTCTCTCTCTCTTCTCTCTCACTCTCTCTTTCTCTCATTCTCTCTCTCTCAGTGTATCCTTCTTTGTCTCTCAGTTTGTCACTCTGCGTGTCTCTCTTTGTCTCTCTGTATCTCTCTCTGTCTCTGGGACAGTCCCACATTATTTGTGAGCTAGAAAGTATAAGAAATGAATCCCAGTAATACGGTCACATCACAAACTATGTTAGTTTTTCCCACTCCCGAGGGTGACCTTAATAGTGAGGTCACCCTTTACCGCTCTATGAAACTGAAAAGTAGAGTTTTGCAAGCGCCGTGAACCCAACTTATTTCCCGGACATGGTCACGCGTGTGTTTCCGAACGTGTCGGCCCTCGTGATCAGCAAACGTTTAATAACCTATTAAATGTGTTGATCCTCAAGGCACCAAAGTTTGAGTTGGACAACAGTAGGAAATTCGGCTGACTACCAACGTATCAGATCAGTTTGAGAACATTCTTGTTCAGATGTATTCTTATCTACCGGCAACTAACAAAATGTACACCTTACTCAATGGTGGACACCCAGTAATGTGTTATTTTTTACACAATGACATTGGCAAACATTATTGTGTAACAGGGACTTTCGGTTTACTATAATATATATTACACAAATGTAAATACTGCATGCATTTAGGCCTACAATTACATACTTACACGCACGACACGCACACCCATTCACGCAATCGCACGCACGCACGCACACACGCGCGCACCCTTGCAGCACGCGCGCACACATACATACAAACATACGTTTGTGTGCGTGTGTGCGTTTGTGCGTGTGTGTGCGTGCGTGCGCGCATTTGTGCGTGCGTGTGAGTGTATGAGCGGTACACATATTGACACATACACATTTTTGGAAAACAATTGTAAACCAATGTTTTTTATTGAGAAAATGTGTTGTTATGTCGAAGTAATCGTAATTTTGTATGTTTCAAAACGAGCACTTGTTTTTTTGTTAAATCTGAAATAAAATAGCCGAAATATACCGGGCGCAGTTTCCTACGGTATTTTACTGTGTTGGGCGCAAGTATACCAGCCGTATGTTTCTGTGTTGGGCGCAGGTATACCTGCCGTTTGGGTGCACATACTTCAGTATGCTACTATGCTGGGGCCGGTTACAAGAAGCATATACTTAAAGTTACGCATTATTTACAGCCACGTGTTTGCGTAAACTCCTATGCTCATTTATATTTAAAAATAAGCTGGTAGGCGTTCTTAGCAGCTTCATGAAACCGGCCCCAGGGCGCAGGTATAGTCGTGTTTCTTAGAGCAATCACTAACACTGGCACTGCAGAAACGGTAGCTAAGAGAACAAAGCCGAGGAACTACAGTATATCACTGTTGATAGCATAGCAGAATGGCCAGTGTAAAGGAGGATTGTCCGTTAGCTGTTATTATAAAATAATGTTATACAGTATACACTTTAACATCTATTATACCATTCTGACCGCCCAAAAGTGTTTTAATGGAGCGTAAACAACTTCTGAATTTTACTGTTCAATGTTCACAAAAACTGCCTACATACGCAGATTAAATATTGTTAGTACACGGTCATCGTGTTCTCGGTCATGATGCCTTCGAAATGTCACTTCCTGTCTCGATAGATGCATATAATAACGTCCATTACATTACGTCTGGGTGTCTCAAACTAATCAGCATGTTCACGTATTTTATATACACACAAGCGTTCACACCATATGTATCCCAAGAGTACAAGTTTTAATTTAAAATGAAAACTGCAGTCAAATAATCAACAACAAAACATGTATCAAATTAGCAGTTCGTCGGCGTCGGTGTTGTTACCATGACGAGAACAAAACCATTTTTCGGAATTATATAAAAGATCAATAACGCAGCATCCTCTCTGATTGCTATTGCAGATCTGTTATGTGAAGTGCTGCAGGAACTTTTGCACAGTCCACCAATATTAATTTTGTTCCGACGCCTATGTGATGTCAGCCGAAATAGGAAACAAAAACGTGTCCATATATTACACGGATGGTCCACACTTCACCACATCGCCGCATCCAACCCAGTTATTGTAAGTGCAATATATGGACCACACTCCATCCGCACGAGTAACTCTGATGCTTTCTAAAAGCCAAGGGATATTGTCCCAACATATTCCCGTAACACTGCTTTTGTCATGTCGGTAGCCTCGGTTTCTTAGTCTTATGAATTCAGCGCTGCATGGTGACGTGATTATAAAGATGTCGGTTCTGTGAATAAAATTACATATATTACTGTTATTGTTATCCATATACAGTAACGCTTGTACAACAGGTTGTTGCGGATTTTCTAAATCTCAAACACCGCATCTAACACCTGCATAGCCAAGTCACGTGTAGTGTTCAAACATAGAATACATATTATATAGGGAAACAAAAGACAAACATTTCAGGCTATGCACCTAAAAGTGTGCAAAGTAACCATTTGCAAATTCCAAAAAGTTCACGTCATAGTTTTACTCATCGGAGTGCTTATTTGACCCACATATATAAATAAAAGGGAACAATAAAAACAGAATAAATAACTACAGCTCAATTATGAAATAATATGTCTTAAAATAACAAGTAGTTCATACATGGTTTTGAAAATATGGCAAGTTACCTTTCCGAGTCCTATGTTGCTCTGAACGGAGTTTTTGACGTCTTCACGACGTCTTCATCAGCGTTTGTCTTCGCCACTTTCGGTCGTCATGTGACTGTGTTGGTAACTGTCACATGACAACACTTCCAGGAGGATCGCGGGAAGGGTGTATCCGGAATATATGTTGATTTCTGGTCGCCTCTCTCTGATTTCAATCGCCTCACTGATTTTCGGTCTCCAGAAGTTGTTGTCTCTGGCGAGCACTTTTGCATCTTTGGCCGATATGTTGTGGCCTTCATTCACTCTGTGTTCACCTACTGTTGTGAGTGGGCCCCTGGTGTTTCTGTGTTGTTTGAGTCGGGCTCCTAGTGTTCTGCTGGTTTCGCCTACATAGGTCTGATGACAATCCGGACATCCTATCTCATATATTACCCCATACACGTTGTTCTTGGGGGTTTTGACTTTGGGATTCACTACGATCACTACGAGAGCTCCGTTCGGAGCAACATAGGACTCTGAAAGGTAACTTGCCATATTTTCAAAACTATGAATGTAACCGAGTCCGGAAGTAATTTACATGCTAATAGTACATACAAGTATTATTAAGTAAAATATATAACGTACAAATACAAACAATCAATGTATGACATGATCAATTAACTATATCCTGACCATGAACTATCAGATTGCTGTAGATAAACTAAAACAGGGGTCAGACCATTTTTGGTCGCTCTCGTAGCAGCCGCCCCATTTAGTAATTTTCAGCAAAGTATATTTGGCTTACTTAAAACTTTTTCGATAAAATAATAACAACATAAGTGCATACTTTCTAATGCAGTAACACAAGTATTTTAATTATATTACCAATAAGTGATATCAAAATCTCATAATATATAGAAAAGTTAATATATAGAAAACTTCATTTGAAAACTAGCAGATATTTACAACTATATCAGATATACTAATAACAGTACATTGTGTAAGTAAATTAACAGAGGTAATAAAATTGAAACAAGTTATGATTATTGATTGATTATTAAGAATGGCCACATATATAACAATTTGGCAAAGAACACTCTATTCTGTAATTTTATAAAAACATATTTTGGCATAACTAATAAATCCTTGTATTAAAAATGTGTTAAAATGCTGTTCCTTATGTGAAGTGCAGTATTGTTTATTAGCAATCCAATATCATACCTAATACATCGTTTGGCAAAGTCATGTTTGCCCTATTTGTATGGTTGTTGTCATGTATCCGTATATTAATGTTGTGAACATTTTTATTTAGTATAAATGGTAAGTTTTGTAAATATGCTGGTAATGCCATGTACACACATATATATAATATAATTTCAATCCCTGTAATTGAAGCGTATCTGTTACATTAAGAATGTTTAGTTTCATAAACAGCAGCTCAGTATGCGCAAGTTTTGCAAATATGCTGGTAATGCCATGTACACACATATGTATAATACAATTTCAATCCCTGTAATTGAAGTGTATCTGTTACATTAAGAATTCTTAGTTTCTTAAACTGCGGCTCAGTATGTGCATTATACTTAGCTAAGCATAATATTATAATAGTTTTTTTGTAGTTTAATGATTTTGTTTCATTTAACACCCCATAACATTTGGTCATACTTAATGTATGGTAACACTAATGAGCTATATAAAGTAACTTTTATATTTACTGGCAAAATCGTTTTAATTTCTTTAATATATCTATCAATTTAGAACATTTTATTGAAATATTTCTAATGTGAATGTCCCCGCTTAGGTTTTCTTGCAAAGTTACCCCAAGAAGATTAAACTTTTGAACTCTTTCGATTCTGGTTTCATCTATCTGAAGCAGGAAATTATTAACTTATTTTTTTCCCAGTTTGTGTATTATATATTTGGATTTCTTTATATTTAAAGTCAGTTTATTTATTTTCGTTTAGTTTATTTAAGTGTTTAAAGAGTAGATTGTAAATAAAGTTGTATCATCAGCATACATTACATATTTAAATATCTCACTTGAATTTTGTAAATCATTTATGTATATTAAAAACAAAACTGGGCCCAGAATAGAAACATGTGGCACACCTGTGGTAATAGACAGGGTTTCAGAAATAGTATCATTGTAAATGACGTACTGTATTTTTCAAATAACTTTCCATTACCTTTAGGGAAATGCCGCATATTCCATGCAAATGTGGTTTACTTAATACAATTGAGTGGTCTAAAGTATAGAATGCTTTTGATAAATCTAAAACTATATTAATGGGTGTTTAATTAAAATCCAGTGCGGTTATTTTTCGGTCGATAACTTCCATTATGGAATATTCGGTCGAGTATCCGGATTTGTAATCCATACTGATTAGCATTAAAAAGTTGGTATTCAGTAAAAATGAATATATCTGACTATGGATAACTATTTTCAATAACCTTAGAGATTACTGGTAGCAGATATATCGGTATGTAGTTACAAAATAATGTTTCGTCACAATAGTTAAAGATAGGAATTACTTTTGCAATTTGTTTGTAAACAGAATTAAAAGTATTTGCAATTTATACATTGTCCGTTATTTTGAGGTCTCCTTCTCTAAAATATATAGGTAATTAACTTTTTTTTGGGGTCTTTGCAGAATTTCATTTAGAGTTTTCCAAGTTTTCCTTGTGTCATTGTTACACCTGTTAAACAATTGTTCATGATATATCAATTTGGTTGCTCAGATGCTTCATTTAGAATAAATAATTTGTCTTTTTAATAAAATGATCAATAGTTGTTGGATTTATCAGCTTAAGCTGTTTATGTAGGGTATATATGTATTTTATATATTTAAGTATACCATTTTGTATCCATATAAAGTTCTTGTGTTTATATTGATTAAACGTAACTAATTTATATGGCATGTGTTTCCAATTTGCCTTTTCAAGTACATCAATGATTATTTTGGAATTGTTATTTGGATCATGCAAAGGGTCTACATAATATTTGAGTTAATTATTTCATTCAAATTTGACATAGCTATTTCATTCTGTAAATGTATTTTAATTAATTTAGAAGGATATTTTTACCCGGAGCAGTGTCAATAAATATAAAATATGGTTGGTGGTCTGAAAATTGTTTGATTAGAATACCTGCTACTGATTGTAGCATTAATTGACTAATTGTATAACATAAATTGTCGATCAATGAGCCATTTAGGACAGAAACTCTGGTTGGGAATGTTATTTTTAGATACAAAAAACTAAATCCTGTTAAGGTGTCGTAAAACTTACTACAATATTCTTTATCATTAACTAACTTTATATTAAAATCATCAGTAATAATAACTTTCAGATTTTTTGAAATCAATTTGTGATAACACTAATGCAAAATCTTAAATACATTATTTGTAATCACAATTTAAATCTCGTGGAGGCCTATATATATATATATTACCAGTTACCACAGGTTTTGTAAGACCACCTCCGGTGATTTCAATGAGTTGTCCTTCCCAATTTTCATTTTTGTATGCATTGCAATAACTTATAATCATATTTAGAATGGACATACATAATTATGCCAACTTTGGCACTACTAAACTTACCCAAGGAAATGCAAGTATAATCTTCTAATTGGATGTTTCATAAATCGTCTTGCTCAGTTAACCACCTTTCCTGAATACATATAATGCTGAAAGCATAGTTACGTATTTGCAGTTATTTTACAAAGACCTCCATCTCGTTCAATTTAGTATTAATAGATTGTATGTTTGCATTCGATCTACTAAAACTCTTTATTTTTGTATTTGTGTGAGACTTAACATTGTCGGTGTCATAGTACCATGAAGATTTCATTATTGGCCAAATGTCGTTTTCAAGGTTTTCATCATCATTATAATGTAAAATTTCATTTAACCAATTTGTTTGGACACTTCCATAATGTTGTAGGAAGAAATCATCTGAATCTATCATTTAGGTCTATAGGTACTTTTACATATTTGCATATAACATTGCACCAATATTTCGGTAGGTATATACTGGTAGTGAAATCATTATGTATAACATAACAATTTAAGTAAATAATAAATTAATCATCATTGCGTTACTGTTTGTAGTTTTGTGAATAAGACATAGTAAACTGTAGTATGAACATGAAAACATGCACTCTGTCAATATAAAACATAGTATTAATAGGAGTAAAAAGATTAGCATCGTTTGTAGCTTAGGTGAGAATACATCGAGGAAACTCAACTTTTGCAGTGTAAACTGTAATCAATAATAAGCAGCTAACACTTTAAGCCTCTACTTCGACGGAATATCAGACTTCGTAGAGATGACAAAGATCTTGTTTTGCCGATCCTTTATGAGTATTTTTCCGTTGAAAGTCCAAGTGTCCTGGATAGTTCCTTGTTTTCATTGCACCCGTGCTTGGCGGGCGAGCCGAGCTCGCCGGAACGTCAGATCTTCATTAACAAAGATGTGATTTTCGTCATAACATGCCTCCAGCTTGTTTCGCTGGCGGAACACTTCATCTCTCCGACGTTCATTGTGAAACTTCACAATCACGAGGCGAGGGCGTTGCGTTCAGTTGTTTGGTGTTTTTTTTCCGATTCTATGGCAACGTACTTTATCGTTAACCAGGAGCGGCGGGGAAACGCACATCGTCTTGTTGACAATGTCGATACCTGTGTCTTCAATTTTTTTGTCGCTGACGGTTTCGTCGTTACCCAGGAAGCGGAGATTTGACCTGCGGGGGGTATTGCTCGTATCCATCTAGCTGGATTATGAGATATGTGACTTTGGTTTCGGAAACCGCAGTTCGCTCATATTTTGCTGGAAAAGCTTTGGTGAGTTCGTCGATTTTTGATTTCAGGTAATCCATCCCGCCACTAAGTTTTTTCGGGTATAAGTCCGTTTTCATTTTGTTCAGGACGATTTAATCTGTTTGTAGTTCTTGCATTATCAGTTTAGACGTGCTCACGTCGATTTCCTCGACGACGTTGCTGTCTGAGCTAGCAGAGTCCAGCCGCGCGCTTGTATTTGGCTTAGGTGGCATGTTTACAACACTGGGAGTAGCTGCCAGACGGTTACGACAGCCGTTCCTATGAATGGATGCCACAGTTTAACACAGCTTCAGCCAGGTGCACATTACAAAAGTCAGTTCAATCTGACACATCCTGGACGAAAATGTTAACCAAAATTTTGAGAATTCGTTTCCACACACTTTCTTAGTTGTTATGTAACATCTCCTAGTCCGCGTCCAACACTAAATTCCCCTCGATCTCTCTCACCCACGCAGCTCTCAAACACGTGTCGCCATGTGACGTGACGCTATCACTCAGAATTTGGTTTCAAAGTTGAAGATTCAAATAAAACCTCTGATATACTGAAAGCTGACATCTTATTCATGATGCGGATGAACTAAAAAAGGAAGACAATGTGACAGGAGAGAAGACGGCAAGAGGAAAAGATAACAACCAGACATATGCAAACCGGAGGAGCTACTCCGAGGCAGTGATTGAGGGGGCAAGGAGAAAAGAGAGACTGTTTATGGGCGATTCAATTCAGATAAAAACAGACAAGACTATATGCGAGGGGAAGGACGTTGTTGTATGTCTACCAGGAGCTAGTATAGAGCATATGAACGAAAGGGTAGAGAAGTTATTGGCGCATGGCAAGGGAGGGTCTATACTAGTACACGTAGGCACAAACAATGCAGACAAGGAGGGAACAACTGGGATAGTTCAGAAGTACAGACATCTGGTGAGGAAGCTAACGAAGAGAAGAATGGAACAGGTTGTCCTCTCAGGAATTTTGCCGGTAATGGGAGGAAGGGGGGCAACATACAGAAACTGTAAGAGGATGGCGACCAACGCACTAGTTGAGTAGATGTGTGAAGAAGAGGGCGTGGTATTCATAGATTTATGGGTGTACTTTGTTGGGAGAGAAGATATGTACATGAGAGATGGGCTCCAGCTAAGTGGAAACGGGGTAGCAGTATTCTCAGAGAATCTGATGCGATCTGTTGACAGTGGGACAGGTTGCATCTATTTAAACTATATTCGCAGGGGGGACTCGCAGAGAAGCCTGAAACTGGAGGCATAGATAAAGACAGCAAAAATAATTCAGCAAAGAACAGTCTGGAAAACTGTCCTGAAACTGGATATAAATGTGTTTGTTTAAATGCAAGGAGCATAGTAAACAAAATGAAGTAAACATTATGGTAGAAGATATTAACCCTCACATAACAGGTATAACCGAATCATGGGCAACCACCGATATATCAGATGCCGAATTGGGACTAACAGGATATGAAACGTTTAGGAAAGATAGAGCAGGAAGAAGGGGAGGTGGAGTTATTTTATATATTAAAGAATCTATCCAGGCTCATGAAATAAAATTAGACAGAGAAGCATATTGCGAAGAAGCTGTTTGGTGTAACATAGTTACAGGAAACTCAACGTTAACGGTTGGATTAATTTATCAAAGTCCAAACATAAGCATAGAAGATAATGAAAAAATACAAAACGCTATATGGGAAATGAGCAAACGGGACTGTGTTATTATGGAGGATTTTAACCATGGGCATATAAAATGGAAATCTCTACAGAGTATGGATAGTGAGGACCACAAGTTTTTAGTTTTAGTACAAGATAGTTTCCTTTCTCAACATGTGCTAGAACCAACCAGGGGAGAGAATGTGTTAGACATAGGTTTGTCCTCACAGAATGGATTAGTTGACAATGTCAGGATATTTGAGCCACTGGGGAATAGTGATCACAACCAAATACATTTTACCATCAAAGTAAAATCAGAAAGGAATAGTAAAAAGCAGTACAGGAGAAATTTCCACAAAGGAAAATATAAGGATATCAGGAAATATTTAGCAAATATAGACTGGAATAACACACTGAAGAATAAGACAGCAACAGAATGCTGGAATATCTTAAAGAGTGAAATTGAATGCATCATCGTCACATTTGTTCTCTTAAAAAAACACGGGAAACGGTCCAAAAAGAAACACTTATCGAAAGAAGCCATTAGAAAAATTATGTATAAACAAATGATGTGGAGTCATATAGTCGTACTGGAAATGACGAAGACTACAACAGCTACAGCTGAAATTAGAAATTCAAAAAGAGAACCTATGAGCATACATTAGCTTGTAATATAAAACATGACAGCAAGAGTTTTTATGCGTATGTTCGAAGCAAACAGAAAGTTCAGAATAAGGTCGGTCCTCTAGAATATAGTGCTGGAAATATAATATCAGAAGGATTCTTAATGGGAGAAGACCTGAATTAGTATTTTTCTTCACTGTGTACTAGAGAAGACACTAGTTCACTGCCAGTACCAGAGGCTAAGTTCAAGGGGGCAGAATCAGACTATTTAAGAGAGTTAATTGTAACCTTAGAAATGGTAGCTAAGAAAATTAGGGCTATGAAGGATAATAAATCACCTGGAGTGAATGGTATTCCACCCAAACTACTATTGGAAATTGTAGAACAAATTAGCATACCGCTTGCAGCAGTTTTCAACTTGTCATTAGAAGAGGGAGTGGTTCTTTTAGAATGGAAAGAAGCAAACATTATACAGTTATTTAAAAATGTTCGAGAAACAATTGAAATCATTATAGACCAGATAGTTTAAAATCAGTGATTTTTTAATTATTAGAAAGACTAATTAAGGATCACATATTTGTTAAGCGAGGTCATGCTTAACAAATATGTTATGTTTTTTGGAAGATATCACAAAGTGGGTAGATGATGGATCACCAGTAGATATCATCTACTTAGATTTTCAAAAAGCTTTCGACAAAGTGTCACATCAAAGATTTCTGCTTAAACTAAAGGCCCATGGCATAGGAAATGGTAAAAATAATTGGATAGTAAAATGGCTGACTGACAGAAAACAACGGGTAGTTGTTGATGGGAAGTCTTCAAACTGGAAATCAGTTTTGAGTGGGGTTCCACAGGGTCAGTACTGGGACCTTATTTATTCTTAATATATATAAACGATCTGGATATAGCTAGCAAGGTTTCGAAATTTGCAGATGATACAAAAGTGTTTAGAAGTATTAAAAGTGATGGAGATAGACAGCATTTACAAGATGATCTTGACAGGTTGATAAAATGGTCTGAAAAGTGGCAAATGTTGTTCAATTTTTGGAAATGTAAATGCCTTCACACAGGCCATGGAACGAATATGTAGAATATATAATGGGGGGAACTGTACTAAGTATTACTGTAAAAGAAAAATACTTAGGGCCGACAATTAGTGCTGACATGAAGGTTTCAGAGCAGTGTGGAATTGCTGCTTCAAAAGGAAATCAAATCCTTGGATTGATTAGGCGAAATATAGCATATAAAGAAAAAGAACTAATAATACCGCGGTTCAAAACAATAGTTAGGCCTCATTTAGAATATTGTATACAAGCGTGGAGGCCATACCGCAAGAAAGAGTATAGAGGAGAGCGACTAAAATGATACAAAAACTGAGTGATCTTAGTTATGAAAAACGCCTAAAAGAATGTGGTTTAACAACATTACAGACTAGCAGATTGAGAGGAGATCAGATAGAAGTGTTTAAAATATTGAATTGTCATGAAAATATTGATAGAAATATGTTTTTGTTCAGTTAAGAAAGATAGAAAGACTAGAGGACATGAAGTTACATTAGTAAAGGAGCAGTGTAGATTAGACGTAAGAAAGTTCTCATTTTCACAAAGGGCTGTGAATGAATGGAACAGATTATCTGATGATTGTGTGAGTGCTAGTAGTGTGAATATGTTTTAAAATAAAATCGACACATACCTCAGAAGGGCTGGAGTTATGTAGATAAAAGGATAAAAGGGTTGGACTCTCGATAAGTCAAAGGGCTTCCTTGTCCACCTGCCATCTAGAGTTAATTCTCTGGATGACAATCTTGTTAAATCTTGTTAAACGCCCAAATGAACGGGCAACATTTAATCTCCCTTAACTTACTTTCGCTCGATTGCGAGATTTCGCCGGGAACAGAAAACAGCCCTACAGTGTTCCCATGTCAAGGCGTCTTGATGCTCGAGGCTAAGCAACAATTTGCCTTCCGCGAATTTGCTGTGATGACAAGGCTAGCGGGTCACTCGGAAAGAAATAAGTTACCAGAAGTAAACAACACTTATATAGTTCACTACTAAATTTAGTCTCGCTTACCCGATTCTCGCCTGGCTGCATGACTTCGCCAGGAAGATAGTCTGGCTCAGAAAGCTGGAGCCGGTTTCATCAAGCGCAAAAGAACGGTCTTAACGCTGAGATGATTGTCTTAGTAAATGACTTTATTTTTTAATATAACCGAACATATAAGTTTTCGCAAACACGTGAGGCTAAGTACTTGCGTAACATTAAGATCGCTTCATGAAACCGGCCCCCGAACGACAACCGGTATCGGCAACCATACAACTGGATTATAAATATATTTTCATGTCGTCTTCTTCTTCTTCTTCCTTTTAAAGGGCTGGGCTCTTGCGAGCGTAAATATTCCTGAGATGCATGTACAGTTGCGTTATGGTGTAGCGGCCAGTGCGCCAAATATTTAAAATCATATTAAAACTATGTAAGATTAAAATAGTTTAAAATGCACTTTGGCATGTTCCTTAGGGTGTTGCTGGCGGTGGCTGCTGGTCGTGAGCGATAATACAACACTTTCGTAACTGTGCGCTGTTGTGTGAGGTTGTGAAGTGTTCAAGATGTCTGATAACATTCCAAGATTGGTAAATGTTAAATTAATAAATAGTTTTCATTCTTTTAAACAAAAATGTTATTGAAGCAAGAACTCATTGCGTACGTTAACCGAAATGGCGCTTTCCACGAAATACTGTAGCTGTTCGTGTATCAAATGCTTCCGAATTAAATATTGGCATGATATTGTTGATTGTATTTTCGAATGGTTAGTTTGTGTTAGCTCAATTAAATACACAATCCCCAAAAATGCCTTTTGTTTCCTTTTAATGTCACTGGACTCGCCCGCTATAGGCTTGCATCAACTTATACTTTGGCAAAATGCACGGAGCTGTAACTGAACGATACGGTGCAATAGTAGTACATATAATCGTGCTAGGCCGTAGTCCACCTGTTACACATTGACCCATATTTTTTTCCAAATGCATCACATTCGTTTATTCACTGCACGACGTATCCACCCTCTTCAATCAATAATACCTGCTAAAAGCATACTTTCTTACCTGCCCCTTTCAAAGTCGTCCCTGTTTTTATTGTCCAGCTCTTGGTATTGATCATCTTCGCTCAGCTTGATTTCTATGGTACCATCGGTACTCGCGCCTGGCTTGAGGCCGGTTTTGGTCACTACACTAAATCTACACTCTACAACATAATACACAACAATATGTGTTTTTGTCAATAGAGTCATTTAATGTTACCTCTGCGCGTGGAACAAATACAACGATTAGTCTTTACAGTATATACCAGGAAAACGTGATGATTCTCTCTCTCTCTCTCTCTCTCTCTCTATCTCTCTCTCTCTCTCTCTCTCTCTCTCTCTCTCTCTCACTCACTCTATCGCTCGCGCCACTCTATGTGACTCTTTCACTATCTGTCTGTCTGTGTGTCTCTCGGCCTGTCTGTCTCTTTTACTCTCCCCCCCTCTCTCTCTCGCTCTCTCGCTCTCTCTATCAACGTCTCCCTCTATCCCTCGACATCTCACTGCCCCTTCTCTCTCTCTCTCTTTCTCTCTGTTTATGTATCTCTGTATCTCTATCACTGTCTCTCTGTCTCCGTCTCCCTGTCTCTCTGTCTCTCAGTTTCCGTCTCCCTGTCTGTCTCTCTCTCTCGCTATCTATCTCTGATTCTATGTCTCTCTCTCTCTGTATCTCTGCTTCTCTGTGTCTGTCCATCTGTCTCTGTCTCCCTGTATCTGTGTCGTTGTGTCTGTCTCTCTGAATATGTCTCTCTATATATGTATCTCTGTCTCTGTCTCTGTCTCTCTGTGTCTCTGTGTCTCTGTGTCTCTGTGTCTCTGTGTCTCTGTGTCTCTGTGTCTCTGTCTACCTCTCTCTGTCTCCGTATCTCTGTCTCTGTGTCTCTGTCTCGATGTCTCTATCTCTCTGTGTCTCTGTCTCCGGATATGTATTTGTCTCTCCGTCTCTGTCACTTTGTCTATGTCTCTCTGTCTGTCTGTTGCTCTGTCTCTCTGTCTCTCTGTCTCTCTGTCTCTTTGTCTCTCTGTCTCTCTCTCTGACTCTCTGTTTCTCTCTGTTTGTCTCTCTGTGTCTGTCTCTCTGTCTCTCTATGCATGTTTCTCTGTCTCTGTCTCTCTATATCTGTCTCTCTCTATGTATATGTATATCTGCATCTGGCTCTCTGGCTCTTTCTGTCTGTCTCTGTGTCTTTTTGTCTGCGTCTCTGTCACTCCGTCTCTCAGTCTCTTCCTCTCTCCCCCAAGCTCTCTTTCTCCCTCTGCCTCCTTCCCTTTCTCTCTCTTTATCTCTCTCTCTCTCTCTCTCTCTCTCTCTCTCTCTCTCTCTCTCTCTCTCTCTCTCTCTCTCTCTCTCTCTCTCCCCCCCTCTCTCTCTCTATCTATCTATCTTTCGTCTGCAACTATCTTCCATCCGTGGCTGTTCACCTTCACTCATATTATTCCGACGCAGTTCTTATATGATATATGTAGCTTCTCTCCCGTCTCTATATCAGACAGGGGTTTACGGGACGCAAGATCCTGCTTTCTGTACGCTTAGAAACAGCACCTGGACGCTTTCAAAATAATCGTTACTTCCCACTGGGCACATGCGTATCAATGACATATAACATAAATATATATTGAATATGAATGCCTTTAACTTGGTAGTTTATTATGGAATTTTTTTTTTTTTACACAAGTCCATCCAACTAATCATTCCCGTAGGCGTATGTTTCCCGATTCCGAATAGATTCCGACGGATGCCTAATGTGGCGCAGACCTGCGCGTAGTTTTGCGAAGCGCCTCTAGGGACTGATTCGCGAACCAGAATACCATTCTAATCCAAGAGCGTGTCCGTCCAAGCTTCAAGGTTTGAGAGAAGTCCCTATCCGTTTTAAGACTTCCTAATTTATTAGAGCTATATCAATGAAAAACAAAGCGACGTACGGATATTCTTTTATATAACCAAACGCTTATTATCACCAAACTACGAAGACTTCCAACACTTTTTCTTTTAATTGTTTGATCAGTTTTCTCTTTCACAAAATGCCTTCAATTTCCTCCATGCTGCCACTCATGCTTGCACACTCCTCTTAATTTATTTACTATTTCCTCCATCCTCACACATTGTAGCGTCCACCAATACAAAGCTGTTCACTTCTGTAATGGTGTTTCCGAAAACAATGTACGTGCAGATCCACCTCATGTTCACCTATTTACATTATTTCTGTATACGTTAGATTCATGCGGAGGCTTTCTTTTCTAAAGGTACCTTCGTCCTGCTACTGTACCATTCCACTTCTCCGCTCTGTATATAAACAGTATATGATCGACACCTCTCTAACATTAATTTTCAAAAAATAAAGGATTTAATTGATAACATTAAACTATAATTTGATATAATAGCTATTTATGAGACCTGGGCCCGAGGTTATAAAGCGTACTCGGTGCTCATACTCAACTCCATGCTCAGACTCGAGATCTCATGCTCACCGGAGAATCCATGCCACGGTGGTTATAACACTTCTTGAGTACGTGCTCAACTGAGTACGCCGTCTTGAGTACGAGAGCAAAACAAAGAGCTCTTTCGGAGCTCTCTTGTTCAAGAAGATAAACAATTGTTTGTTAGTTCATCCAACTAGTTAAATTTTTGTAGTCTTGTAAATATGATCATATTCATTTTCTAAATGTACACTTTGACAAAAGTAGTGACCGACTGACCATGCCAATGACAGTATAATCACATATACATTTAAGTTATCAAATTATCGAGGATGTCTGCATATGTTGTGTATCGTCTACCTGTGTAGACTGTATCGAAGTTTTATTCCTGCCCTTGGATTGCAAAATTATTGGCATTACAAATTTGTAGTATCATGACATCCACAAAGCATGGCTACCAATGATATCAACGTTTCATGGGCTTAATTATTAGTATGCTATTCATATTAAAAAACGATGAAACAATATAAATAATATATGTTTTATACTACTTAGTACTCCTTCATTATTCCCAATTGAGAAAAGGGCACTACAAAATAATGATATTAACAGTTTCAGGCAATGACAAAACGTGGTTGTGTTGACGGGTAAACTTTACGGCCTCGTAATTTTATTATTTATTTTATATTTTTAAATGTATGTTGTATTGATATGGCTTAATGTCTGGCATGGTATTGTATTAATCATCCAGGTAAACAACACTGTTTTGAAGAAGCGTTTCGTATGAACTGCTCGGCAGTTGATCGTGAAATTGTATCGCCAAGCAGTAGCGGTAAACGAATGGTCCCCGTCGTCGAAAAGGTGCCACCAAAACATAAACATTGCAACATTGTGTCGTAGTGTCTCCCGCTATATTGGACAAATGTTCAGTAAATAGTGCAGTTTGAGGCATAACACGGAATCTTTCGCTAATTTCGTGTTGCATCACTTCTTGAAATGGATTGATTACATCTCGGAAGCGACTCGGACGCTGGTATCGAGCTGCGTTTCTTTTCGAAAATATCGAACTTGGACAACGAATTCGACTAATTTCTACGTAAGCTGCCATCTTTGTTTGCTTGAGTACGGTGTTGAGCAAGATCCATATCATACTCAGAATTTAGACGTTTCATGCTCAAGTCTGAGTACGATTACTTGCTCAGAAAGTGTTATAACCTCCGTGAGTATGAGCATGGTGTGAAAGCGAGCATGAAATTCTGAGCACCGAGTACGGCTTTATAACCTCGGGCCCTGGGTTGATCCAAGCTCAACAAATTATTTTACACTAAATGGATATGATGAGTTTCACATTGAAAGGAATAACAGAAAAGGAGGTGGTGTGGCATTATATGTTAACCAAAGACTCACTTCTACACTTTGGGCAATAAAATGCAATGTGATTGAGGAAATATTTGAATGTGTCACTGTTGAATTGGATATGAAAAAAAAAACATATTGACACATTTTGAGAAAACATAGAACATCTGTTTACTGATGTTAAGCCAAGTAAATATATTTTTGTATGTGGTTATTTTAATATCGATCTACTAAAACAAGAAACACACAACGGAACAAAGCGTTTTTTTTGGGTTGTATGTATGGTTTAGTTTTGTTTCCGTTAATAAATAAACCGAGTCGAATTGCCTCAAACTCGTGTACTCTGATTGACAACATATTTACTAATCAAACAAATTATTTTGTTAGAACTGGGTTATTTATCAATGACATCAGTGAACATTTGCCGATATTTGCTTTAAGTAATTATGAAATAGAGACACATAAATGTGAAACTTTTAAATACGTAAGAACTGTAAAAGATGTTATGATGTATGTTCGCTTATTGAAAATATGAGGCAAGAAACGTGGGATGACGTGTTAGAAACTGATGATGCAAATCTTGCGTATACCAATTTTGTCAGTCGATTTAGTACTTTGTATAATTATCACTGCCCAGTGAGAAAGGTTAGGATTAAGCAAATATGTAAGAAAAAACCATGGTTTACAAAGGGTTTTTAAAATGCGTTTCGTAAAAAGAATGTTCTATACATAACTTTTCTCAGGGATAGAACTGGAATTGTGGAGTCCAGGTATACAACGTATATAAATAGATTAATTGCTATCTTAAGATTGGCGGAAAAGGCACATTACAGTACTCTGTTGTCAGAAAAGAAAGGTAATTATAAAGAAACATGGGTAATATTGAATAATGTGTTACGTAAACAACACCAGTTTGTGAACTTTCCAACACATTTGGTATATGGCGATAGAGACATTACCAACAAAACAGAAATGGCAAAGGAATTTAATATGTTTTTTACAAATATTGTTCGTAACTTACGTAACTTAGTCAAGGACATCAATAGCAAGGATGAAAGTAATTATGTGTATGATTATTTAGAAGGTAGCATTGAAAACAGTTTATTCCTCGAACCTGTAGATGAGGAGGAACTCATAACTACAGTGAAAGTGTGTACAAACAAATCGTCAGACTTTGAAGATATAAGTATCGACATTGTCGCGAAGGTCATTCATGTAATAAGCAAACCTCTCACGCATATATGTAATAATTCATTTAGAACTGGTGTGGTCCTAACACTAATGAAAATTTCCAAAGTAATATCCCTGTTTAAATGTGGAACGAAAACCGAACTTACGAACTATAGGCCAATTTCTCTTTTGCAGCAATTTAAAAAAAATGTTGGACAAATTGTTCCTTGCCAGAACAGAGAGCGTTATAAATGCGAATAACATTATTAAGTTTGAATCAGTATGGGTTCTGTGCTAATATGTTCACGTCACAGGCTGTACTGGAATTAATAGAAGAAATCTCAAATACTAAGGACAGTAAAAAGCATGCAAATTATGTATTTATTGATCTTAAAAAGGCATTTGACAAAGTTGACCATGATATACTTACAACAAAATTGAATTATTATGGTGTGCGTAGAATAGCAAATTATTGGATTAAAAGCTACCCTTTGAACAGGAATATATTTGTAAATATTGACGGGTATGTTTCGGAGCTTTTTGATGTCACATGTGGAGTTTATCAAGGGTCTATTTTAGGTCCACGGTTATTTGTCCTTTACATTGATGATATCTATAATGTATCATCGTTAGTGAAATTCATACTTATTGCTGATGATACAAATATAGTTTGTACCGATAACAATCTACACGATATATTAAATAGAGAACTTGCTAAATTGTGCAAATGGTTTGCTGTAAACAAATTAACACTCAACTTGTCCAAAACGAATTATATTTTATTTCGGAAGCCGTCCACACGATGTTGACATTAATGTGAGCTTTAATAACGAATGAATAACCAGAGTATGTGTAACTAAATTTATTGGAGTATTTATTGATTACCAGGTAAACTGGAAACATCACATTAATACGGTTAGAACAAAACTGTCGAATGTGGCAGCGGTCATATACAAAGCAAGTTGTTTAATTAATCAGGATTGAATGTACATATTATATTGTTCCCTGTTCTTGCCATATATTAGCTACTGCAGCAAAATATGGGGGAATACCTATGCATCAAACATTGGGTGTATTACTGTGCTGCAGAAACGAGTAGTTCGTCTGACCTGTGGCGTAAAACGTTTGGAGCATACAAGCACCCTCTTCAAGGAACTGAGCATTTTGACGTGTGTAGACTTAAGTTAAATTTAAGACAGCGATTATAATGTACGAGGCACATCATAATGAACTACCAAATAGTTTGTAAACAATATTTAAACCGTATGTCTCAACACATAGTGTTAGACAGAAAGATACCTCTCAGAGTCATCGTGTGCGTACCACACAAAAATCAGTTTGCATTTCCGTTTGTGGAGTAAATCTGTGGAATACCTTGCACGGAAGCATTACCAGAAGTAGAACCATATAGGCATTTTTTAAATATATAAGTTCCATCTTCTATATATGTACTAGAACTAAGAAAAAACATTAAAATAATTTTAGCAAGACATTTAATTGTGTAGGCATTGCATATTGCATTATTTTTAGGTATCATAACTAATATATTTTGTAATATATTGTATTTGTACAACACGTAACTATACTGGTTGGGGAGAACCACTATATTGGACAAATGTTCAGTAAATAGTGCAGTTTGAGGCATAACACGGAATCTTTCGCTAATTTCGTGTTGCATCACTTCTTGAAATGGATTGATTACATCTCGGAAGCGACTCGGACGCTGGTATCGAGCTGCGTTTCTTTTCGAAAATATCGAACTTGGACAACGAATTCGACTAATTTCTACGTAAGCTGCCATCTTTGTTTGTTTGAGTACGGTGTTGAGCAAGATCCATATCATACTCAGAATTTAGACGTTTCATGCTCAAGTCTGAGTACGATTACTTGCTCAGAAAGTGTTATAACCTCCGTGAGTATGAGCATGGTGTGAAAGCGAGCATGAAATTCTGAGCACCGAGTACGGCTTTATAACCTCGGGCCCTGGGTTGATCCAAGCTCAACAAATTATTTTACACTAAATGGATATGATGAGTTTCACATTGAAAGGAATAACAGAAAAGGAGGTGGTGTGGCATTATATGTTAACCAAAGACTCACTTCTACACGTTGGGCAATAAAATGCAATGTGATTGAGGAAATATTTGATTTCTCATTTCTTGGAACCTGTCCACATACATTCCACTGCGCTATAAAATTACGGATGCTCCACAAGCAAAGAAGCGGAACAATTATGCGGCTGTATTCCAGCCAGAATTGGTCCAGCTATTCGACGGCATAATAACCAAATCGAAGCTTGGCGAGCATCACGCCTGGTGTACTATGTATTTGCGCGACATAATTCGTAAAGGTCGCGGCATCGGGAGTACATAAGCTTTCGCAGGCATAACAAGTCAAAATTGCATACCAGGCAACTGAAGTCAGCGAGACAACACGCACCGATTACACTTTTTTCAAGGCGAGGGCAGGCACCTCTATTTCGACCACGAAATCTGAGGTGATGTTCGAGTATTTCATCGAACTGTTGTCGCGACTATGCCCGGGCCGTGCGATCGCGAAATCCTTTAAGATCAAACGGACGAAGACCTCGCACGTTATCAAGCGATGCCTGGCAACTGAGATGACGCCTGGCCGCGAAGTTTGCTCCAGATGTCGATGGAGTGACACTGAAAGATGAATTCGAGGACCACCTGTCGTCAGCACGGAGGTCGGGGGTCAGGCACGTCGTCTGGAATCCATCTGGGCTGACGTGATGGTGTTGAAGACGGCTCTACAGCAACTGCGCTTTCCCTTCGTGGTACGCCTGTTGCAGGCCCTGCTCAATATGCCACACAGCAACGCAGACTCCGAGAGAGCGTTCTCGATGGTTCGCATGATCCACACTGAGGTCTGCAAAAGTTTGCACGCGGACACGATTACTGCTTCCGTGCAATGCAAGATGAACTGTAACTGTGCTTGCTTTGATGTGACGCCACAGATGCTGCGCGAGGCCAAGCGGCCATCCCATCAGGACTAACTGGAGCACCCCAAGCACGCTGCCCACAGGCGCCCGGTAAATTGGCCAATGCAGTGCACACTCACTTGTTTTGTACTGTTTTCGGTGTGTGTTTTTGCGCTAAATTTGTAAGGATTGTCTGCTTATCTCAAGGATATCTGATCCAGATCTCACTGGAAACAGATGTTCAGACTCAGAGTTGACATATATGCTCTCTCCACAGTTACACCCTCAATAACAAGTTCACATACACACACACACACACACACACACACACACACACACACACACACACACACACACACACACCTTCCATCTAAAGTCTACTAACATTTTCCTGGTCTTGTCCACATTCATGTCTAAGTAGTTGCCCTTACAGTTACACCATCTTGTCACTTCAGTTACCAGGGCCCGAATGTCCTCAATCAGTTGGTTTGCCCATCGCCAATCCGGTTATTTTATGTCCAGATGTGTAATGTGTAAATAGTTTAACTAGTGCACACAGTAGTTGATTTTTTAAAATGCGTACTTTCTGTAATCATCAAACAAATATTTCTCGTTACACCGGATATAGCTGGTGAAAGCCAATTGCTCTGTCGACCTCCTTTGCCATTTCGGTCACGTGCTTTACGCGAGATCGGCATCCCACGCATTCGAAAACAATAACAAAACACACGTGCTTTGGTGTATCAAGATGAATATTCCATGGTGGTTGTACGAAGGTACGTATTACACTATCGCAGATAGCAACAAGAACGGGTAGCCGTGTATTAATTCAACGAGAATTACAACTTGCGAACGTCTACACTCGATTCGAGGCTGACTCTACGTCTAAGACAGTCACCATATCAGCCAGAGTCAGAGATTCAGTCAGAGAGTGACAACGAGCATAATATTGTATATGTATTGTATTTGGTTACCCAGGATCTTGTTAATGTGTTATTGCGGCAATACATAAAGAGAGTAGATGACGTGAGGGTGCGAAATGACAAGTAACATTGATTTGGCAGTAGGTCCCTGTTGATCGTGCAAGTAACTTAGTCATTGAGCATCAGAACGTCAAACACGGGAGTATTATATTGGTGATGATAATTATTAAAACATTGTTTTGTGACTCATATTTTGACACTATTACTGCAGAATTGTTGTTGATTTGCATTGTATTTTATGCAAAATAATAAATATTTTTAGATGACAACTATGATGGTGATGATGATTTTATTCAATATAAAAATGTAAACGTGTAAATACATAACATTGAAATACAGCTAGAGTACACCACATATAAGGATTACACAAGAAAATGCACGGACTTGTTTTCAGTGTGGTCCTTGATGCCTGGCTATAGTGTATGTGATGCATTAATAGGTATCCTGTGATACCTTTCAACTGACATATGCCAGCTACTCTTATGTATTTACCAATATGCGTATATAGTCTCACCACAGCAATATATGAATGCATAATACGTAACTGGAATTATGATATTGCTAAGCCACACTGCAACCCATGAATGAGAATGAAAGGAGGCAGAGGAGGGGCTAGAGGCGGTCACCCAGGCCAGCAAAGGGAGGATACATAGTCTGCAGAAGGCCCACAATTAATCAACCCAGGTAATTTCAAATGTATAACAACCAACCACGTGTAACTTATCAATAAATTTTAATGTGAACATTTAAATATACATTTGTTTTCAAACACATTTTAATAATAACATCTAGGACATGGAAAACTAGGTTGACTTCTGCACGTGTATATTATACTCACAGTGAATCAACACAGACATATTAATACAACTTTAAAACAGGATTTAGCCTATGGCAATGACTGTAAAATAAGTTTATGAAATACATTATTCATTCTTGAAGAAGGTAGACATACATATTATGAACCTTTGAATACCTGATGAAGAAAATATACTGTTAGCATCATAATAATACCTCATTTTGTCATTTCCAACAATCACCTTGACCATTCAACCTCAGGCAGAACCTTAACATGTCAAACATGAATATGTGTAGTAGTTACACATGGCAGACACTGACATGAATTTGTATACTGAAAACAAAACAACAAATATAAATGCACTTTACTGATTAGCAGAATTGAAATCAGTCTATAATATTGACTAAGATCAGTCGTCATTGTAATGAAATTGAACAATTTTAAATTCATGTAATGACAATGAACACTTTGTATACAAAAATATTAAGTTACCGTTTTGATAAAAACATATTCCACTAATGTCTGCATGCTGTATTAACCCTCCTCGGGAACAGCCCCGGTAAACATTGACTGTTCCTAAGATATCAACATGTATAGATGCAGCTGTAGTAGAACATTTCTTGCTGCTTTTTTGTGAAATGCTGCAGGTCATTCATGAAACATTATTTAATATTTACTGATTATGACAATGAACACTCCATAATCATTTACTTCCAACACTACTATGATGCCTGTTTTTGCTTACTGAATATATGCTTTTCTTTACAGGAGATTGAACTAGTGTGCTTAGTACCACTACTAGTATACTGGACAGTTGTATTTGTACAGGATCTTGGACAAGATTCTTCAGCCAAGGAACATGCTGCATATTAACAGTTTGTCATGTGAATGTCCACCGAGTGACACTAATTGTGTCGTGTGTTGCATCCGTGACAGAATCCCCAGTGCCGTTGGGGTGTACACTGGCTTCCAGGTCAGTCAGTTAGTTTGACTGACTGCAAACCAATGTAGAATGCAGGTTGCTCGACATAAGAATGTGGTGATCCATGACTAGCTCTGCAGTTGGTGATGTAACGGTGGGTGCCAGGGTCTGGCAGATATGGCATGAGTCTTCGGGCAACAACGTTCGATGCTGTGAGACAGGTTCAGTGTCGAGCATTCTTCGGTGAACTACATCGGTTTAGATATTTATGACATCACTGTATGTGTTCGCTGTCTTTGACGGTACTGCATACCAGCTTCCTGACTTTTTGCTGTACATCCGCATCTACCTATACCGGAGACAAAGTGAAATTAGCATGGCTGTGACATGTATGATATTTTTATATGTGACGACACATTGATAAAAAGTCGATAATTCAAGGTATTTGTATTCAATTCAACTATAACTTTTAGCAGTGTCCATGAACAAAATACATTAATTATCCAGAATTGTTACAGTTGTAGAGTTTCATTGTCTTTGTGTTGCTGATAGTCAGTGGCAGCCACCTGAGTTCTTGTAACATACACCAGGCACTTCTCATGTACAACACAAGTTTGTGATTAAGTAATGGTATTGAAAGCCTTTTCACGTTTTTCAACAACAATATGTTGATACACTGACATAATCACTTTAGTTGTTTAAATTCTCTATGTTTCAAGAGGACTGTTATATATTTTTCATGCCATGTAATTTTTCTAAATTATAATTTTTTCACAAATAATTTATATTACAATTTCATTTCGCATAATGATTCAAGAATCTTTTAATAAGGTTAAATCAGACATGGTGTAGTATACAGTCCTCAAGATTGCTCAAAGCGCTATACACTTTACTTCCTGGCAGACCTATTATATCGTACACCATCTCGACTTGTGTGGGAAGCATTCAGCCATACTGAAATTAATATGCGAAGACTATTCATACAAAAATATCCACCACTGTCTATAGCCGGTACTCTTCATACAGCTGGGTAAACTGGAGCAATGTAGCATGTAGTGATTATACATGTAATTCTCATTCACATAGCGATTACCCTGTCTAGTCTAGTCACTATTTATTGTGAGTTGTAAACATACCAACATGGCACAAACAATAACATTATGGAATTTTATTTCATATTGATGTTTTTTAACAAAGAATCATAATATAGTTATTTTTATTTGATATGTACATATTACATTTGTTCAACTAAACATATTCCTAAGTAATTTGTCTCATTGGTTTACATGTTATGGGTATTTGATATTAACAGTTGTTGTTAAATATACATAATTGTTTACTGTTTAGTCACTAATTTTGTGAGTTGTAAACATATACAAGGCATATATAAACTACGACGTGCAATTTTATATCACATGTATTAGTGTTTTGTTTGTAACAAAGAATCGTGATAAAAGTAAGTGTTTGTTTTTAATATGTACCTGACATTTGTTCAACCTCTTCCTAATTGTTGTTTCTAATGTTGCTTTGCATTTTATGTGCATGTGATGTGTATGCGATATTAAAAATTATTACATTATACATATTACATGCAATGATTGTACCTGCAATTGTATTGTTCGTTTCATAATATTGTAGTCAATATAATGAAATAGTTGCAATAAAATGTTTTTACTTTACATTGTCTTTACTTTAATTGACATGCATTTCTAACAAAATATGCAATTTAATGAGGATACCCATTACTGCAAAATGCTCATGCAGACAAACAAGACTATCACATACAGGGGTGGATCCATTAATCGCGTCTGGGGGGCACAAAAACCTCCACTGGCGGCTGAACCAAATGGTGTAGTCTAAATTGTGTCGCAACTGAGCAGCAATAACTTCAGCTGCTCCGCTGTCTCGCAGCTAGAATAGTGATATTGAAACATTGTTGCCGCTGAGTTGCCATAACTTATTACTATTATCACCTAAACTGGGGCACATTTCAAACCACGGTCTGGGGGGCAATGTTGCGTAGGCCCATTATAAAAAGGTCTGCAGACACGACAAATTCTAGAGGGAACATGCCACCAGGCCCTCCTAGATCCGCCTAGGACATACTTGTTTATTGCTTGTATTTATGATTTTGATTAAAGGTTTGTTGAAAGAGTAAAGTGTACCACAACAATCGTTTACCTGAAGGTGAAGTGCCTTGCTGCATACATTTGCACGTGGTGATGACACACCTCGAGTTATAAAAATATGGTACATACATGTATTAATAGTCAGCACTGATTGTTTCTAACAAGATGGGCACTGAAGATAACACAAACTCACAGAAGGAGCGATTAAAAAAACCCGGTTAAACTACCGGAATATTATTTTCCTTATAAACAATTAAATTCCAAGACTACATATAATTACAATTTATTTCAAATAAAATTTTGAAATGCCCAATAATAGTAATTTTGTATATAAAAGTAATAGATTAGGTAAATTACATTACTGTTATTAGTACATTATGTACTTATTGTATTTGTTCAATGTATTACTATTAGTTCAATAATTATAATCGTTACGGATAATTTGTAATGCATTTACACTGTTACTAGTATCCCAAGCCTACTTAGGCTACTACTCTATTACCACATACGACATAGACATAATATAATCATATTATCATTAACATAGGTATATGCCATAGCGTCGTACTAGTAACTGATACCGGTCTATAGTAAACAACAGGGCCCAGCCAGGCCGCCAATGCCGCCAATGCCGCCATTGCCATTGGCTATGACTAAAAGGTAAACGACCAAATCAATTTAGTACAAGCAACATTAATATGTATACGCCTAAACATACGTGATTATAGCTGAATAATTCGAAATTACTAACCTGTCTGGAAGAAGTTTTGCGAACGCAGCGTCTGTTCTTACTCCAGCTCTTTCAAAGTTTCTTAGATAGACTTATACTTTTGTGTCGTTCCACAAAATAAAAAATCCATACTGGTTTTCCCAAAGAAACCGTCTGACGCGAATATTGTCGTTGTCTGTATAATTTGGCCCTGTTTTCACCGAGTCAGTGCATGTGTCCGGGGACATCCCATCGCCGGCGTAAATGCCGTAAAATAAGAACGTGTTGTTTAAAAAACAAAAATGGCTTGATCGAGGCACCAATCACGAGGGTCAGAAGTCAGTCTCGCCCAAATTCGCGAACACGATACGATTATATGAAATTTCCACTTCCAGATGCATGTCCAAGTTCAAGTAAGTGTTGCTAGTTTCGAATCGATCGACTCGAAACCAAATTCGAAATAGTTCGCAGTTTGTTTATTAATTTCACTAAAACGAAGTAAAGCATACAAAGCATAAAAATGAACCAGTATATCAATAGTGAATATTGTATGCGTTTACTTTTCGTGAAATTAGTCTGAAACGTGAGCAGCAAAACAATCGAAATGATTCGAAATGATTGAGTAGTTTTAACTTATGTTCCCATTTTGTGTGCACAAGTCATAAATACGCGCCATAACATAACTTACCAATGTCCACTAAGATTGGGGGATGATAAGTGATAACACATATTAATAAATAAATGTGTGGCACGCTGAACTATCCCGATTCACTTATTTGGCCCTCCATTTAAAAAGGGTGCCGATCCATATTTTACACCTTAGCATTGAAGTTTCTGTATAAAGATATTTTGGCCTATCGTGACGAATGCCTTAGAGAGGTCCAGGAATTCATCTATAGTGTATTTTTTGTCGCCAATGTTACATGATATTTCATCAACTAAATAAATTGGTGTCATATATGTAGAATACTTTTTTCCTGAATCCACATTGCTTTTTAGATATTATATTATGTTTGTTTAAAAAACTGTACAGCCTATTGCATATTAGGCCTTGAAGTATTTTTGAGAAGCATGGGATGATTGAAATTAGTTTCTAATTTTTTAACAGGGTTTTCATTTGTATACAGTGGTATGACTTTGGCTATTGTACGTTTGTCTGGAACAATGCCAGTCTGTAATGTGTGCTATAATATGTTGCGCAATATACGGATTAATGTTATCAACGCCACTTGTTTTGGATGAATTTAGTGATCTTACAATATCAGTTATGTCAACAGGATCAATGGGTGTACAGAACAAACTTGCAGTGTTATTGTGTATATATTGTTGTGGGTCATTTCCTGTTTTCGGTACTTTAGCATTAAGGCGTGGCCAATGTTGGTAAAGTAATTATTCAACCGTTCCGGAATGTTTGTTTACTGGAGGTACCATCAGAAGTAATACATTTATCGTTTACTATAGGCTTTTTATGTTTTGATTTTAAAACTTAATTTATGGTTCTTCATGTTTTTGCAATCTTTTTACATAGGTCAAATTTATTTTTAGAATACTTTTTATTTGTCTGCCTAATAATCTGTGTCAGTTTATTTTTATAACTTTTTTAGTTAACTTCATTTTTCGTAGTAGGGTTTCTTAAATATTTTATAAAAGTTATTTTTTTACTGCATGACATCAATATTCCATTAGAGAGTCACTCATTTTTGTATATGTTTACGTAATTTTTTTTAGAGGTAAACATTCCTTAATTTTTGTGTCAAGTATTTCTTGGAAGGTATCACATGCAGTGCAAGGATATGGATCATTGTACACATCTTCCCAGTGTATATTGTGTAACTGCGTATTTAATTTCTTAATATTTTCTGATTTATTCATACGTTTGTAAATAGTTGTGTATTTTTGTGTGTGATCTTATTCCGATATTATAAAAATTAAATACTGGAAAGTGGTTTGATATGTAATTATATAAAATCCCGGGTGTAATGGAACATTCATGAATGTTGGTTATAATAATATGAGTGTGGCTGTTTGTTGTGTGACTCTAGTTGGTTTACTAATTGTAGGGTAGAATGCAGTAGCAAACATGTTATGTTCAAAGTTGGATGTTTGACTGTTTGTGTCTGTCTTGAGTAAGTCAACATTAAAATGTGCCATAAAAATGCATTTTTTCCGTTCATTTGAAATTTGTCTTAACGCTCTCGGCCCGCTGTCGGCCCGCTGTAGGTGTGCTATCTGGGGTCCATGGCTTTATCGATGTCATGATAGTACACATTTGTAATGGCAATGGCTTTGCTATCCAAGGGCAGGAATAAGACAAAAGTTAACTAGAAGGATGAACTAACAAACAATACATCGTTTATATATTTATAATCAAGTGGATTTACCGTATAATAGAAGAATGTTTTCCAAATCAAAATAACACAAACTATGCCAATTATCCCGGAGCACTGAAGCACGGTACCTTTGAGAGTGGAATATAAGATGTACTAAAATTTAGCGATACAGTGGATAAGGGGTTGCGCACAGCTGACTGAGATGGTTATTGCATCAAGACGGGTGCAGGACGGAAAACTATAGCATAACATTGTGTTTGCCTTATGAGCTCAAACCCAGCATGACGGTAAAGACGGTGACTAGTGTAGTGCAGCTTAACATAGTAGTACTTAAAGATGCAACAAGTAAATGTGAAGTAAACTATCTGAAGTAAACTATCTAAAACAAATGTGGTCATTTTTCAAGTATGGTATATGTATATTTTGTCGTTTTAAACGTGTAGTTGTACAACAAAATATAATAACATTATATATCTTTATGAAAACAACAGTTACGTATAACACGGATTTAGATCAAATAAGCAGTTAGAACTTAGGATTTGTAAATAATAATTATCGATGTTTATGATATTATGGCAAAACATTAAATGAATAACATGAGTGTTAGTTACCATAGCCTAGACAAATAACATTAACAGTTCATTTGTTACAGATAACGTAAGTTGTTTCACAAGTACGAATGCCAACTCATTCGACGTGTATGTATGGTATTTATTTATTATAAAAACGGTAACATCGACTCCGTCGAACAAGAGGTAATCGTACTTACAGTTGCAATGATACAAACTATCATAAATATTATACTACAGCGTGACTGACCAGTGAATGTTACTACTGTTTTACGCTATTTTATCTGTTAAATTGTCTTGTGTCATGTCTGTTCCATCGTGCACAGCGATATACTTTCCTTGCAACGTTATTCAGTCAATATTCCTCTGCGCATTTCACCAACAAATAAACACATTCACAACGACGTAGGTTTTCGTCCATCACTGTGTCATAGTCGGAAGTTGATATTGTTTATAAATAGCTGTAGGTTGTTGTAATACTTGTTGGTATACAGTTGAACAAAGTTGAATCGAATCTATTGTTGAACTCGAAGAACACGTTGCCGCAAGGACGGGCGGAAGTAACAATAACTAATAACCACGACTGTAACTAGATATTTATATTTATAGTCTAATATGTAATAAACGTAATATCACAACATAGGTTTGCTATCTTTTCAACAAGAGAACTCTACAGGAGCTCTTTCTTTCGCTCTCGTACTCAAGACGGCTTACATAGTTGACCACGTACTCAATAGTTTTATAACTACCGTGAGCACGGATTCTCCGGTGAGCATGAAATATCGAGTCTGAACATGGTGTTGAGTTCGAGCACCGAGAACGGTTTGTAGCATCGGGCCCTGCTGCTTAAATGACTGTTTGAGAAATCTGCTAAAGCAGAATCATTAGAGTACTTATATAAACTGCACATGGAACTACTCTGAGTGTGAGTGAGTTTATTCAATAAAATTATATACATATATTACATAAATTAGAAGAAATATGACATACATATATAATAATACCGAGGATAGCACATAAAAGCAAAACATCGTATATAATTTCCAATGTGGTCCTCAAGACTGCTCTTAAAATCATCAGTGTTCAGTACATATAATAAAAAAGTGTCCATTCACCATGCATATATATATATATATATATATATATAGCATAGCTGTCAAGACGCGGTTTACGAAAAAGGTTTCACAAAATATAATACGTTACCGTTACTTTTGTTCGTAAGGCTTCCGCCACAAATCTCACTAAGTACAGGAAGCAGCATCAGGCAGACATATACAATCTTGAACCGGCTGCAGAACATAACTCGCGTTGTCAAGTCCGCAGGCTTCCTACAATCATCTACTACACAAACGTAACTGTATCGCAGCACACCTGATTTGAAACTGGAAGTTGCTACCCGCCGGTTGAAATTGCTGTATTCAGTACGTTGCCGTGCCTACGTCACAATCAAATGTGTGTGCGTGACCTCCGTCAAGCATTGCCTTTGCCACCATTGTGGATACAATTCAATAACTTTATTGTCTGTTGGGATACAGAAAATGTCCTTTAGGCTTGTATATATTATGACTAAATCATAGAGTGAGAAGTTTAATTTTTCATACGTATGTATACAAGGTTAAGACAAGTATTAAGAACGAGGTTATCATATGATATTCATATCACATGCACAATAGGATATAGTGATAGATCACACACACACATATAAGTAAACCACAATATATAAGTAGATAAGTAAATAAGTAAACAACAGGAGGAGAATATCTATCATACAAGTATTACTGTAAACAATCAAGCTAATTCATGGGGTCAGAGTAAATATATTATAACATCGTAAACATTCTATCACAGATGCTACACTCGAAATCATAGACAGAATTATACAATAACTTGATAAATCATTTACTCCAATAAACAAATACCTTGATTTATCAAAAGCATTTGACACAATTGATCACAACATATTGGTACAGAAGTTAAATTACTATGGATTAAATGACAAGGCTCTGGACCTTTGTAAGAGTTATTTACAAAATCGTAAGCAGTATGTAGAAATTGAAAATGTTAAGTCTAAGGAAATAGTCATCAACACTGGTGTCCCTCAAGGTTCAATTTTAGGGCCGCTCTTATTTATGATATATATATACATATAAATGATATAGCACTTTCTAGTGACCTTTTCAAATTCATAACATATGCTGACGACACCACCCTTACTAGTACACTAACAACATTTAATGATTCAGAAGGCCAAATGCTAAGTGAAAATATTAACAAAGAACTAACAAAGATTAGTAATTGGTTAAAAGCTAATAAACTGTCACTAAATGCCAAAAAGAGTAAATTCATGATTTTTCATATGCCTCAAAAGAAAGTAGAATGCCCTGTGTTACAAATAGATGGGGCACACATTGAATGTGTAAATTATTTTAATATCTTGGGCATCACAATAAATAACCATTTAAACTGGCAGAGTCATACAAACAAAATAGCAAATAAAATATATAAAACAATAGGCATACTAAATAAACTTAAACAGTTGTTACCACCTTGTACATTATATGTTATATACAATGCTCTTATTCTCCCTCATTAATTATGGCTTACTTTTATGGGGTCATCAGGCACATCGAATTTTCAAATTACAGAAACAAGCAATACGAATAATATCCTTAAGTAAATATAATGCTGACACAAGTCCTATTTTTAAAAGACTTCAGTTGCTAAAGTTGGATGACATTAATAAAATCCAACAATTTAAATGTTTCTATAAATTAATTAATAATCTGTTACCCTACTACTTCAACGTTTTTCCAAACACACACATCTCTAATATTCATCAGCACAGCACACGTGAAAGAAATAATCTGTATATGTCCAGATTCAAACATGAATTTGCCAAAAAATGCATTAGACACAACATAGTTGAGAAAGTTAACAATAGACCAAGTATTATCATTAATACAATTTACAGCCACAGTCTATATGGTTTTTCAACATACGCAAAACACTTTTTATTTTAAATTATGAATCCAGTTGTCGTATTCATAATTGCTTTATTTGTAATTCTTAATACATTTTGAAATGTATACCTAAGTATCCATATGTATGTCAATTTGTATAAGAGTACATATAATCAGTCCTTGGATATGTATGTATGTATGTTAATACACTGAGTAATTATCAACTGTAAAAATATGCTATTCTGATTTGTGACATGTAAATTTTGATGTTGATTATATTTATGGGGTGGCTCCTGTGCTTCCAATATTATTTTTCTTAATGGGAGTCTCCTGACCTTATCTAGTACTTATGTTATTCATTGTGTATATATCGTATTTATAGGTCAAATAAATTAATTCTGAGTTCTGATTATAATTATTCAATTAGACTTTGTGGCCAAAATGACAAAAAAATCTACGACGGAAAGAACGATTGCACCAAATATTCGGCATCCATTTTGTATGGCTTGACGGGTGTATTGCTAGACAACAGGTAACGTGATGGATATGTCAATTATGCAATTATTCAAGTAACTGTTTGCTTTAGCACTGACATACATGTGACATAATTAAGTCAGTTTTGTTTACGGAAGCCAGTTAGCACCATCTAAATAAAATGTAATTACGAGATACTATATTGTAATTAGGAGATAGGAGTCATAATTGAGAAACAGCTATTAGTCCACTAGCCTATATATATAAGAAAAATCAACTTTATAATAATTTGGGTAGAATTTTAGAACAGTGCTTACAATTATATAATTATTGTTGTGAGCAGGAAATCGATCGATGTCATTTTGCTGCGAGGCTTTAGTCAGATTTAGGGTTATTTTTTTAGGAAAATACGAATTTTGTAATTAAATAAATAAATGTAATATTATACTATTAAACGCACATTTCTTTGTTTATTTAGTTATTTTTGTGAACATGAAACAAATAGTTCCATTTTTCCTTGAGGCTTTAGTCTGATTTTGGGCTATTTAAACACAAAATTGCAGTATGGTGATTACATGCATGTGCAGTAATTGTGGGTTTGTAGTAGTGTCGTACTCTGTGTTCTATCGGCGTAGTCAGGGTTTTCATAATCACCGACCAAGTTGCAATGCTGTGAGCAAATGTGGGGGGCAGCTAACTGGTGCGTGTTGAACAAACTATAGCAAGTGCACAGTAATTCGTACATAATCATTCTGATGGAAGCTAGAGTGACTGAATTGGGAGAAACAATTATGACACTGCATGATGAGAAGTTCTGCTTCTACTAATTCTCTACAGACGTAGTTTCGTAAACTTGCTGACACAGCAGAGCTCCCTGGTATATCAATCCATCCATCCGTCCGCCCGTCCGTATGGTGGTTGGTCGCTTGGCGGCGACACAGATGCGCCCTCGTCATATCTTTATGTAACATTGGCAACCTCTCAGGGTAACAACATAATGCCTTGGACGCGTATTAGTGATAGTGGCGTTGATTATTATGAATAATTTGCAGTGACGCTGGAAAGACTATAAGGAAGTGCGCCGAATTGAATATAATACGACTGTATCGCAAAGGTAGTGACGTCACACCCTCTATAAACACATACATTATACAATTAATGCACATTGTATTCTATGAGCCTGTGACGATACCGCATTGATTGTCCACGCGAAATCCCCCGGGAAATACCAGAATATCGCGACCGTTTTACTTTCAATTTAAAGGTACACGTTGGTACTGCCATATCGTGGATAGATCAAGAATAAAGAACTTCACGCTGTGTGTTTCAGATTGTAGCCATCTGTGACGACACTAAGTGCATAAGTTTGCAAATAGTACTGCTATAGCGAAATAAAGACGTTGTACTTATTACATCTTTAAAATAAATCGCTTGTTAATTGTCGAAGCAGTATTTTAATGATACTGGTGGCGCCGACTAGCGATCGCTGATAGCGGAAATGTCAATGCTTCCTGGTTGGCTCTAGTTAGGGATAGTCGTGAAAATTAGTAATTTTGTTTGGTTGAGTTTTCTAAATGTCTCGAATGTTCGTTGTCATATACTGGGAAAGATGAACAGATGAAGCAGCAGGATTGGCATGGCGTCTATGTCAAGTAGCAGTGATTTGGTTATAGTAACTCTAATTCAGCTGTTCTCAAACTGTTTGCTTCCAAGGCCCCCTGAATCCAATAAAACTTCCACTGACCCCCACTAAAGCCCCATAACAATATGGCACCCGCTGCATTTTCATTAAAAGGTACGTTTTACAGCGCGGTACCCAGTCTCTGGGACTGCTCAAAGCTCTTTACACTTTACTCCAGGTAGATATGTTCAAAGGACCACCATCTCGACTTCTCCGGGAATCATTCAGCCACGCTGCTAGTAATGCTCGACGATTATTCGTACATAAATATCCATGTACTCATTTATGCAGCTGAGTGAACGGGAGTAACGTCGAGTGAACACAGTAGCCTGCCAGTAATACAATCAATTCGCGGGGAGATATTTGACTACATTTACTGAAAAGCCAGCCTCACACAGGCAGGTGGTGCTAAATAGTATCACCACCTTCGTTGCTGCATCTTGACACACTTGGATCTAAGATTGTTTCCAATTGCACTTCGTTTAAATGAGCTCTCATAGTGCCATCAGATAAGTCAATGAGTTATTCTAAGATTGTGGGCGGGGAACTGGCTGGAAGTTGTTCCTCAATGTTCTCAGTAAACGTCTATGTAATCCACTGGTAAGAAGTTGCTTGCTCCTCTATGTGTTCAGGGACATAAGTGTTAAACTTCTAAGATTATGGGCGGGGAACTGGCTGGAAGTTGTTCCTCAATGTTCTCAGTAAACGTCTATGTAATCCACTGGTAAGAAGTTGCTTGCTCCTCTATGTGTTCAGGGACATAACTGTTAAACTTCTAAGATTATGGGCGGGGAACTGGCTGGAAGTTGTTCCTCAATGTTCTCAGTAAACGTCTATGTAATCCACTGGTAAGAAGTTGCTTGCTCCTCTATGTGTTCAGGGACATAAGTGTTAAACTTCTAAGATTATGGGCGGGGAACTGGCTGGAAGTTGTTCCTCAATGTTCTCAGTAAACGTCTATGTAATCCACTGGGAAGAAGTTGCTTGCTCCTCTATGTGTTCAGGGACATAAGTGTTAAATTTGTCCTACAACCTTAATAGATGCACTGTTACGTAATGTATGATGACACTGGAATATATGTTTCTTCCCAGATTGAATGCGCGCGTCTGTTCAAACACGTCAGTAGTTCCTGATGAGGCACGTTTTCGATACTTAGAGTTTGTTAATGCTTCGATTCGTTCATGCTGGGCAATGACACTTTGTTTGCACCACATCGTTTTAATGAGTTTGTTGGTTTATTTCAATGAATATGTCTGCACGATAACTGAGTTGAAACTACTGCGTATATGGTAATTGTGGAGCTTTGCGTTTAGTCTTCATGTTTCAATCGTTATACAACTGTTTAAATAGGCTGAGAGTAGTCTCGAGAGACGACGCTGATATGCGCCCATTTGTCAGCTTCTGGAAATTCGTTATCGTCCGCTATGTCTGCGCAGACCAATTTAGGAGTGACAGTCCCTGTATACGGTTGTGTGTTTGGTAAACATGATGTGTGAATAAGTACAATAGATACTCGATGACAAAATTGGCAGCTATATGTGAGTAGTTAGGGAGGTTTTAAGGGACCTCAGATGAAGCGCCATCAAAATGATGTAGTGAAAATGCTGACTCACTTCAGGTTATCAGTGCCCCCTTGCGAATGTTGACCTACTTAATGGGATTAGGTCATAGCCCTTAACTATCGCTCACCACATTGTGAGTTTTGGGGACCACGTATCAATGCGTGCGTGTCAGTGCGTGTAAAGGGGGAGGGAGGAGTATGCAGTAGTAGTGGACAGCTAATGACTAGTTCTTATTTTAGTGCATGTATGCGTGTTCGTGTAAGGGAGAAGTATGGAAGATGGTGGACGTTTGATGACTACCTTTTTATGTATGTGTATTATTGCATGTACGCGTGTGTAAGGGTCATTTTGTGTGTGTGTGTCATCGCGTGCATGCGCGTATGAAAAACAACGAACAAAACAATGTAGCACACGCATTTTATTGACTAAAGATACAAGCAAATAATTATGTGACTTGCGGGTTTTTAATTACCTCGCCAGCGGCCGTGAGCTTACAGTTGATTTAACACCTCGCCAGTGGTTCAGAGCTTAGGGGTGACTTAACATCAAGCCATTGGCTCCATTAATGACAACGATGGTCACATGTTGTCAGTCAAACACGGTGCCAATCGAAAACACCTAAACAAGCAGCAAACTGTTGCCGAACACCTTACAAACAAAGCTATACAATCGATGCCGAAAGTAAACATCATTATAAAATCAGGGTACTACAGTGTACCTCACAAACAAAACTGTATTCTATACTATGGGTGCCAACAGTAAACATCACTATCGAAACAGGGTACTACAGTGTACCTTATCTCAATTGTTTAAGCCAATCAAACGCACGGCAATCGTTTGCTACCAAATCAGTGCCGAAACCGTTCAAAAAAGACTTCATCGAAAAGCCGTGACACCGAACCATCAGAGAAGCAACACAACATTTCCCGGAAACTCGGAAGTTTCTTTGAATTATGAGTCCATTCTACGCAATGTGTATTCATGAAGGTGCGGAACTCGACGTGTTGCTGTGGCAGACCGTACGAACAGAAGTATTCACCGTGTCCATCATCATCCAGGTAGAGTGTTATCCAACGTTCGCCTGGTTTCTTGCCGTTGTGCGTGTTGCAGTCGGGAAAGCGTCTATCGTCATCGCGTGTAGTTTGTCTTTGGGCACGATAGCGCAAACGAGCGACTCTGTTCGCGGGTCCACGGCGAGTAGGCGAGCAATATGCTGGTTTTCTATCTCATCAGAAATCATACATGACTTTGCGGCACTTGTCGATCTCCAGCACGGACTCGAACTCAACGTAGACGATGACGTTCACGGTGGTTGTCAACACATGGCAGAAATGAATCTCGATGCGCAGGTTGCCCTTTTATACCAGATGGAAGCATGCGCCGTCGCATGCGTCGGGGTGAGATCCAAAGGTGTAGCCGTGTCGGAAGTCGGCGTGAGACAAGCCGTTCCCTTCGTCTTGCCACACCTTACCGGTAGAGGTGAACAGGTTGAGGTAGCTTTTGGTGAAGAGATCGTTGTCGATATTTCGCTGGAAAGGTTTGGACGGCACATGTCGTTCGTCCACCTACACGGCGAGGAAGTTGAGGTCGTTGTTCTTGGCGTGGAACGGGTTCTTGTCGAATGATCCGTTGTAGGCGTCGTTATCGATGCAGCACAGCACGACAAGTTTTGGAAGAGTGCTGAGGAACAGACTCTCGTGCGTGTGCGATCGGTTTCCCGATGGAATGGAGTAGACCTTGCATTCAACGGAACGAATCCGATACTTGGCCGTGCTCTTCTCGAGTCGAATGCACGCTGGGATTCAGAGTGACCTTCTTTACGAATAAGGTGGCGTTGACAATATTGATCTTGTAGTCGGGATTACCTATACAAGCCATAAGCGCGAAGTCGTGCTTGGTGCATATCAGTCGTATCTTGCCCTCGACGCCGTTAATGAGGAAATTATCCTGGAAAAACTGGTCCACATGGAGATGACCCATCATGTCGACGATACATTTCGGACGATCTTTTCTCGTCGAGCCACGAAGCCCGCGTTGGCCGTGTCTCCCGCGGCGATCCCGATGGCCTCCATGTGAGTGCCTGTGTCCTTTTGGCAGAGGTGACTCGTCATTTGCGCCTCCTTTGCACCGTTCCCGTCACTCAGTAGCGTCTCTATGTAGGCGCGGTACGGATAAGTGTTGGTCGAGGGAATCACGAGCGTGCCGTCCAAGTAGACGTCGTCTTGACTGAACAGCGAATGGAGCCAGTTATTCCCCGGAACCACGGGATCTGCGGGATCGAGATCGCTTACGTCGGTTCGGGTCACCTTCGCTTGAACGTGCAGCATCGTGCTGGAGAGATATGAGTAATCTTCTCCCGATCCGGGTATCACGATTTCTATCGGGCCGCCTGAGTCGAGAGAAGGCATAGGTTGACATTGAACAGTGCGACTGTCGAAGATGCTGGGCTGAGTCGGGGGTATGGTAAAGAGGTAGAGTTCGCTCTTGACCCCCTCACGAAAGCCATCGTCGAATATGTCGAGCTCACATTTCCGCGGCAATGTATGTTTCTTGCGCTGTCTTCCTCCTGTACGGCTTCGTTTCTTTGAGTGTCCTCGGTTTATACGCTTAGGAGCTCGCACCCTGTGGTCAAGATGTTAGTTAACAGCTTCTTACCAGCAGTCGTGACGCGTCGTTTTGTGCTGTTTTGATGGTCTGCCCGGACATGATGTCGTCGGCTATGCTCACACCCGTCTTCAACGCACCCTATTCCAATTCCACGGCACCTCTCTTGATAAGTGGCATGACGCTTCATAGTTGTCTTCTGTCACCTTACCAATCTCGAATAGCACGCGTCGACCGGTGTCGTCTCTTATATCGATCTCTATCGTCCCCAACTCTTCGCACAAGAGAGGGACGTATTGGACGTGATTGAAAGAATGAGACACGATGGTTCCGTTCAGACAGAATACCGCAACGCTCCGCAACAAGGGCGCGAAACAGTCGGCGAAGAAACGAGATTATACGACACCCTTGTAGATGTATAGGCTCTCGAATCCGCGATCCATGTCCACCACGTGGTCTCCTTCTTTCTCGAGGGTGCAGTCACCAACCCGAACAATGACGTTACCAGCTAGGCGCGAGTGGTGATCGTCGTCGAGTCTTTTCGTTTTATCGGGTCTTGTGGTGACCCTTGAAAGCAAACCTAGTATGGTTGTCATGGCACTCTCTACCTGAACGCTAAACTCTGTCTCGGAAGTCGTATGTTAGGTCACCCTTTGGGATATATCGCAGTAGCTGAATTTGGCCTTGACCCTGTCCGTCGACATACGAGACAGTGTCTTATTGATGGGACGTATGAAGTGGCTTACGTAGTAGTAATACCCGATTTCGAAAGTGTCACTCAGAATGAGTCCTTTACGATCGGATTTGTACAAGTAGAACTTGGTATCATCGTCGCGAACATTGTACCAAGTGCAGCCAGACAGCACGACACGACGAGGCAAATCCGTGATGTATGGCGCAACAGTGTTATTCGGATGCGAGTTTATGGAAGCGTTGCTAGGCAACATCAGGTAGAATTCAGTCATCGTTACGGTGTTGTCTCAACGTCGAATTTGGTTGCAGGTATCCCAACGAACTACTGTCTTCTTCTTCTTCCGCATCAATGATCGATATATCTCTTACCGGCTCGTCTGTCATCGTCTGACTGGGGTTCGGAGGTCGAACACTCGTCTTTTATCCTATACTCCAGGAACCCAAATCCGTAGAGCACCTTTTCATGACGACGTCTCTTTTTGCGAAGTCGTGCGCAACCCTCTTGTCTCATTCAACATTCTTGACACGGTCCTTTGCAGCGAAGATAAAGGCTACTGAACTGAACCATCGTGAACTACTAAAATATTTCCCATACGTTGATTCTGCTACTGCTCTTGCTGGTTGCTCGGTTTTCTTCTTGAAGACGAAGCGTGACGACTACGCGAACGTGCAGTAGAACCCACAGCACTATACACACGACGAAGTCAGACCGGCAATCTAAAGAAATCATGTCACCAGCTGACCGATCTCGACTGACTAGTCAGAGGTCGCGCGGCTAATCTTTATACCTGACGAGGGCTTTGGCATCGATCTAGCTGTTGAATTTGGAGGGGTAGCTGTGCCATTTCACCAACACCTCCGTTCGCCTGCCTACCCTTTCTCGAACCATCTCTTGACCTTGCTGATACGCACGCAATCCGCCACGTGGAACTTGGTTACGCCCTTTCCGTCGTGTCCGTACAAGCGCTGCCACACCTCTTCCTGATTCGATGCATTCACCCGTGATCGAGGCATACGGATAATACGGTGGAGGGTGTCGTTGTAGGATCTTACAAAGTCTTCAAGGACGTCGATGTTTTGCCACGTTTCGTGTTTAGGCAGGTATCGACACACTCGCGTCATTAACATGCGATTATATCGTTCGATGACACTCGCCTTGGTTTCCTCGTTGTGTGTGGAGAAGTGACGGATCCCGTACTTTTTCAACAGGCCTCGAACACTGCGTTTCAGGAATTCGACTATTTTATCGGTCTGCAACACCATCGGTAGATCGTTGGTCGTGAACAGAACGTCCAGTGCCCTCACCAACGACTCCGACGAATTGTTTTTGAAAGGAACGCAGCGGGCAACTTTCGAGAAGACATCGATCACCGTGAGTAAGAAAGTCGTACCGTTTTTGTCTCTTTTCAGATTGGAAAGGTTGGCGAGTTCAGCCTGCCACTGATGGTTGCGTCCACCCATGACAACGCGTCGTCTTCTGAAATTAAGTCTCACCAGTTTGTGAAGGGTGTAGGCGTTCTGTTCCAATATACATTGTTCGACGACTTTCCTCGGTACACGCGTGACACGTCGGAAGAACTCGATTCCCCCGTAACTACCAACCTTTGCGGGGTCGAAGTAGACTCCCCGAAGCTTGGAACTGTGGTGAACCAAGGCGTCGGTAGACGAATCAGATAATCGATGGTAATCCCGGCGACGACGTGAAGTAAGGCGTAGGCGAGAGCGGTAAAGAAACAAAGCCAACTGTTCCGCTGGTCGATGACGGTAATTGTGTCATCGTTTCAATGTGTTCGTCCTTTAAAAAACTCTTCCATTCCGTCGCCTCCTTTCGACCTTCCAGTGACGGGGTGAGCATCAACGACACTTCCAACCGTCGACGAGCGAGGGGTGTCCAATGCAGTGATTGTGTTGCACTGCTGCTAACACCGCTGCACGATGAGGGAGCAGTCGGTAATCGTCGTCGTCGTCGCGTCGGAGTCTTCTTTTTCTTTAGCATTTGTATGTAGGACCTCCTTGCAAAGTTACCAAACAATTTGGAGACGTTCCATCAATCGTCTGGCTTTAAGCTGCCAGGTCTTGGGAAGGCTATCGATGACATCCACAACAAAGCCGGACGTTCCACTCCGACTGTGCTTCCGCGAGTTGTTGAAGAACGTCCTCGTAATCGTCTTTGATGTTTTTATACGCCACGTCGCTCATTCCTCGAAGGATGTCCATCATATCCACCACCAGCTTATTGCTATCTCCATCCGTGACAATACATTGTACTTCCTCGTGTCCTGTTTCGTTCGATACTATGCTGACGCCCAGTGGCCAGATAAGGGTAGTAGCGCAATTGTTCGGGGACTCAAATGTTTCCATCGTCCAAAGATTCGAACACTGTCGAGGTAGGATGGCATAATGTACCTGGGTAGATTTTAAGTACACCCCCGTACACGTGCGCTCGTGTCTGTCCAGTTTCCACGCACATGTTCGTCTCGAAGATGGTCTCTACACGATAGACGTCATCCATCGCGACCCCGTCAAAGTCTTCCATCGACACATCGTCTTGAAAGTACTACTCGTATAAGGCCTTCATCGTGGGTTCCACGAAGGAGAGCCAGGCAGCGAAAGATACATAGGTTATCGGTGTACCTCTTGGAGTGAATGGGTTCTACAACTACAACAACTACTACTACTTCTACTAATACAACAACAACAACAACAACTACTACTACTACTACTACTACTACTACTACTAATAGTAGTAGTAGTAGTAGTAGTTGTTGTTGTTGTATTAGTAGAAGTAGTAGTAGTTGTTGTAGTTGTAGAACCCATTCACTCCAAGAGGTGTTCTACGGAAGAACTCGATTCCCCCGTAACTACCAACCTTTGCGGGGTCGAAGTAGACTCCCCGAAGCTTGGAACTACTACTACTACTACTACTACTACTACTGCTACTACTACTACTAGTAGTAGTAGTAGTAGTAGTAGTAGTAGTAGTAGTAGTAGTAGTAGTAGTAGTAGTAGTAGTAGTACTACCATAACCGACTTCACCTGGTTTTGGCCTGTTGGCAAAACAAAAAGGCTTAAGTAAACATCGTTGTCAGTCACTATATATGAACAGAAATGCAAATCCCAACCGTGCACCTGATTGAGTGGCACATCTCAAACCTTATTGAAATGTAACCATGTAGTCACCATGATGACGATGACGTCAACCCGCCACGAAGAGGAGTATGGGAAGGCGATTGTGGGGTCGTTTAGCGACAACGAAGGTGTTATGCATTGGCACGAGATGAAGACGCAGCCAGGAGTACCGCGTCGTCAAGGCAGTCCGGACTATAGCTGAGGGCGCTATCCAAGACGATCTGTTTACTGAAGCAAATGGCTTCTTGAGTTGTCAATACAATGAGAGATACGAAGCATTGTGTATTTTGATCCTGTTTAATCAAAGGAAAGCACAAATTGCGTACACACTGCAGTTTTGTAGTAGGCCTATGTTTTAAAGCCAAGTTTGTCCTAACAACTAGACCAGTCATCATTTACAATTTGCTGAACAATTTGGGATGGGTTTAATCCCCCCGGTTTATGTAGTATTTTGGGGGTGGGTGGGATTCAAGTTAGACATTTGGAGTTTGACCTATTTTCAGTGTTCATAGTTACGCCAGCAATATCTTAGTTAGATTTATGTGCGTTGCGCGCTGTAAAAAAATGTATTCGCTGCCCTGCCGCAATTTCACCTTCCTCTTGCTGTGCCGCATTTTCTCCTGTCTCGGCAAAACTCGTTACGTCGGCTAACGTGGGGGGCGCAGTTGAATTTGTTTCGTTTCAGTTTATTTTAGTCGGAACGAGGGCACATTTCAAAGGGTCTAGGGTTCACAGTCGCTTCGGCCCATTAACAAATCTCTCCGGGCACGCCAAATTTCTAACGTCTACGGGGGCACGTGCCCCTTGGTCCCATGAAACGGCCTATGATTATTTCCTGAATCTCTTCGTCTGCACATTATTCTATACGCTTTCTTAATTCGTAGCGAATGCAATTATTTGTCCTCACGTGACATATTTCTTGGTCGCTCTCAATGGGCCAAATGTGATCCTCTGGCCAGGGTTTGCGGAACATTGTTCTACGGTAAGACGCAGCACATAGCTAAATAAATAAACCTCACATGGCCTGTCGTTAACTTGCCTTTGATTAATCTATATTATAAAAAGGCCATTATTTCGAGAATTTAAATAAATATTTGCACTTTCTTAATAACGGCGACTGCGGATTTTATTTAAAATATAAACGCATTATAAATAAATAAATAAATAAAAGTACTTATATAGCGCCCAATCAATTAAAATGGCCCTCGGGCGCTTTACATACATGCACACGTATATAATAGTATATTACATAAAAAGAAATGCTAACGAAGAAATAAATATGTACAAAATATAACATTACCCTAAACATAGTTACTAAAAAATAGAGATATCATTAAAAAAAACTGTTCAATAAATTAAGACATTCTTAAAAACTACTATAAATAAATTCATTTATACAAGAAGAATAACCATAAATATGTTAAAAAACTAATAAAACAAAAACTATATTTATCAATAGAAAGCACAAAAAATGTCCTCGTCGGTGAATTATAAAAACGCTTGGTTAAAAAGGTGAGTCTTCAAAATTGTTTTAAACACTTGTAATGATGTTGCTGTCCTGAGCGTAGGAGGCAAATTGTTCCATAGAACCGCCGAGCAAACCGCGAAACGGTGATCACCATGACTAACAGTTTGTGAGGCCGGTACGAACAAAAGGCGAGGCTGCGATCGTAGAGTTTTGTTGATGGGACGATAGCCAATTAACTCACTTATGTAGTCCGGCGCTAGACCATTCAAGGCACAATACGTAAACACTAGCACTTTGTAGGTCGGTCTCAAATGAACGGGTAGCCAGTGTAAACGCTGCAACACGGGCGTGATGTGTTCGTATTTCCTCGTGCGAGTAATTAGGCGAGCGGCACAGTTCTGCACTCTTTGTAGACGTTGCATCACCGTGTGTGGGAGACCATAAAGAAGTGCATTCCCATAATCTAAACGGGATGTCACTAGTGCGTGAACAAGTATCGTGCATGATTCTTCCGTCAGATGTGGCCGAATTCGCCCAATGTTTCTAATATGATAGTAGCAGCTTTTCACAGTGTTGGCAATCTGCTGTTCCATTTTCAGGTTGTTATCAAATAGCACACCCAAACTGCGCACGCACGATGATGGTTGAATTCGATGACCGGCTTCTGTGATGTGTTCATTGGCTGGCAGACTGCCGCGTTTCTTCGCTGGAAAAAAAACGATCGCCTCGGTTTTCTCCGTGTTCAGTTTTAACTGGTTTCTAGTCAACCATGTAGCCACTTCCGCAACACACAATTCCACCTTAGCCAGTGCCGCCACAATAGATTCATCTCGTTCAACCGTGAGGTAGATTTGAATGTCATCAGCATAACAGTGATGCTCCGTGGCGTGTTTAGCAACAATATCTCCGATAGGTTTGGTGTACATGCAATACAGGCTTGTACAAAGTAGGGCTCAACACCGACCCCTGGGGATGCCACACGCCAAGATTGACTCAACCGACTCGGCACTTCCCACCGCCACTTTCTGATACCGTTCGCTAATGTATGATTTCAGCCACGCAATCGTTTTATCGGTGATACCGAATGAGTGTTCAAGTCGAGTCATCAACAATTCATGATCGACTGTATCAAACGCGGACGACAAATCAAGCATCACGATAATTGTTGTACATTTCCTATCCAGTGTCGCGGCAATGTCATTCTTGACACGGAGTAAAGCTGTTTCTGTGGAGTGTCCACGAAGGTATGCAGACTGAAAAGGGTCGTGCAGAGCATGTTCATCAAAATGCGTGCTAATTTGTTTTGCAACGACTTTCTCAATCAATTTCGACACAAATGGCAAGTTCGACACTGGCCGGTAGTTGCTCAAAATGTCTTTATCCAGCGTAGGTTTTTTCAGGAGTGGTTTAACGATTGCATGCTTGAAGTCAGCAGGTACAGTTGTCGAGGTAAGAGACGCATTTATCGTAGCGGTGATTAATGGAACTAACTCATGCGAACATTGTTTTAGCAGCCACGTCGGTACTGGATCTAATTCACACGTCTTAACCGGAACGGATGCAACTAATCGTTCAACGTCCGATTCAGTGACTGTCTCCAAGCAGACTAGTGGAACACCACTGAATGCCGCTTCGTTGCTCATAGCAGCCAACGTAATGTCCGAACGATCCTCACCGCCGTCGACGATGTATTTTCTGAAGTTAGAAACTTTCTCAATAAAGTGATCACCAAAGCGTTGTGCCATGTCCTCCTTACACACATACGATGACATTGTCGTTATGCCACTATTGCCCATGACAAGTTTCTTGTGATGCAAAATAGTTGTTTTGGTCATTTTTGCAGTTGGCGATTTAAGCGAAGAACATTAAATAATTAGGCATGTTAAAACGGATTCACGTTGGGCTAAGCCAGTGCAGGAAGAATGGGTTAACACAATCAGACATATTTATAATTTCATCATAACATATTACACATTATTGAGTTGTAAGCCCACTGGTCAGCTCTCTAGACCACCGATACCACACCCCTATCAGTCTGTGGATAGTATCCAGTCCGCTGCGTTTGAAAGGGATCTTGTTTAGCATTGACGGTTACCAGTGACGACACGCGGCGGGAGATGGGGAATAACGTCGGAAGTGACGTAATTGATGCCAGATACAGATAATTTATTGTCATTATTGACATATAATACATGTCAATTAGGACTGTGACGTGGTATTAAAACATATAGTCACATCAAATAAACAGCAATAAAAGATAAATCAATAAAATAAAATTAAAATAATTAAGTCTAAGATTGTCTAAAAATTAAAATATCATTAATAATTAATTAATATAGCCCGCTGCATTTAACGGGGATCTTGTTTAGCAGAGGCGGTGACCAGTGGCGACACGTGGCGGGACATGGGGAATTACGTCGGAAGTGACGTAATTGATTTCAGATACAGATATTTTATTGCCATTATTGACATAAAATACATATCAATTAGGAATTTGACTTGGTATTAAAACAAATAATCACATCAAATTCACCGCAATAAAAGATAAATAAATACAATAAAATAAAATAATTAAGTCTAAGATTGTCTAAAAATATTCATTAATATCGATAGGTTAAGATAAAACAATCACATAAAAGAAATATAAAACGTATCTGGCAAAACTAACATTCCTTTGTGCTACGTATCATTAAAGCCTATATTTAATTCCCCAAAAGGCACCCACGGCACGGATGCGATTTGTGTATGAACGGATATTTTTAATCGTCTGAATGAAGGGAGTTTTTCGAATAAATGGTGGGCGGGGTGTGTTCGATCCATGATAATTGTGTGACCTCTCTTCCTAGTTGTTTCACTGTACGTAGCTGGTAGAGAGATAAGTTCACTGCCGACGATCTCCGATGTTTTTAACACTCTGTCTATCTTGATCTTTTGACGCTGGTTGATATTTCCGAACCACACACTCAATAGCCGAGCGATATAATTGAAGAACATCTTCAGCTCGCTCAGGAAGTAGGGTCTTTGCTGGCACTTCTTCACGACTGCATCCGAGTTTTTTCACCCATCTTAGGTCACTAGAGAAGATGGTGTTCATAAATGTGTAGCATTCCACTGTTTCGATTGCTTCGCCATTGCTAATAATGGGAGCAACTGGGAATTTCTTCTTTCACGTCACAGCACGGCACCAGCCTGTCCACTTCCTGGCGGTACTCAGACTCTTCGATCTGAGTTGATGACCAACAGTTCCTGGATGGTATCATCTACAAACTTCACCAGCTGTACGGAGGAATGTTGGCACACTGTCATTCGTGAAGAGCGAGCATAGGGGCGGGGAGAGGAACACAGTCCTGAGGAGTTCCGGTGTTCAAGATGACGGAAACCATGTAATTCATTTTGAAGACCTGAGGACGCAGTAGAAAAAAGTCAAGGAACCAGTGACAGATGAAGACATCTACCGCCAGCATTTACCGAGACGATCGCACTAAATGCGAAACTGTAATATACGAACAGGATGCGTATGTTCTGACCGGTTGGATCGGTTTTCCCTGTACGCGAACTGCAGTGGATCCATGTTGGAGTTTGTGATCCACTTCAAGTATTTGAGAACCAAGCGCTCCACCAACTTCAACATCACTGACGTCAGGGTCACGAGGCGGTAGTCGTTCAGAGCTGTCTAGAATGACAGGCGCAGTTGAGTCCATTAGTCGTATGTCATTGCCTCAATTTGGTGTCCTGTCGTCAAGGTGATCCGCCATCTTGGCTATACACAATCGAATGTTGTGTATCGTTTACCATGGAACCAACATTATGCAGCAGTATTTTTAAGGTTAGTGACATATCTAAAACCTGACAGTAATAAACAAGATCTTAAGGTGACCGGCGAAATATGTTCTGCAGAAAAATTAGTGGACTGTTTCCCTCGTTTGATTACAAAATAAACTGACGCGCTTTCATGCAGTTGTAATGTATAACCCGTGAAAGGCCTTTGCTAGGATACGCGGCGGGATGTTACGTAATCGCTAATTAATTCAATTGATGTCATCTATCACGATTCACGGCAAATGCTACTCCACAGATGATATAATTGTGGATTAAACCGGAATACGATTGTACGATGTAGCACGAAGGAAAATAAAATATTCAAAGTATGTTAATCCTACAATGTATAAGTTTTCACCATTAACCTGTCATAACACTGACAAACCACTATTTATTTCAGCCATTTTTAGATTTGATTATGGCGTGTTTGCGTATGTGCGTGTGTGTGTGGTGTGGTGCATGAGCGTGTACGTAAATAAAGAAAACATAAATTTTCATATAGCGCAGTATCCAGTCCTCGGGACTATTCAAAGCGTTCACCATTAACCTGTCATAACACTGACAAACCACTATTTATTTCAGCCATTTTTAGATTTGATTATGGCGTGTTTGCGTATGTGCGTATGTGTGCGGTGTGGTGCATGAGCATGTACGTAAAAAAAGAAAACATAAATTCTCATATAGCGCAGTATCCAGTCCTCGGGACTATTCAAAGCGTTTTTATACATTACTCCGTGGTAGACCTGTTCAATCAAACATCATCTCGACTTCTCTGGGAAGCCTCCATCTGCGCTGCAATTAATGCAGCAAAACTATTCGTACACAAATATCCACTAATGTCTATAGCCAGATACTCATTCATACAACTGAATGAACTGGAGCAACGTACAATGAATGAACGTGTGCAAGGTTCGACACAGCAGCACGGGATACGAACCCGGGTTCTCTCGGTCGAGTGTACAAAGCTCTAGCCACTGCACCACTGATCTCCGTGTGCGTGTATGTTCGTGTGTGCGTGCGTGTGTGTGTGATGTGCGTGCGTTAGGGTAAATCTGCTGATGTACGCCGATGGTTTACTTCTGTTTGTTCCTTCCACCAAGGGAATGCACACTTTATTCAACATTATGTTGCCCCTATGGATGAGCACGATGTTCAATATAATACAGGTAAATACATGATCGTATAGTGTAGAAACTCAAACCTTGCCAAGAAAGCAACATTAGGAAGTGGGAAGTCATAGTTCACCACATCTTGGGAATAACTTAGGCATCTAAAAAGTGTCAAGTTTATGATAAAGGCTATGTCCTGGGATAACGTGTGCTGTGTTCCTTGCAAAAAAAGGATTCATACACTTTCAAATGATGATGTTTAGAATACGTTTATATACCGTGTATGAGCATACACCATAAAAATACCTATACATTCGTAGTCGTACAGAAACAGCCGATCAAGTGACTGCGATATTACAATGTTGCGTCCAGCGTGACGTCAGTAGTGGCACACAGCCGCCAACCTGGATCAGGTGCGGCAAGATTCCAGTGGACTTACTGTGATTGACCGCTGAATGGTGTCGTGTTGTTTGGAAACATGTATAAATAATCACGTCGCTATTCTTCAACGGTTGCAACCAGCTATTCAACTCTGTGAGGCGGGCTCGCGTGCGTACGTGCGTGCGTTCGTATATATGTATGTGCGTGTTCGTATACGTGTACGTGTTAATGTATGTGTACATGTATATATATATATATATATATGTGTGTGTGTGTGTGTGTGTGTGTGTATGTGTGTGTGTGTCTGTGCGTGTGTGCGTGTGTGCGTGTGTGTGTGTGTGTGTGTGTGTGTGTGTGTGTGTGTGTGTGTGTGTGTGTGTGTGTGTGTGTGTGTGTGTGTGTGTGTGTGTGTGTGAGTGTGTGTGTGTTAACAAATATATACAACAAATGTGTGTTTGGCTGACTTTATTTTATTATAACCGACTTATTGACCATGTTCAAAGCCACACAATTTTTCATGGTTAATAGTGAAATTAACCATAGTGTGTAACATGTTACTAACTGGAGACAGCTTAGATGAGAAGCATGGGCTAGTTACAGTTAAATTATGATTTCAGTTGGTCTTATTAATAGTTCCATAGTGAATGAAATTACTGGACGCCGTCAATTAGAGTCCAGTGATAATTGTTAGCCGACATCGCCTTGTAATCTACTGCTTTATTGTAGCGGCCCCTGACGGAGTAGGCGTGAAGCACCATCGCCACCTGGTGAAAGCAGCCGCTATAGGGCGCGCGCGCAGACTTTGCCACTTTTGTAGTAGCATTTGCACACGGGGACGCGTTTTCCCGAAGCAGAGGCCTTGGCGTTTCCATAAACAACTTTGCAACCTCCGTTCTTTCCAGGCACATAACAGTAACATCCCCATGGTCTCTTGTAGCAGTGGGCATATCCCCAGTAGTAGCAGTAACATCCGCGCACAACTATGTATCGTCTCGCTGCAACAAATTCATTTATTTATAAAACAACTCCTAGTAATTATTGATAATATACACGATAAAAACCAACTCTAAATATATAATATATTTGAAATGCCCATCTTAGAAATATATACAAATCACACATTACATATTTTGACACGATCGCCATTTTATAAATAATATAATGTATGAACAATCCATCTGAATGTATATACAATCCAACTGAAAAGTTGCCAATAATAAATTGATTCTGGTTCTTGTGGTCAACAAACCGTTATTACGTTTGTATAATGTTTATCTATTTACAGTATTGATTTTCATAATCATTAGTTTTTCATTTTTTATGACGACAACATTGGAAATACGTGTATTTTGTTGTGTTTTTATGTGATATCCTCGGAATTATATTAAGACGCTATTGTTATTTTTACTTATCATGCATATAATTGTTCTCAATAAACTCCATCAATTATTCAAACCACCATACATTACCTCTTTTAACACGATCGCCATCAACTGCAAAGAAGAATGTGCAAACATGTATAAGTGACTTGGCATATTGTATTTTTGACATACATCAAAAATAAAGTCATTTATTTATTTTGCTACAGGTTGGAATACACCAATATATAATCTAGCGGACACATGAGTGTGCTTATACAATACAGAACAAATAAAAATGTGTATATCAAAGGTTGATCAAGCAGAATAACGACTGGACAACGTTAACTCAAATATAAATAACTACGTGCACTTGTATGACACACATCACCGAGTAAAACACGGAATAACAATCAGAATCAATAGATGAAATGATCCCACCGTATACATGCATGTGCATTAATGTTTGTTAACTGAAAACAAATCTTATTAACATAGGTAATATATATTGGTTTGTAGGAGGACAGAATATCACCAAACCTACCTTACACACGCGTATGCACATGCAAACGTGCACGAGTTCACACGTAAACATGCACATACGTAAGTACGTAAACATACTTACATGCATACATGCATAACTGCATGCATGCACACACGCACGCACGCACGCACACACGCACGCACGCACGCACGCACGCACGCACACACGAACACACGCACACAAGCACACACACGTACACACGTACACACGTACACACGCACACACGCACACACGCACACACGCACACACGCACACACGCACACACGCACGCACGCACGCACACACGCACTCACGCACACACGTACACATACATACATACATACGTACACACATGAAGACTTACACACATAAACACTTACACACGTACACACGCACGCACGCACGCACGCACGCACACACGTACACATACGTACATACATACGCACGTACGTACATACATACATACATACATACATATATATATATATATACACGTGTACGTACGTACGCATACACATGCACACGTACGTACGTACGTACGTACGTACGTACACACATACATAAATACTTGTACATGTAGATATGCATACATATACACACATATATATATATATATGTACACACATACGTACGTACACGCTTACATACGTAAATACAGTTAAAGGTTACCAATTGCATATGTTGTTTTTGTATAAAATAAATGTGTTCATATTCGTAAAGCTAGTGTATGCTTCACTTAACGATTCCTTGACGTTGCTGACACTCACCAGATGCCCCGTCGCTTTCTTCATTCACCGACAAACTCAGATCATCGGTTTCTTCCTATTAATCAACCAAATATAAAGTATTATTAAGTAATTATTAATTATGCAAGATTCGTACACAGATCCAACTTGGTAGTGCGTTGTTTACATAGCTTGGTTTATGAGTATATAGTAAACACCCGTCAACCCTTTCCCAGGGCATAGTGTATCAACGGGTATACATATATTTGTGTGTATACATATATATGTATATACATATATATATATATATATATATATATATATATTCCACAGTATTCGATAACCTGCTGATTTCTGGCTATTAGTATTCTTATGAAATCAGCAATCTAACTAATGGCATTGAAAACATATAAGTACATTCTCTTTCGATGATGGCCAACAATTGTGGCGTTAATGCGATATGAATGTATCTATATTGAAGAGATATGAATTTAAAATTATAAGCGGGTGATGTTGTTATGACGACAACTACAATAATTATTGTAACAACAACGACGACGACGACGATAACAAAACTGTTGAGCTTAATTGTGATACGCTGTATTGTGATACACGGGATTGTGATACGCGGTATTGTGATACACTGTATTGTGGATCTCGTAGTTTGCGTACAAGCAGTTTAAAATGCGACGTAACTAGCAATAAAAATATGAATTGTGCCACTTACTTCAGCCGCTCCGACAGCCGCTACAACAGCCAACGTCAGCAAGGCGAAAAGCAAGACGATACTCACACGCATTGTGTCTCCAAAGCAACTATGAAAGTACACAAATCAGAAATTAAGCAAATTTCCAAACAAAGTTGGACTTCTTAATATAGTGCTTATTGTCAAACGTATTGCTAATTCGCCAATGTTATCGAGTTGAACGAGTAGAATCACTTTTACGTAAACATTTTTCTGAAAGTGAACTGCAACTCTCCTTACCTTACCCACAAAAATTTTTCTTTAAAG